>CM067063.1:35017195-35617195 GCA_033980235.1 Diadema setosum
CAGGATGCTGCTTATAAAAGTTATAGGTCAGACAAGGAGCACAGTACTTGAAAAGGGAAATCCCCTCTCAGTGAACAATATACATGTTCTCTGCCCATACAGCTGGAGGGGGATTCTTGTCAATGTCTATTCATGTACACACAGCGTAAGACTACAATGATTATTCAATAGGTACATTAGGCCTACCCTGTATGCTGAGCAGGAATTTAATGCACATCCCAATGTCATGGGAATTAGGATGAGTTTAGACTCTGTAGAGTGGATGGGTCGGGGATGATAGTCATCCTTGTTATATACTGTACATTGTACATGTACGGTATGTAAAATGGTATCCTCTGATGTAATTGCAGGTAAAATATACACTGACTCACTCTGATGACAGCATTGTGATTCATTGAAGCACATGTGTCATACAAAGTATGGAATATGCACTTAAAAGACCACGCTCTTCAGACATGTCAACTTCTCATTTATGCCAGTAAGTTTGGTCAAGTAACTCGCTGGCTTAAGCAGGCAAGAGCTTTTGTGAAGTTCTGTAAAACCGTACATAAAGTGCAACAGTTGTGTACCATTACCACTGTACAAGTATGTTCCCTGCTGATAGGTATGCATCATGAGAGTCACAAAAAAAGATAACCTGCTGGACCCTGCATTCCATGAAATCTTCATGTGCCATATAACCATACCCATGAAAAAACAAACATAATTTTACTTTCTCCTTGTATACTAACAGTAGATGATAGAGGAAAAAAATCAGAACATTGTAACCAAGTATAGACCATGTCTAGTGGGTATTTCTGGACTGGGTATAATGCTATGGCAACTTAAATCCTGGCTTTACAGACATCTCTTTTCTACTTAGATGACAGAGGCATACATGTCTGAGCAGGCTACCAATGTTCATCTTTGTCATTGACATGTACTGTAAATAAGTGTGTTTCGAGGTCTTTTTTTTTTTTGGACAACTGCCAGTTCATGCTTACCTGGATGGTTATACAACATTGTTATTTCCACTTTTTATACCCCCGCCAAACGAAGTTTGAAGGGGGTATATAGGAATCAGCGGACGGTCGGGCGGTCGGTCCGTTGCAAATCTTGCGTCGCGAACTACTTCCTCAGTATTCAACCGATTCCCATAAAACTTGGCACAGATGTGTGCCTTGGGTTGTAGATGTGCAAGACGTATTTTTTGACAGTACCCAAAAGTACGTTGCCATGGTAACTGCATATTATGGACAAAAATGGGTACAAATCTTGCGTCGCGAACTCCTCCCACAGTTTTTGATCAATTTTTATGAAATTAGGTACAGATGTTCATCTGAATATGTTAATGTGCAAGACACATATTTCCGCAGTGGCAAAAAGTGCGTTGCCATGGTAACGGCATGTTATTGGTAAAATATAGGGCAAAATGCTTCATGGCAAAACTGCTTCATCAGTGTTCTTCCAATTCTCATGGAATTCATATTGAATGTTTGTCTTAGGATATAGGTCAGCATGACACATTTCTTGACAGTGACAAAAAGTATGTTGCCATGGTAACAGCTCACATATTATGAGCCAAAATGATGGAAAATTTTGTGTTGCAAACTACTTCCTCAGTTTTTGCCCAATTTTCATGAAACTTGGTACAGATGTGTGCCTTTGGTTGTAGATGTGCAAGACCCATTTTTCGACAGTACCCGAAAGTACGTTGCCATGGTAACGGCATATTAATGGCAGAAGATCAAGGAAAGATCTTGCGGATTTAACTACTTCCTCAGTTTTTTGACCAAAGCTTATGAAATGTTGTTTGGCGGGGGTATAACCAGTCGCTGTAGCGACATTTCTAGTTTCTTCCTCCTTCTTCACTTTCTCACCCCACCCCTTCATATTTCTTTAAAAAGGATAACATGTTATAGCTGTCAGTTGTTTACTTCCCTTGAAATATCAGACTTACATGTAGAAACACAGTTTATGTTTTGTTAAGCTGGTAACTTCTAGATGTAACATTATGATGTCTCATAGTTTACCTCGTGAACATCATAGTGGTGTTTTGAGGGATTACAGTTGCCTTGTGTATTCTGTAAACAGTCAAAACGTAAAAGTGATAAGTACCAGCTGTGAGGATTAATGTGCCATATCAGGCCCATTCACACACAACGAAAATCGAAATTACAATCGCGATCCAAATTTCGATTTCTTTTTTCGACCATTCATACACAGGGAAAAATCACACTTAGCAGCAAGGAAAGAACGATCAGTGGCCAAATTGCTCATGCGTGAAACTTGCATGACCGAAGACTGACCCCGTGGTCCCAATAGAGTTTCACACGCGCTACGCACAATAGGATTAAAAATACCGATTTCTGAATCTCGATTGCGCTCACACACGATGCTTGGCAAAATGATCGCGATTTTTCTGAAAAATCGCACTAATAGTGCGAGTTGGATCGCGATTAGGATCGCGAAAATTAGTGAGATTTTTCTGTCCACACGGGAAAAAATTTAGAAATTTTGATCGCGATAAGAAAATCAATTTTTAAATCTCACTTTTTCCCTTGTGTGTGAACGGGCCTAAAGTACAGTGTGCCTTACCATGAGCACTGATTCTTATGTGATGTCCATCATATGTTTTGAAGGTAAGCAATTACATAATAGCTATTTGATTCCTGCCTTTCTTTTTGAGGATTTACCCACCACTGAATTTGTTAAGAGGATCAACTTAAATGCTGGCTCCATAAATAAGGTGTGCTTTAACACTGCAACTTCAGTCAAGTTTTAATGAACAGTACATATAAATCAGCATTTTGGCCTGGAAGCAACAGAGAAGCAGTTGTCATACGATCATGCAAGTTTGTAGAAGACTATATCCGGTGTTTTGTCATACTGTCAGATATGTGATATGGCACAGCCATTGCTACAGATATCAGATACATTTTGCCAGTCCTCAAAGAAAAGAACCTTCCCTGCAAATGTACACATGTAGATATTGCCATATTGTGACGGTTTTTGAAAGAAGAATAATGCTGCATACGATTATGTTGTGTACCACTATTCACCTAGAATATTTCGTCATGTACATTTACGAATCCTGTTTGACCCCTTCGATGTGATTGTTAAATGCTGACACCATCATGTTTCGAACTGTTACAGTTTCATCTAATAATGCATCCCTGATCTGATTCTTCATCCATAGAACTAGTTCGGCCTGATACTAAATAGCTGGTCCAGTTGCATACTCACTAGCTCGGTCCGCCTTGATTCTAAAATTGCCCTCCTTTGACCAAGCTTGAATGTAGACCAAGCTGTCTTGATCTCAGAAAGATATAGGTCATGACCCAGTTCATACATCCACGCACCTCTGCCTTCTTTGAGAAACTGGATGACCCAGTTACACATCGTTCGCATGGTAACTGGATCGCCCAGATTTACGGCAAGCGACATCCCCAGATCGTATATGATGCAGTATTTGGTACCCTGGGGTACCAAATGAAAATTCGCCATTTTGTTGAATTAATTATTTTTTTTTTCAGCGCTGTACCCTGGCTTACCAAAAAATGTGTCAAAATATTTTTTAGTATTATTATGCACAAAAATGTTTTCTTATTTGTGATTATGCATCAATTAATGCATGCAAGTGTACTTCGAAAAACACCTACATGGTGCATGGTGCTAGTTCATTGCGACGACTTTGCCGTATCCGAATTCAGAATCGGCGTGTCTGAATTCGGATACGCATTATAAATAATGGGCATGAGATGGCGCTATACAACGCGGTACCCCGGGTTACAACGGTACCCCGGTGTACGGCGTGCCGAATCATATAAACGTCTGTTTTGGCCATTACGAGAAGAGAAAAGGATTCCCTTTCCGCTCTGCTTTTACGAGACTGGACTCGCGAGTAGTTCGAGACCGCATGATGTGTTAGCCCTTTTTAATGTCTCGCCGTTACATGTGTGATGTTGTATTGACGCTCGTCTTATCAGTACGTGATGTCTTTTTTTAATAAAATACGAATAAAGTGAACACGATACTTCTCTTGTTATTAATTCAACTCTCCTCTACGACGAATTGTATGGGATATGCGTGTGCGTGAAATCACAATTTGAACCCTCGCCATCCATTACATGCACCCACAACTATCATCACGAACGCACCCAGATAATTCATCGCAATATAGTTACAAAATTGTTCCCTGTACATAGTTGCCTGAAAGATGAGTGCCCCGCAGTGCACATTTATTTATACATTAAAGCAAAGCCACAGGACACAGTGTCTGCTTCTATTGTTGTGTTTCAGGAAGTTTGTATGACATGTTCCATATCAGAAGCAGACAGTTTGCTGCAGTGTTTGCAGTATACAATGTACATGAACTTGCACTATGCCAGCACAATCCCCTCCCCCCCCCCCCCCCAACACACACACACATTCATCAGTGTGTATTGCTGTAGAAATAAGTGCTTAGACAGGGTATGCTTACAACAGAGGATTTTCAAAGTGTAAATGTGCAGGACATTACCCAAACATAATGACATTCAATCCACCTTTTCACAGTGGGTAATCCTGATGAATGATAAGGAGTTGTGAATACATTACCTGTGGGCTGTTACTGTGCAGGGGCTGATCACTGTAAGAGAAGTACAGTTAGTAGACTGTAATGAGCTCTTGTTTACACAAATAGGTATACACTGTACACTGTAATGAAGACAACATCAATAAAAATTCTAACTGTTTTTAAGAGGGCCAAAGTAAAGTGTAAGAGAATTGTGATAAATGTACGGTGTGCAATGTAAGCTTTCATAAACCATGTTATTGTGCTGAATTCACTAGCTCACTTTCCTCATCACTTAAAGGGATGATATAGATGTGGTTGAGAATGGAATTCAGATTTTAACTTTAATGCAAAATGATTAGAAACCACTTATGAAATATTAAAGAGAGCATACAATTCTAAGACTAATTCAAAGTGTATATATGATAAAAATAGGTCTTAAAATGCTGCTGGTATTAAAAAAAAAAAAAGAAGTAAAAATAGGTAGTCCCAATTAGAGGGTGGGTCCCACCTTTTATTAGCCCTTCTTGTTGTTGCATATTTTAGCCATTTCAAAAACAATTTTCATGAAATAAACTTTGGATTCCTCTCAGAATTGTGTGCTCTTTCATATTTCATAAGTAGTTTCTAATTCTGTCCCCCAGAAAGCTGGAAATCTGAATTCTCATCTCAACCAAAACTACCATCTCTTCAAGCTGAGATTTCCTGACACCTACAGCCTGAAAATAGCAATTACACAAGTCTTCTCCTTCCTTCTCGGTCCTCATTATGTTACACTTGCCTGAAAGTGGAACATTTGCATTGTTGCACCCAAGCTAGTTGTAACTTAAGCTTAGCCAAGTTTTTGTGGGAGAATAAAGAATGGAAAACCTTTATAGGGATGTTTTTGCAACCACCAGGAACACCTAAAAGATTTACAATGTACATTGTATGTTGCACTTTGGGGGAAATCAGAGTGCAGAGGAAGTGTAGAACGGACATTTTGAACATGCATAAACACTTTTCTGTTGAGGTAAATGTTTGCAAAAATGAGGCATACTGAAAGTTCATGTGGATTTTGTCAGATCCCGTGACCACAGCACTCAG
Source organism: Diadema setosum (assembly GCA_033980235.1). Classification (NCBI taxonomy): domain Eukaryota; kingdom Metazoa; phylum Echinodermata; class Echinoidea; order Diadematoida; family Diadematidae; genus Diadema; species Diadema setosum. Next base: position 35,022,816 of record CM067063.1, read on the forward strand.
GCTTGTAGTCACCTGGTAAACTTCACTCTCAGACAGTCTGTGTACATTTTGAGTGGTAATCACTACAGTAAAGACATATGAATACAGATGTAGCTGTGAATTTGACCATTGTAAAAGAATAACTACACTTATAGCCTTTGCACAACCATACCAAACACTACCAATCAATATTTCCTCGTCTTCAGTGTTAACTTATATTTCAAGGGAAAAGTATTCTGTAGAGTATTAACAAGCAAGGTGCTACAAACCAACTCACCCCACTTGCTCCGGGTTCAAGGAACATCAGGGCAAGTGGAGGAAACTTTTTTTTTTTTTTTAATGCTGTCACCTGTTCTACAGTTTATGCGGATAAACTACTCTTTCATTCTTGTTCATGATTATTTCTGGATACATGTTTTAGGGGGATGGTACTTGATATCATTCTGTAAACTATAGGAATATTTTCTACATGTGTACTGGATGTGTCATTAATGCTATGGTTGTGTTGTTTTGAAGGGCATTATTTGGATGTATCTATATCATGTAAGTATTGATCATGTAAAAAGGCCATGAGTTTCCATGTCATGTTACATGAAGCAAAGAATCCTAATCAGAGAATCTTAATTCAATCACACAACATTGTACCTTATGCACTTGTTTTTATATGTGTTTCTCTTTCTACAGGTGCGAGAGTTGACCAACAGATCAGAGCATGAGGTGATGGTGGCGCTTCACGACAGTAACTACGACACAGAACAGGCCATCATTCTACTGCTGGAGAGTGAGGAGGGCAGTCGGGTTAGTACGAAGTTTCCATGGAAAGCAGAAAGATGTGAAAAGGCCCATTAGTTCAAATTTATGATAAATGTATAGATGTGAGCATTTATTGGCCAGTGGTCAGGTCCGTATGCTTGCCATAAGCTGCATGCAAATGTGTGAGGTGATCCTGAGCTCCTGAGCACAACACGCAGAGGTCAAGCGAGGGTCACATTTTCGGGGTTCATTTATGCACTTCAGTTAGTGGGGAGTTTTCACTGTGCAGCAGGCATGAGCAGTATCTGTGGTGGTAATCACATCTAATTTACCCCTTCTATCATGACTAAGACATTACGGAATAATGGACTCATTGTTATATGGATATTTAACCCTATTCTAACTGGGGGGGGGGGGGGTCAAATTGACCCCCCCTCGACGTTTCGCGCCATGATTCCGCAACGTGCACAGATTTTGCCGCGTCGTTTCATGACTTTTTTCATTCGAGTCTCGCGCATATTTTGAGACCAAATTTGCGACGTCCGGGTACACCGTTCTGAAGTTATGCAATGTTTAGTATATGCATGTCAACCCGAAAAACGCTCGAATTCATGATTTCATGTGCAAATCCAATGCAAACTGTGTTTTTTTTGTTTAATTGATATAAATTACATTATTTCAACTTTTAACCATTGAAATAAATCAATTCTAATGTAGATAAGCTTGAAAAAGTGCCTCCAACAAATTTTGGCAAAAAAACAATCGAAAACAAAAGATCGAAAAAACAATAAAATACATAAGAAATTAACAAAACAATAAAAAACAAAAGAAAATGATTTTGATTGCACTATTTTTTGACTAGAAAATTGTTTGATGTGTCTTGAGGAACTCTGACACAAAAATTTAAAAATCCTTCAGTCTTTTTGATGGAGTTAAAGGTGAAAACATGATTTCATGCGTTAATTTGCATAATTAATTTATTAAAAAATATGAAATCAAAATTTTTCTATTGTATGACTATGTGATCTTCTAGTTGACATCCGGCTCTATGTTCAGGCAAAATTTTGCGGCAATCGCACGATCGGCGGCCGAGATCTGAAGGGGGGGGTCAAATTGACCCCCCCCCCCCAGTAAAAACTTGGTCTCAAATAGCCCAGTTAGAATAGGGTTAATAGCGCTGCCGCCGTTTTTACAGTTATATGCGATAGCAAGAATTACAAAAGCACCCTCATTTAGTCCCATACATGCACTTCTCTACATCAGACTTCACCGGATAGTCTCTGTCCTTATTTGCTTGTCTATGAGTTCACTGTGTACAGTCCGCAAAAAATCTTGATTTATTTTGACCCCACCCACCTCACAAAAAAGGAAAAAAAAAAGGAATGAAATGAAGCCTACAAGTAAAAACGTGGATATTTGTGATGTTTGTAATGTTGTGAAGACTAGATCAGATGAAAAACAGCTAATTGCATTTGAGTTAATATTTGATGCAGTTTTGCAAGAAATGTGATTTGAGTCTGACTTTGCACATCACAGAAGGATGAATGGGAGACGATCAGCAGCAAAAAGAACAAGGGTCGTAACACGGCACCATCTGCACGCAATTCAGACTTCAGCAACAACCACGACAAAGACCACAAGGGGGACGAGGACCGCCGGGAGAGGGGCGGGCGGGGCCGCAACCGGGACGGTCGGGACAACAGGGACGGGAACGACAAGGGCGGAGACAGAGAGGGCAGTTTTGGTCGCGGGCGGGGGCGAGGAGGGAGGGGCAACCTGCCGCCTAGAATGACCAGAGGTGAGTAGAAGTGATTTGTTAATCACTGTGGCATAAAGAAAAAGTTTGTTTTTTGTTTTTTCATTGCAACTGATTGACAAATTGCCCTACATCGGCACTGAATTGATCAGTGTTATAGTAGTAGCCATGATGAAAATCATAGGCGTACATACTGGAGCAGGATTCCAACCTACGACCTCCTGATCTCCGGACAGGCGTCATCTCCACTAGACCACCGAGCTTTCGCCCAACAGCAAGTGTTGGTTCTAATCTTTATAGCATGCAGCGGGTACTGTGTAATTATTCAAGTTCATGAAATTTTTCCGTTGAAGTGTTTTTTCTTTGCAACTGATTGACAAATTGCCCTACATCAACGTCGATGTAGGGCAATTTGTCAATCAGTTGCAATGACAAAAACATCTTGATGGAAGAATTTCATAACTTTGAAAAAAGTATCTGTCATTGATTGACTGTTTTATGTAGTATGTTGTGTTGCCCTTTATTTCTGTATCAGAAACATCCTTGGGGCTGCCATTTTTCTCCCTTTTTTTATGTGCTCTTTGGGCACAGATGCAGGAGGCTGTGTGTTTTGGGTCATACCCTCATTGGGCAGTCTGCCCAACATGTTCATTTATTGGAGTGTTCATTTATAGGACAAGTCAAGAATTGTTAAAGAGTCCATCAAATTGGTTTGCATGCATGCCAAACCTCAGAAAGATTGGTATGGTGCATGCATCCAAAAACTAGCTCCTACTTGCCATTTTGTCAATATAAGTGTAACAAAGTCCCACGTGAATTGTGACATGACATAGTGGCATAACTGGTGGGGGAGCAGTTTTACCTTCTATTATTTTTTTTCCATTGTAGTCAAGGATATAGGAAATGACTTTCAGTGACATAGCATTTTAACCGAAAGTGATGGTTTTCATGCTTGATATTCATGTGACTAAAAATGTAGAGAGAGGATTTTAAAAAGATTGCCTTCTCTTTTTTTTTTTTTCTCTCTCCTTTCCATTGCATAGTGTAGAATATCCTCGTAGAAAAACAAACAACTCCAGTCTCCTTTTTGTGACATTTAGCAGGATGTTCATGTTCTGCCTGTCATCTAATACTCTTGCTTAAGTAGTGAGAGACAGTCTCACAGTCTATGTATTACTGCTGATGGGCTTTCAATGACAGTGCCAAAATAGACGAGCCCTGGTAATTGGTTTCCGGTGGTGGCAGCCAATGGCATGTACCTCTTGTAGCATGTTGTAGACCACAACAAAACATGTTTGATTCACTCACTGATAGAAACAGCTTTGAACTTGTTGTCCCCTCTTTTGTTGTTGTTGTTTTAAAACATCTTTTCAGATTGATAACACAGCTTTCTTCTCACGTTTGTCCCAAGTGATGTTGACTGCTAATGAATGTGTTGGACACAGAACAACTCCATTGTGATATCTAAGTGTATGTCTGCAGACCAATGTTGGAGACGTGTGTAGAATGTTGTAATCATTGTGTCCTGTGAACTTTGGGTTTCACACCGTCAAAACGGGACTTACCAAACAGTGTACTGCAGTACAAGCCCTGTGTATAATGCACATTGTGTTTGAGTTTTTGCCTGTGGCCAAGATAAACGGGGCTTCTTGAGAAATGTCACAAGGATGGATCACAATATCAAATCCATCAAAAAAGAACTTTTCCCCTGTCCAATCTTGCTTGGTGTTTAAATGCAGAGCAGTGACCTACTGGTCACTACAATTGCTTGTTGTCCCCGCCGAACGAGTTCGAGCAGGGGACTATGAAACGGGCTCCGTACGTGTGTGTGTCCGTGTGTCCGTCTGTCTGTGCGTCCGTGTGTGATCAAAATGTTCAAAATGCTACTCCTTCGCCATTTCTAAACCGATTTTGATTCTGTTTGCTTTATATGATAGCACTACATGGGAACTTTGAAACTTCTATACAGAATTTTAGTTGTGACCTTTGACCTTGACCTTTGACCTATATTGTACATTTTGCTTCAAAATGCTACTCCTTCGCCATTTCTAACCCAATTTTGATTCCGTTTGCTTTATATGATGGTACTAGGTGAGGGCTTCAAAACTTCTACACAGAATTTTGACCTTTGACTTCTTTGACCTTTGACCTTGATTTTTGACCTATATTGTGCATTGCCTACAAAATGCTACTCCTTCGCCATTTCTAACCCGATTTCGATTCCGTTTGCTTTATGTGATGGCACTAGGTGAGGGCTTCAAAACTTCTACACAGAATTTTGACCTTGATTTTTTACCTATATTGTACATTTTGCTACAAAATGCTACTCCTTCGCCATTTGTAACCCGATTTCAATTCCGTTTGCTTTAAGTGATGGCACTAGGTGAGGGCTTCAAAACTTCTACACAGAATTTTGACCTTTGACTTCTTTGACCTCTGACCTTGATTTTTGACCTGTATTGTACATTTTGCTACCAAATGCTACTCCTTCGCCATTTCTAACCCGATTTTGATTCCGTTTGCTTTATGTGATGGCACTAGGTGAGGGCTTGAAAACTTCTACACAGAATTTTGACCTTTGACCTCTTTGACCTTTGACCTTGATTTTTACCTATATTGTACATTGGCTACAAAATGCTACTCCTTCGCCATTTCTAACCCGATTTCGATTCCGTTTGCTTTATGTGATTGCACTAGGTGAGGGCTTCAAAACTTCCACATAGAATTTTGACCTTTGACTTCTGTGACCTTTGACCTTGATCTTTTTACCTATATTGTACATTTTGCTACTAAATGCTACTTCCGGCGGGGACATATATTACGAACCGCGTAATTTCTACTTTTCCTTGTTTTCTTTTCTAGCCAGTCTTGTGAGCATGCTGGGGATTTACAACTGCTTATGCTAGTAGATTGTTCTTTCATTTCAGCATGTTTATTACATGGCTCTACATAGTAAAAGATTTTGAAAAAAGAAAAATACCCCTGAGACTAATGATAGTTGGAAAGCTATTATTCTGTTGTTGCTGTGATACAAATACTAGGTGCAACATATGTAACGACGGATGTCTTCGTTTGCGAGTGTCCCCAATTATTCAGGCCCAGTTGTGTTTCATCACAGTTATTGTGCTGAGTTATGAATCTACAGAAATAGGCTGACTACTAACCCATGGCTCTAAGGTTAAAGACTCTGTAATGAGATCTGGAATATGTTGCAGAAATGTTTGAACAACATAGCACCGACATTCCTCAGAACAAGTTATCATAGACAAATGTACTGTTTGAAATGATAGAAATACAGCCTTTTCATAGCTCAATTTTCTCATCCAGAAATTCTTGGGGAAAAACTTCATGCATTAGATTATGGTATACCATATAATATAATGAACTACGGATATTATCTATGTTATTGTATGGGAATACATTAGATGTATTTGTTTGTTTCATTCAGGGCGAGGGCGAGACAGGGACGGTGAACATGATCGAGATCGCAACAGTCGCAACGAATCTGGCAGGGGGCGTGGCCGTCGCAATGCAGGTATGTGCCCTTCCATGATCGTGCAATGTAACTAGCAACACCAACGATGAATGAAGTTTTTAAATTACTTCTCTGTAAAATTATTTGTTTAAAGAATGCCTTTAAAAATGATACTGAAGGCATGAAGTCAGTAGGAGTAGCTGGGGAAAGTGAGTATTATGTTGATTCATTTCAGTTATGGAAATGCCACACACACAAAAAAAAAAAATAATAGCCAAGGGGAAAGGAAACAAAATGGCATAAAGTGATAGTGGGCTTTTGTTCAACTTAGGCAATTTCATGTCAGTTAGTCCTATAAACATCTCAAATCCTGCCTTATTTATGCTCTAGATGGTTTAGTTTTCCCTTCACATTTGATGCATCACGCGTTACCCCGGGGTACCGTAGTACCCCAGGTTACCGCGTTGTGTAGCGCCACCTCACGTCCACTCGAGAACAGCCAAAGAAAAATGCATGCACTGTGTGTGCGTGTACATAGTCATTCCCATGCCACTGCATGTTATACTATGCGTGCATGGCACGCTGTGATACCACTTGCGTGTGCTTCAGTGCAGTGCAGTACAGTGGCTAGTGCACACTAGCTCCAGCACCAAAATAATTTCCTCTTTTTGGCACCCAGGGTGCAAACTTTTTTAGAAAGAATAAATAATTCAACAAAATTTTTATTTGGTACCCGAGATACCATTTATGTCATCATTTAAAGAATTGAGCACTAACAAATGCTCTGGTCAAATTCTTAGAAGTTCATATATCGTCGGCTGAGAATGATAAGGGCGTTAAGTTGCCACAGACCCATAGTGTTCAAGACCACTTAACGCCCTTCTCATTCTCAACAGGCGATATGTACCTCAATTCCCTCAAACTTTGAATTTTGCAATTGCTACCTGACTTATTTGAATCTTTAGCTGAATCTAGATCAATGGAAACATCAGTAATGTGTTTACATTTATTTACAGAAATGAATGGTCCATCTCGACGATCAAATCGTGGAGGAGGAGGTGGTGGTTCGCGGTCATTCACAAATTCTAAATTTGGGTAAGTTTGTGTATCTTGTGTCTTGCCAAGTTGGCATCATTGGTATTTTCAGGACTTCATCTGTCTTTTGTACCCTAACTTCATGCAAGTATTGTTGTGCCATAATACCTGTCATTATTTTTATGATACATTTGGTAAAAATCCTTGTACGAAGCGTGCACAAGATTCTTCCCTTCAGAATATTTAGCCGGGCTCGCTGAAAGCCCTGATGGTGTCATTTTCATTTAATTTCTGTTCTACTGACTGTTTGTCATATGTCATTGCATTTCTGTCTTTTGGTGGATGTCTGTCATTTGGTATTGGATTTGTGTTGTACCCGCACTAAGTTTGCATGAAACTGTTGTCATTCTAATGTTTTGTAATAAATAAGAGAAATATGCTCAGATACAAAAAGGAAGTGGAGCCATCTTTATTTTCTCTTTGTCTCTCTGCTTAGGAATTTCCAAGAGGAGGATGCATTCAAGTCGACAGATAACGTATGGAGAAATCCGCCGGAAACAGAATGTGAGTTTAAAGGGGATGGCTAGTAACTGATCAGTTGGTATCAGTGGGAATGCTGGGGGAAGATTGTTCCAATCCTTGTGGGATTCATTTAAGAGTACACTATACATCTATTGTTGTGTGAAAATTATTTGCATCAGAACGGTCTCATATTCGAGTAATGTGCAGTTTAATGCCCCGTCACTGTACAGGCATGCAACCCTGGAAACATTAAACTGCACATTACTTGAATATGAGACCATTCTGAAGCAAATAATTTTCACACAACAATAGACATATAATGTACTCTTAAATGAATCCCACAAGGATTTGAACAATCATCCCCCAGCATTCTCATTGATTCCCACTGATCAGTTACTAGCCATCCCCTTGAACAGTATGGATGAGTAAGCTGATAAGATGTGCATACACATGGAAGAACTGTCATTTTTCAATAGCATTGATATGGCACCAAACTTTGCATTTTCCTTATTGCAATGCGGATGCCTTATGGCGCATCAAACAGACTTTTTGTTCAAATACCCACCAGTGAGAGCCTTGAGGTAGACGACACACAGACAACACTTTCATGAGACTTTTGGAACAGGTTCATCTGATTGGTAAATCTCTATTAGAAGCAAATTTTCACCTCTTCAGCCTACTCGCACATAAACACTTCATGTTATGAATCCACTATTTTATGTAATCAGTGCTCCGATGTGTTACTCCTGACAGGATGGCAGAGTTTTTGATGCAAGTTAAAAGTGAGGGAATGTTGTCCATAGTCCTTTGTCCCATCATGGCCTGGGGTAATTTTGTTGCAAAAATCATTGCCGCCTTCTCTTCTTATTGACAATGCTGAGGTCTACTTTGTATCCTATATTAAAAAATGCCAGCGTGGTTAACTTCATTACATCTGCCCTAAATCGGAAAACAAATGTTTTCAAATCCTGCCTCGAGACAAACACATTAACTGTAATCTTGTACAGTTTGTTACTGATCCAAGGAGCAGTTATAGTAATAAAGAAATGTTATAATTCTCCCACTGAAGTAAACAATGTATGCAAGCAAAGTAGACGTCATAGTAAAGTGGAGATTTTATTCTACCTCCTGAATTGCTAAGAATTAATGGTAAAAACATGTGATAGAAATATCGTCGCTGGGGTGACAAAACCTCGTATCTCAAAATTGTCAAATGTTCAGGAGAGCGAAAAAACATGGCGGCCAAAGCACTATAGTGAATGGGAAAGCCTTCTCTTTGACATGTCATGGTGGCTTCATTTTTGGAGTAAGACAGTTAGGATTTGGCCAAGACATCACTTGACCCATTATTTGACCATTAAGATAAAAAAATTTTTTTTTTTGACATTTTTGAGATACGAGGTCTTGTCACCCCAGCGACGATATACAGTACCAAACCACAGATATGTGGTTTCTGATATATTTGAACAAGCCTCATAAGATTGTCAACATTTTCTCTTCTCAAATGTGCAGCGTGGGATGATGCAGTTAACTCGAACACCCAGCCTGCCACTAAGACGGGTGACTGGGCCGCAGAGGAATGGGGGACGGACGATTGGACGGGTGATGTGAGTTGACCCCAATGATCTCCTTCCTAACTCCCTAACTTCACTCCAGCAACTGGCAATATACTTACTTCAAGTGCAGGAGTTTCTTTATTTTGTTACCTCCGCCAAGGGATGAGGTTGTGTTTTCATTACCGTTTGTTTGTTTGTTTGCCTGTGTGCAAAATGACTCAAAAAGTTCTAAACGGATTTAGATGAAACTTACAGGAAAGATTGAAAATGACGCAAGAAACAGATGATTAAATTTTGGTAGTGATCTGGAAATTTTTTGGATTTTATGGAAGGATTTTTGATATTTTGGCAGGTAGGGTCAATGAACTTGGGAGTTCAAGCTGTGCATTTTTTAGGTTTTCATACGCGCACTAAAGTGCGTGCTCTAGTTTCTGTTGCCTAGGGGGAGGTGCACCACGCAGCTGAGGACTGATGACGTAACAAAAGGCTTCTATATTTGGAAATCGGGCAATTTTCAGCATAAGGATGGGTGGAAATCACTGATCTCTATGGAAGAACAAGATCATTGTGGAAAGTATTAGTAGCTGCGTGGCGGAGGTCTACGCTCTCAGAGTGCTTTTCTAGTTTTGTTTCGTTTCTGTCTGTAATGGCACTATGCTTTAGTTGTTGAAAATAAAATCATAGATCTGTATTTGTCATGTTGGTCAGTTAGTAAAATGCTATCCCCAAATGATAATTGTTTAAGATTATGCCCATAAGGTGTTTGCTTGTCTTCTGATTCATATCGTTATGACTGTGGTTTGATGATAGCATCTTCAGAGGCCTTGTGCCTGGTTATGAGTGCTCAAAGATCAAATCTTGCGTTACATCAGTACACATCAAGGACTCAAGGATTCAAGAACTGTTCCCCCCCCCCCAAAAAAAAAATAGCAAAAATTTAGAATGTCATAACTACCTTATTTTTCATCCGATATTGATCAAAACTATACTGTTGAATTCATAATATTTTACTCTTTCTTATCAGACTAACTTATATTCGGACTGGATTTCTCCTTTAATGTGCCTCTATAATTGTTATTTTCTCCCCCCCCCCCCCACCCACCATGTCAGCTGACGGAGAGTCAGGTTTTCACCCCTTCCTCCAATCCTGTGCCGCCCATGCCCCTGGATCCCATCACCAACAACCCACCCCAGATGCAAAACCCTGTAGGACAGCCCCCCTCAACCGGCCTCCCCAGCCAGGGGATGCCCCCTCCCCCGTCCCACTCCATGGACGTTCAATCTTCATTAGGCACCGGCGGTGGGATGGGTGGCAGCAGTCCCATGGGTAACAGCGGCGGAATGGGCGTCGGCAGCGGTGCCGGCGGGATGAAGGCGGGAGGCAGCATAGGCCAACCCCCGGCCAATGCTGTGAGGCCGACCCCGCCCCCAGGGAACATTGGGCAGCCGGGCGGGGGCATGATGCCAGGGATGGGTCAGCCCCAGGCCGGCATGGTGCAGCCGGGTGGCAGCATGGGGCAGCCAGCGCCTGGGATGAGTGTAGGAGGGAGCCTGAGTGGGGCGACGGTCATGGGACAGGGAGTCAGTACCACCATGCCTGACATGTCCAGAAGGTAGGGAAAAGAAACATTTTTAGATTTGACTAAAGAGTTTTGACGGTTATAGGTAGAAGAAGCATTCATGTTGTGTGGTATGCTCTCAAGTTTTCTGTCAGTACTGTGTGTGTATGATATGTCAAAAGGTGCTCATGGCCCAGCATCAATGAACAATAAACTTTTTCCCTGGGGAAAGTTTATTCCAAATGAAAATTTTCTTTTTGCCCTGATAGCTGTATCTAACATTTGCAGCCTGTCATGGATGAGTAACGAAGTATGAGTTTAACATAAATTCTTGTTCTCATTTTGAAATATTTGTGGACTAGACAGTTTGAGTGCTGTTGATTCATTGCTTGCTCACACCTCGGTCAAAACTTCCTGTTTGACAGCATTGACCTGGCAGCGTTATTTGGCAAGTCAGTGCAACCCCCTACCACGTCCCTGGGAGGTGTGAGTGACCAGTCTAGTGCCAGGGACAGCAGCAGCAGCGTGTTCAGCCAGTTCAGGGACCCCAAGGCCCAACCCAGCATGAACTCAATACCAGGCTCAGAACCCCCAGGCAAACCAGCACAGCAAGTCCAGGTGAGCTTAAAAGTCTACTTTTGTAATGTATAGGGTGTAATGGTGGTGTTTAGTATGGTATTATGCAGGTTGTCAACCAATTACAATGTGTTCTTCCGAGAGTGCAAGTTCTGTTTGTCTAGCTTATTTGTTCCACTATTTCTTCTTTTTGCATCGGCTAACACATGATGTGTTGTAGCAGAATGTAATTAAACAGGAAGTTGATAAACTTTAGTCTTTAGTTATTCTTGTCATTTGAAATTGAATATTTACAGGTTTGAAAACAAGTGTTACACTTTGGTATTACTTAAATCCAAGAATGGTATGCAGAGGATTAATCTATTACTGCATTCTGTTTTCTGTCAAATAAAGCTGAAAGTAAGTGTCCATGTGTCACTATTATTAATTAAAGGGGATGGCTAGTAACAGATCCGTGGGAATCAGTGGGAATGCTGGGGGATGATTGTTCCAATCCTTGTGGGATTCATTTAAGAGAACATTTTTGTGTGAAAATTATTTGCTTCAGAATGGTCTCATATTCAAGTATTTAGTAATGTGCAGTTTAATGTTTCCAGGTTAGCATGACTGTACAGTGATCATTAACGATAATGATAACGTTAACGATCGCCCCGTCACTGTGCATTATTTTTACTTTTACTGATCAAAATCAATTAATTTCATGTTGTTTATGATCGGAATAATGTCGCCGATGATTTCCATTGAAAAAAAACAAAACACAAAAAGTTGAAAACAAAGAAATATACAAGAAATTTTGAAAATAATAAAATACATAAGAGAAAAATTTGATACTGCTGTTTTTTGATGTACATTCAATAAGAATCATACAAAGAGTACCTTGACCAAAAATTAGCAGTTTTGGACCCTTAATTACAGATTTACAGCCATTTTTTTTTATTTCATGCATAAATTAGCATAATTAATGTATTAAAAATAAATTTGAATAATTGTGAACTCATTACCTATTCAGTTTTATATATTACCTTGTGGGTGACGCGCGTGCCAATTTTCCTTGCGATCACACGGTCAACGGCCGTGATCTTGGGGGGGGGGGGGGTGGGAGGGGGGCAATGAGCCCCCCAGTCCTACAAGGCATCAAAATAGCCCAGTCTTTTTAGTGTTAAGGCAGCTTAGAAGAAGTTGTCAAGAAGAGTGGGCTGGCTTTGTCAGAAACTCTTCATTTAAAAGATAACATACTCAATGTCGTTTTCATGCCTGTGACCACAGATGGGCATGGACCAGTCACAAGGAGGAAGCCAGATGCCAGTGACCACGAGGGCACCCACCCAGTCCAAGCCGGCCCGGAAGAAGCTGCCTCCGCCCTCCACCAAGATCCCGGCCTCGGCCGTGGAGATGCCCAACTCGGCCCGCAGTCTGGGCACCCTCGACGTCCAGTTTGGCGCCATGGACATCGCCATGGACCCGGCCGTGTCGGACTTTGGGTTGTCATCGAGCTCCTTGCCTTCGTCCGTCTCGCTGTCATCGACCCTCTCGTCGACGGGAGGACTTGCCAACAGTGCTTTCAGGTGCCAAACATTATCCCATAAGCTGTGTATCATATCCGCAGACCTTACATTTTAGAAGGAGTTTGTCCACAAGAGTGTCCTTGAAATTTTCTCCTCAGAATTCTCTGTTTGTGTGATGTTTTTTTTTTTTCTTCTTCTTGGTATATAATGCTTTTCGAAAACTCCCATGGGCTGTTTCCCACAGCCAACAGAAAAAAATTCCCTTCAAAGCTATTTATTATCTGCTTCCGTTCTGATACATCTTTTGCTCGCCTTCTGCTGGTAGTAATCCTCTGTGAGGTACAAGTGTATGAGAGGACCTCAAATAGAAGTATGCTTGTTGCTGCTTGAAATGACACAGCCCATGTCCTAGATTTTATAGAGGCCATTTTAGGCCATTTTATAGTCTTGACAAAACAAAACAAGATAAAACAAAATGAAGATGCTAATGTCACTTTTTAGTCTGGTAAGATTGAGCATATACAAGACTGATGTAACAGAAATGGATGTATAATTGTAGCAACTATCAAAATAGAAATAATGGGGGGGGGATTTCAATGGAAGGTACAGCAGCATAGTAAAGATACAGGAATGTATGTGACAAATATTATTAAAGATAGTTCTGCTATTAACATCTGTTCTGCATGAATTTGGGCAATTAAAATTTTGATTCTCACCAACTGTTCTCATACCAGCTGTTCTGCAACTATGACTCCATTCATAGTCGAATGAAGCAATCAGCTTTTGTACGACTACATTCGAGGAATGACTTTGTGTTCATGCTGTTGACTCATGAGGCTGTTACTTTGTGTAGTCAGTTTTCATAAGGTACAGAAGGCTATAAACAGTCCTGTCACAGGAATATTTCAAAACTTTACTTACATATTTTACTTGTCTTTCGGCTGTACAGTGTCAATTCATCTGGGACCAGTGCAAACCATATGCCATATAGCAAGAGCAGTGAGCCACCGTATGCTACGTCGACAGGCATGGCGCCAGGAGGTCTCACCAGTACAGTCAGCACGCCCTCTAGTGTCTCGCAGCAGTCATTGGACCAATCGCAACAAAGAGCGCCACCACACTATGGTCAGAGCACGCAACAGAAGCAGGTAGGTTTCCGTTGTGACACAGCAATCTCTGATCATTTGCAAGCCCATGCTGGCCATTCTTCAGTAGAATTCAAGAGCCACTTTTTGCTCTGATTTTAATAGTTATACAACCAATTGTATGAAGATTTCATTAGTCATTGGTGCATACCAATGTTACTCCTGTCATTACGTCAGTCAGGGGCATTGAACATTAAGATTGCCTTGTCAAGTTTGTGACTATCATCCTCCTGTTATGGCAGTGAAAAGAAAAATGGATTTTCATTCTTTTTTTTTTGTGTGTGTGTGTGTGTGTGGTTTTGCTTTATTTTTGGTTTTGCTTATGATTTGAATATAAGCTATGATTTGTGTTCCAACGGCCTGCCCAGAGAAAAACTTGGGCTTCTGGTCTGATGGTTTTGTTGTATTGTTTTATTTCATTTTCCAGATGACACCGGAACCAATCCCCCTACCAAACCAAAGTGACATCAAGACCAATACATACCTCAGCTCACAGAAACCCACTTCAGCACAGTCAATGGACAGTGAGTATACTCACACCTGATTATTCTCCTCTTAGTTTTGAGTGCGGTAATTTTGGGGGGGGGGGGTGAGGGGGAATGAACCATTTCATGCTCTTATGTACAAGTTTGTGTCATATGATTGGCCTTTATGTGTATGGTTGGATGGTGTTGGCAAATAGTGTTGTCTTTATGATAGTTGCATTTTCAGCAGAGGACCCATGGCACCTGAGAAGACTGGCATTACCAGATTTCATCCGAGTTGGGTGCTTTTTCTTTCAGTGAATTTCATTTTTGATGTCGTAGTTAGGATATCAAGTGTTCAAATTAATGCAGTATAATGGTTGCAGAAAGGACAAGTGCACGAACAGCCTGGGATCACTATTCATGCAGGAGAAAAAAACAGAGGTGTGGAAGATGGAATGTGGCAAAGTATGCACATACACAATGCAAATATCTTGCAATTTGATGATAAACATGATTGACTGTCGGTGGAATATCAGAATAACAGAAAACAAAGTGGCAACCCAGCTCCAATATAATCAAAACCTTCATGTGTGAACTATATAACCCACCCCCTCCACCTCCCCCATGCATCTGCCATGCAGACAAGGACAAGACGGCGTCGCAGCTCTCTCAACTAGCCAGCCTATCCTCCTCATCCGGCTTTGGCCTCTCCACCAGCCAGTCACTAGGTGGCAGCAGACAGGTAAGGGAGCACATCGGAAAAACATATGACCCAACCCAGTCTTAATTATATGGTTCTTCCTATTAGTGTGAAGACCATCACTCTTTGCGTGCCAAGCCTGTGGGTAGGCATTGGTTTCTTTTTACGCGGGGGGAAATCTTTTTTTGTCATTTTAAAAGTCCATAAAAGCACATGTTGGTCAGTAAGCACCGAAGAGTGGAGTCATTATCTGCATTATATGTCAAATAATTATTGCCGTAAGTGGCCGTAGAAATTACTGCTCCATGATTACAGTCGTAGTAACCAGAAACAGCTTCATAGCCAAGAAAGCACAGTTTGTTGGGGTTGGAGGGAGGGTAGAATAGATGGCTGTGCCAATTACGTTTTGATATTCTGGAAGGTGCTGGTGCTTGATCAACGGCCTTGTCATTTGCCAAGAATGCATGCAGGTCTGGCAGACCAAAGTGATGTAAATGAAGCATAAACTTTCGTTCTACTGAATATGCAAAGTTTGACGATAATGGTGGAAACACTGATTGGTCTGCGTCCTGTTCCTATGTCATCTTGAGAGGGTTTATTCCATTATTCATTCTTGAGCATACAATAAAGTGGGTCGTTACTATATTACATAATATGACTCCCTCAGTGGTGTAGAGTGGATATTAATGCTCAACTGATGTTGTTGCAAAGGTGCTATGCATTTGTAACATAGAGATTTACAAATAGCTGTTCAGAATGATAATTACACTATTCAAATAAATCAGATCGATCAGTTGTCATACCATAATTCACTGAGTTGTAATCAACTGATTTGATGATTGGGGGGGGGGGGGATGTTAGAGTTCTTGAAGGAATTGGAATCTCAGCTAACAAGACTTGCTGCTGTTCGCACATTTCAAATTGTTTGGTCAAAGAAGGACTTTCATTTGTTTTCAGTCAAATCTGAAGATGTTGAAAGTGATTTTCACTGTGCTAATGCAGTCCTATTAATATGTATATTTCTTGAGTTGTGTTCTGTATTAAAAGTATGCTGACTCCCCTTGCTCATTGTGGCATGCACCCCATTTTCATATGAATATTTTTTGTAACACTTTGTGGAGAAAAATCAAAAGTTAATTGTGTTCCTGACCGGTGTGATTTTTGCTCACTCGAAGGTACCAAACTCCTACGGTTCGTCCAGTATATCAGTGACATCCAGTTCACAGTACCAGACCTCTGACCTGTCCAGTGGGTCCAGCGCCTTCTCAACCCCCATGGGGTCCTCTGGCCTGTCCAGTGGCCTGTCCTCAGGCCCCAGCAATATCGGCTACTCTTCGTCATCCCAGTCGGCCAGCAGTGGGCTGACGGGAGCGGGCAGCACCCACCAATCGGTCACCGTCGCAGGAAGTAGTCTATCAAGCTCGGGTCATCTCGCGGGAGGGCTGAGCGCCAGCAGCAACGTGTCGCAGGCGACAACGACATTGTCCAGTTCCAAGCTGTCCGGTCTTGACACAAGGCATGCGCAGGTCAGTCAGCAGCGCCATCAGCAATTGTGAAAAACCTTTCTGAGATTTAAGAATTGTTGCCTCACATGCATGTTTGCAATGGTTGTCCATTAAAGCAGAAGCTCTAAGTGGTCTGTCATGATCATGTTTCATAGTAGAATATTGCTGTGAAAGTGGATGTGTGTTAAGTTGGGGGTAGTTGTCATTTATATTTGCAGTTGCCAAGAACTAAGGACTAGGGAGTTCTTTATTGTTACGAAAGATGAAATTTTGTGAAATTGATTGTGAGCTCATTTTCACCTGTAAAATGCAACATCTCAAAGCCTAGTCAAATTTGAGATTAATGTAAAGTGACAAATGTTTTGTGACTCTGTTGCCAGTAAACATCAGTGTTGCTGGAAATATAAGAAAGACGACACTGTATTAAATGTGAGGTTTCTTTGTCTTCACTCCTCGTTTTAGTCCTCCCTCAGTTCCAGTAGTTTAGGATCGGTATCCACCAGCCTCAGCAGTGCTTCATCCACTGGGTCGTCGTCAACGACGTCGGTCACGTCATCGGTGCTGTCATCCACGTCGCTAGGGTATCCAAGTCAAAGTGTCACAGGATCAAAGACGTTATCACAAGGATCAGGTATGGATAACTGTCATTGCGAGACTGAGACTGCCCATTGAATCTTGCCCTTTAACTCAGGAAGTAAAGTGAGACTTGAGCAGATCTTGCAGACTTGATAGATGTGCAAAGTTTGAGACACATTTTATTCTTACTCTCTTCTGGTAATGCCATTCTGTTTCAATTTGGTATGGTGCACCTGCTCAAAGTAATATCTCTTACATAGGGCTCAGTGATATTTAGAAAGCAAATTTTGTTTTTGCATGCCCTTTCGGGCAAGCAAAGTAGTCAACTTGTTGCTTGAAAACCAATGTAACCATCAAACAGTTCTTTGACAGAACAAAAAAGAACAAAAAACAATTCCATTGGAATCCCATTTTCTTTGCTCAATTTTCCACTAACAACAAAAAAAGACAGACATTGAACATTGATTTTTGGAAGAAAGAGTGATATATGACTTTTTGTTGACTGTACCCCTGACTGTACCCCTTCTCGTCACTCTCATTTCAGCCAAACTGCCACCAAACTTGCCCCCGGGAATGCCGTTCATGTATCACCCCAACCTTATTGGTGCTGGCTTTCCACTCGTCAACACGATTGTGAGTATCTTGTGTCACGAGGGTGGTAGGGCTTGTCCATATGGCAGCAAAGTTAGTTGGATACACTAACCGTCCTCAATTACAGCTGTAGTCTGTTGTGTGAGAAACAACCATGGAAACAACTGTAACTAAAAAAAAAAAAAAAAAAAATCCTCTCGTCCCTTACTGAGGAAGTTCCTTGGAGAGTTTATTCTTTTTCTTCTTTTTCCCATTGTTTTGGCAGTAGTGAACCAAAATGACAAATTTGAGAGCATCATTTGAGAACATATTTTTTTTAGCTCACCTGAGCCAAAGGCTCAAGTGCGCTATTGCGATCGCCCTTCGTCCGGTGTCCGTTGTGCATCGTCCGTCGTGCGTAAACTTTTTACATTTTCATCTTCTTCTTGAAAACCCCATGACCAATTTTCATCAAACTGGGCAGGTAGCATCCCTAGGGGGTTAGGAACTCAATTTGTTAAAATGGGCACCATGCCCCACCCAGGAGGCCCCCAGGGGGGCCCAAACCCCCCAAAATTAAGGAATCTGTAAAAATCTTCTTCTCTAGAACCAGAAGTGATAGAGCTAAGTTAATACGATGAGTTAGTACATTGATGACTGTAGTTTCAAGTTTGTTCATGGCAGAATCAGGAGTGCCCCCCTTGGGACCCAGGGGAGGGGGGTGGGGAGGGGTCCTAATGGGGCCTAAATTGTACATTTTCATCTTCTTCTTGAGAACCCCATGACCCATTTTCACCAAACTTGGCAGGTAGCATCCCTAGGGGGTTAGGATCGCAATTTGTTAAAGTGGGCACCATGCCCCACCCAGGGGGCCCCCAGGGGGCCCAACCCCCCCCCCCTCCCCAAAATGAAGGAATCTTTAAAAATCTTCTCTAGAATCAGAAGTTATAGAGCTAAGATAATACTATGAGTGAGTACATTAATGACTGTAGTTTCAAGTTTGTTCATAGCAGATCCAGGGGTGCCCCTCTTGGGGGCAGGAGGGGGGGGGGGGGGGCAGGGGGGTTGGGAAGGTCCAAATGGGGGCCCTTATTGTACATTTTCATCTTCTTCCTGAAAACCTCATGATGGATTTTCGTTAAACTTGGCAGGTAGCATCCCCAGGGGGTCAGGATCTCAGTTTATCAAACTGGGCACCATGCCCCACCTAGAGTGCCCCAGGGGGCCCCAATCCCCCCAAATTAAGGAATCTTTAAAAATTTGGGCCCTTATTGTACATTTTCATCTTCTACTTGAGAATGCCTGGTCAAATTTTAGTAGAGCTGTGAATAATTTAGATTAGTGACTGCGTGAAAGGTGAACTTGCGATTCTCAGGTGAGCGCTAGACCCGCGGGTCTCTTGTCTTTCATTTGTTGTTGTTGGTTTTTGGGGGAGGAATGAGGTTAGAATTTAATCATTGTCAACTAAGACATGTCTCATATCTATACTGTACTCGCGCCTGTTGGAATTTTATATGAGTCTGAAGTACCTTTTCAATCAGTTTTACCTCTTGTGTTTTAACTCTTGCCCACTTGTGCAACTTTTTTTTTCTTTTCCATGCAGCCAGCACATCAACCCATGTATGGTTACGAAGATTTCCAGATGCAATTGTCCAGATTACCGATGGTGAGTGCAGCAGTGCCTCCATGCTGGTGGTCTTGATTTACAAGCCACCCAGAAATGTTGATGCATTGCAAAGATTTTGAGAAATAGGAGTGGACGAACAGTGTGTCAATATTATTGTATATGCTACAAGAATTATATATTTTTTTTTCTTCTTCTAATCATTGTACAAGTGCAAATATAACTGTGGAGTGAGTGAATGCAGAAATATTAGTAGAACACGCCTCGTTATGCAAGGCCACGTAGTGTGTGTCATGTATTATAGTAATGGATTGAATACTGCATACACCAAACACTTTGTGAGGTTTTTACTTTCGCGAATTTCGCGAGTCAAGTGCCGTTCATAAGTTTAACCCTAAAAAGACTGGGGGGCCTAAAAGGCCCCCCCCCCCCTCGACATTTCGCGCGATTACTCTGCAACACGCAATGCTCTCGCCGCGATGCTCTATGACTTTTTTCTTTCGAGTTTCCCGCACATCTTGACACCAAATTTGTGACGCCCGGGGGTACGGTTCTGAAGTTACATAACTTTCTGTATATGCACGTGAGGCCGAAAATGGCTCAAAAATGTGATTTTGTGTACAAAGTCAATGCAAATTGAGTTTTTTCACATGGTTCATATAAATATGCTTATTTTTTACTCTCAATGGCTAAAATTAATTTGTTTTAGGAGTATTATGCTTCAAAAAGTGTCTGCCACAAATTTTGTTCAAAAAACAACAAAATCAAAAGGTCGAAAAAACAAAGAAATACATAAGAAATTCATAAAACAATAAAATAAATAAGAAATTAATTTTGATACCAAATTTTTTTTTCAAGTACATTTGCTAAGAATGCCACAAAGAATAATTAGACCAGAAATGAGCACTTTTGGAGCTTTATTTACTGATTTAGACCAAAGAGTCTGATTTCTCGCATAAATTAGAATAATTAATCAAAATAAAATAAAAGAAGACTATTTTGTAAAATTTAAATATACGATCATGTAGATTACATCGCACACTACCATTGTGCAAATTTCTGCGGCGATCGCGCGATCCACGGCCGAGATCTTAAGGGGGGGCCCTTTAGCCCCCCCCCCCCCCCCCCCCCCCCCCAGTCTTTCGAGCTACCAAAATAGCCCAGTCTTTTTAGGGTTAAAGACACACAAGAATATTGACTCTGGTCCCCATATGAATGTGATGTGCAGGTATACATTTCTCCGTTCAGTACAGTACTCTACGATCACGAATTTAACCACACGCGAAATTGTAGGAAGTCCCGATTCACAGAAATTTAGATGCCCTAAACAGTAGTTGGACATATGAAGCTAGTCTTCAAACCTCTCTGCACTGTAAGGGAGCCCTCTGTGCCCTTGTCTATCCCAATGTATTGTGGCTTGTATTGATGATAACATATGCCATGGCTTATTGCGGGAAAACTACTGTTTGTAATGGTTGGTTGCCGAAGGAAGTTATTCACTTTACATGAAAAAGTTTAATTTCAGTATTAAGTTACATTTTATATGCATACATTTTATCTGCTTACAGTGTACATATCCAGCAGTGCGTGTAGAGTCCTTATAATCTCATCCTTCTTTTTCCCCCCTTCTGTGTTCCAGCCATTCCAACAACTGGCAGCCACAACATTGAACACTGGTCGGGAAACTAATTCACTGGGCAACACGGCGTATTCAGTCACGGAAGCGAGCAAGTTTCCAAGGAACGATGCTGCCTCCCCTGTAGCAACGTCATTATCGACGCAGCAGCACCAGCCGTCAGCGGGATCAGCAATTGGTAAGGAGATTCATGGCACATCTTTGTATAAATCTGTATGAAGGTGTACAAGATTCATCACAAGGGATCTCCTTTTGCATTGCTGTAGCAGTGCAAAAGCTTTCAAATTCTTATGACATTTTTTTCTTGCTGAGCGTCTTGATTGAGCAAAGCATAGCCTGTTGGTAAAATATGCCCCAATGCAAACTTGGTGGCAAAGTAGAGTGAGCATGAATGAAACCAGGACTTCTTTTCATCGAGTGTTGTACGAACGATTACGACTGAATAGAAGTGGGGCTACTGTGGTTTCTTTAAAGCAGCATCCGAGCAACTGTAAACATATGATGTCACTGTGGCATGACTGCAGCAACACAGAATAATAACAGCAAAATTTTCTGTATATCTGTGATTGTACTGTACAGTGCTCCATCTACTGTCATGGCTTTATGTGCATTTGTAACTGATGGAAAGAAAACATACCATAGATGTATGTAGTTTGATGGAAATCCTAATGGAATGCTCATGTCCTTCATCATAAGTATAACTATGTAGGTGTTATGCAAGTCTAGCATTCATGAATGATATGTATCTCATTTGAGAATTGCTTCAGAAAGAAAATGACCAGAGCTTCAATATTTAATGATCAGACTATCAAAATGGTATCCATTGCTCTACTTTCCACCTCAGCTGGCCAGGGGGCCCATCACCAGACCCAGACCCAGCAACAGACACCCTTCCTCAACACCACCTTGCCCCCCGGCTACGCGGGCTACGGCACCCTGCCCTATTACCCCGCTGGTCCGGGCATGATGCCTCCCGGGCTGCAGTACCCAGCTGTCTTCCCTGCTGTTAGTAGCGTAAGGCCACACCCACTTCTGCATGTTCTTCTGAAGCCAATGACAAGGGGGAGGTTAACAAGATATATCCAAAGGGACTCCTGTTCCGAAGACAACTGTCTTCATAATGATAATAATGATATAGAACATTCATATAGCGCCTCATGCAAAATGTTTCTGAGCGCTTTACAGATGACGGCACTAACTGAACATTGATAATTAACAAAAGAAACAACCATTTAGATCAATCACATCACATTGATTCATATTTATCTATATTTATCGAACCATAGTGAAGTTGGGTAGGTTTTATAAACAAAGACTTATTCACACATGTGTGTTTTGGTGAATGAGCGCTGTGAAGTGTATGCTGTGACACACAAATGCATGCATCGTAGTATCTTGGGCTTGAATACCAAAATTATGAACTAGATGCCATTACGTATGACAAAGTCGGTCAAGTCAGTTATGCAGATCCGATGTCTGCAATCATCTTCACTGTATCAAAAGTGCCTGACTCCGATGTCTGCAATCATCTTCACTGTATCAAAAGTGCCTGACTTACAGGTCATATTGACAGTCCACCATCAACGTGTTTACCACAACAAATCTGACACTCAGTCTCAGAGTCAACGTCGCTGTAAGACAGGTGGCCAGGATGCGTTTAAGATCTCCTGCCATTCATTTTGCTGGCTCACATGAGGAAAACATGCGTAATATCCAACCAAGTATTGAAGGGAATACTGTTTGTGAGCATGTAGTTTGGCATATGATTTAGCGATGGGTGACAGAGAAATAGTGAGCAATAGCTTCCTAAGTAAGAAGCAGGAGGTCGTTATCTCTGCAGACTTTGAAGGGAGTGAGTCCCTTTGGGCTCTCTTCCAGTTATTTCCGAAATATTAGGAGCAATTTTTCCTCTGAGTGACTTTTGCTTTAACTGCTGCTCCAACTCGTGTAGGTCCAGCCGACGAACAGAGGGCAAACGGGTACCACGCCTCACTCCGCCTTCCAGCAGAGTGGCTACACGCAGCCAGGGTCGCATAACGCTTACGGCACAGGTATGAACAGCTAGGCAGTTTTGAAACTCTACCAAAAAGTACTCACAGAGCAATTATGTGTTTGTTCTCCTTGTCACTGATTATTGCTAGTGGATTACACATCAGACCTCTACGACCTGTGTTAGCAATAAAGTTGCAAAGATGCTTGTTGCTGGTCGAGAAAAATGTATTTCCTCACCATGCAAGATGATTATTCTTTTTTTCGACGTGATCATAAACCTTTTTGCCTAGAATGTCAATAAAACTGTTTCTTGTAATCTTTCCCCAACTTGGGTGCAGATTATTCAAAGGTTCCACAACATAGATGTGTACTTCCTGTAAAGATCTAAGCATGTGCCTAGCTGCAGGAAATAGTTTAGTAGGATTTAGATACAGCTCTAGGAGAGAGGAGTGTCTGAACATTGGCTGAAGTGATGTGATGACTCAAAACTTTCGTTCTTCAGATAATAAAATAAAAATCTGGTGACACACTTTGTAGTCCCTGATCAGCCATATTTTGTCAGCTCAATTTCTTTTGCTCTTCATTGACATAGCACAAGGCTTAATCTGTTTAGTTCAGGGATATTTTACCCTGACTGCTTGACAAACCATACAGAGACTTCAACCAGCCAAGGATTTGTCTGATTTTCATTACAAAATGTGTGAAACAGATATATCTGTAGATTATCATGGCATTCACTATTTGTGTATCCAACAACTTTCTCCATAACAAGGTCAGTTCAGCGTTGGAATCACACTGTGGTGGAAGCATGTTTGTATGGGGGGGGGGGGGGGGGGGTAGGAGGAGTGATTATATGTCATTGTGAGGTGACTATCGATTTGCAGCATCTTTCAATCGAGTGTCAACCATTTTTCCTCATACCTGGTTCAGGTTACGATGAGCTGAGCCAGACGCAAGACTTCAGCAAGGGCGGCTACTCCGGCCTGTCACAATCACAGTCCAAGGGGACAGGAGTCACAGGTTAGTCACCAGCACCAAGCTGTTTCTGCAAGTCCTTGTGACTAGTCTAACATGTTATTCTCTTGACGATATATAGAGTCCCTTAGTATGACTGTAGAGTGAACTAACCCTAATCTTGGTGGTTCTTGATGCCAAACACTCCCTAACCTCCAGCCAGTGTCATTTGCCCTTATGAAAGGAGATGGGTCATCACGTTTTGATAATTCAGATTTTGCACAGGTTTCACGCTTGAATGAAAATCCAATTGCTTAAAGGACTTAGAGTCATATTATCCTGCTGCAATAACATGTGGAGCATTAACAGCTAGAATTTCTAAATGCATGTATCTGATTTTGCTATGAAAGTAGGCTTTCGTGAAAAGTAGTTGTGTATTTCTTGAACTCTGTATAAGAAGAGAACAAATGCAATGAATTCAAAGCTGCTGAGATTTTAAAAAAAGAAAAGAAAAGAAAAGAGAGATTTATATTTGTATATTGTCCTCAAGTGTAGTACAGTTGACTCAGTACTAGTTGTTAAGCACACTGCAACTTTATGTCACTTTGAAATTTAATGATGTGAAGGACTGCACACAATACCAGGAGATGAAACAAAATGTGAACTTTTTTGTCACATCAACATTTCAAGTGACATGTGCCTAGTCTGTATGTCTTCATGTTTCGATATCACACCTATGGAAAGAATGACTTTAAAATCACATTCAAATTGTGTTATATCCGACAGCCATTTATGCAGCAGTGGAATGCCAGTGCTAAAGTAACTTACAATACCTATGAGAGCATGGCACATATATGTAGTCCAATTTTATGGTCCTACCATATCATATGTGCTAGGATACAGACCATGATGTAGTATGTTTTAGCATTTGTGAAGAAGTTTTCACATAAATTTCGTTTCATGACCGAAACAATGTGGCAAAGGGTGTTGAGACCAATCTAATGTGCATCATCCTTGTAGATTTCTTTGATAGATTTCCCTCCTCCCCAACCTCTCCCCCTGTTGCTATCATGGCATGCCGTGTGTGACCATTCAATATATCAAAGAACATTATGGTATTTTTAATGGATGCAGTGCTGATAGCTTTACGTAGAGAGCTCTGATTTTGTCTTTGTAGTGGTGCTTTTGCATTATGACAAAATCCTGTCAATATATCGATACACGACTTGCTGTGATAACCGTGTGGTTTTTTATTTCACAACTAACACTTTATCGTTTCTCTTTCTCATTCTTCTCCCTGTTTCTCTTTACTCTTATCTCATCCCATCCATGTCCTCTTGCTTATATGTCACATCTATTCCCACAATAAATTCTCATTGATTCTTCTCTTCAATCCTGATTCTCATACTCACTTCCCTTTTCTGTTCATTACTAACTTCTGCTCTGGATGTTACCTCATCCGTTTAATTTTTCTCTCCTATATACATTCGTACTGCGTTCTCTTCTCTTTATTCTACAATCTAAATGTATCTGAAACTGAATTCTTCCATTTCTCCCTCACTTACATTTCTACCTGTCACCATGGTTACCTGCATCTCTCGTTCTCTCTGTCGATCCTTCTGTCTATCCTGCATTCACTCTCACTTTTCCAATCTCTCATTATTTCCTTCTTTCCCCCCTCCTCCTCCCCTTCCTCCCCCCACCTCATTGTAATGTGCATGTACATCACTTGCCTGAAACCTGTCACGATGCACCCATTGCCATCTTTTGTCACCCATCCTTTTCCTTCGACGGTCGTGGTCCTGTCCCCCTGCTCTCCTCTCCTCCCCTCCCCCCTTCTCCCTCTGAATCCCTCGGTGTTTCATCCATTCGGCCCTATTGATACATCGATGGTGCAACACTAGCTGCCAGAGGTTCAGGTACATGACATGGGATTTGCCTTTGCCACTTGGCAGTAGATTAACAGTACCAATGATTCTGTCATTGCGTTTCGTGCGCTGTTGAGACAGCCACAGGGAGATTTCTCTGACGAAGAAGAAGAAAAAAAAAAAGTAGGCAGTTAAATTTGTTTTGAGGGATTGATGGCATATAAACGTCTCTTGCGTGCATCATTGGGATTTTGTTTTTGTCTCGAGTATCATCAATCAACGACAAAGTCTTTGCTGTTATGACAGTACGTGTTAGGACAGTCTGACACTCGTAGGTGAACGTGTTCTTTCATAGAGAGAGGGGAGAGCAAAAAGATGATCATGCTTTAGTTTACAACTCCAAGATGACAAAACTTTAGTGTCCCCCACTTCAATTTCAGATATGATAATGGTAACTATATGAATGATGAAGATTAATAAAGAGAATGTCATTGACATGGTCATGTGATCAAAAGCATGTTCATCCCTCATATGCTATACTTCTGTTTTGGCTGTGGATGACTCAAAAAAAAGGAAGAAAAAAAGAATTTTTCTAAGTGGTGTCACACATTGTGTGCAGATCTTCATAGCATGGCTTGCCTGTTTGAGAATTCCCTTCCAAGTAGTTTGTAATTGCATGTGACCTTTACGCAATATCATTGGGGAAATCATTTCTGCCATAGAGGTCTGTATATGATGTATGACATCGTGATGGATGATAGGAATAATAATGTGTTTTTTTCTCCTCTCCATCCCTATTGTTGGTGCAGTGTCGGTCACTTCAGCCTCGACGGGTCCCACAGACCTAGCCGGCTCTTCGTACCCGAGCAAGTCGCACAACCAGGCGTTTGATAACAAGGGTGGGTTCCACACGGGCACGCCACCCCCGTTCAACTACCAGATGACGGCCGTCACCCAGGCGGGAGCTCTGAACCCTGCGGCTGCGGCGGGCGGGGCACCCACGGCCTACCACGGGCCCTTTGTCCCCATCCTCCCCCACCACTCGGCTGCCACCATGCTGGCCCACCAGCTGCCGGGGGACAACCAGGGGGCGGGTTCCACGGGTCGCTCGCAGGGGGCCGGCAGCCAGAGCAGCAAGACCAGCAAGCAGTCCTACGGCACCAACTATTGGCCGTCCTAAGCCAGTCAACCTCCGATCAGCGTTTGGAGGGCACCACATCCTCTTCAGTGGGCCCCTCCTCTTAACCTGACCCGAGCTGACAAGGTCCCACGGATTCTTGGTTACTTCTGCCCTCCATCAAATGTTCAAATGAATTCCTTTGATAGCTATCTATGGTGATTCATTGATGTTTTTTCTTAGTGATTAGATGCCCCCTCCCCCATCAATGTCCAAATTGCTTGCTTTTCTGCTCCATGATGATATTCAGTGTACTTCACGCAGCATTCAGCTAGTGCGATATGTTCTGATTAATTCTCTGCTACCAAAGAGTGCATCAATGCATCTGTTTTTTTTTCCTGCTTTTTTTTCAATGCTATTTCTTCTGAATAGGGTGTGTCATGCATGGAAGTCAACGTTAGATGATATTCCCCCCTTGGAGAGGGGACAAGGCTTTACAGTTTTACTGCATGCTAAAATCAATGTGACCAGGCTAGCATTTATGCTGAAGCAATATATGATTTTATTGTAACATATACTAGTAGTATTTATGACAAAACATTGTGAGGCCTATCTGGTTGATAATGTATAGTTTAGCAGCAGGTGGCAAGAGAGAGTGGCTATACATTTTTTCCGTCACCGTCGTTTGCGTGCAGTTGCCATTTAAAATTCACACCTGTGCCTGAACCAAGTGAGCGCTCTTAGTACTACACTTCCATTTTGAGAAGTTGAAAGTCATTTCCAGTCATCTCCATTTGCCCTGCACATTGTAATATACCACTCCAGCAGTTGAACTGACTTTTTGAAGTGATAAAGTGAGGTGATCTCATATTGCCGTTGATATAACAAGCACCATGTATAACATGTCCATGTCTTCTAACGCACTTCTAGAAGGAAACAACGTCTTGTCTGAAATATCCACAAAAAAAAAAAATGCATCATCTTTTCCTTTTGATCCTTCGAAGTCATGTGCTTTGCTCCTTTCCTGCGGGCAGTAGATGTAAGTTAAGTGGAATATTTTGGCTTTGCCTTTCCAATATCTACATCCTGTACCATGTGAATGCAGACATTTTGCCCGCGTGCACACAATATGTAGGTTTAGGGGACTATGCAACTTTTTGTGTCGTTCATGCTTGTGATAAAAATGTTGTTATTATGCCACAAGTCATGCTTCTAAAGGATGATCAGGTGTTTAAATTTGTATCCACCTCATAGCGCTGCATGGTGTTCTGCAGTCATAAGCCTTGGTGTCTCTGCCATTCATTACGCGATGTTATTTGTCCTTGCAAGAATTATTAGAGATGGGCTCTGAGGTAGTTGATGCTCATGCTGTCCGACAGGAGTGTTCAGATGAGTTATGACGGGAGGGGAATGAGATATTATCTCACAGTCCGTCTATCAACCTATTCGAAGAGAGACATTTTGTGAGGAAAAAGCTTCAATTGAAATGCAGCATACGGTCTTATTCTCAGAGATCCAAAGGTCTGCTTCACTGTTCGCAAGAGACATGTGAAAATGTACGGAGTATTTCCATTATCCTGCCAATGAATTTCCCCCAGGAGAGGATGGGGATACGGGTATGTTCTTTTTAATCCCCATCTCTGTAAATGTATTTCTGGCACCTGAAATCATCGCCCCATTTAGTGCCAAGTCTTAGTGAAATTCCTCCCAATGCATGACACGTGAATATTGCCGAATATCTGTGAGCACAGTCCAGTTGGTATCCAAGTACGTACCCAGTAGGGCTACGTGAATCGAGCATGTGTTGTAATTCTCGTAGAATCGTGCACCCACTTTCTTTCTTCCTTAATGCTTCTGGTGTAGCTGTTGGTGTCTGCCAGTGTGTGAGTCGTTGCTTGCAGACGAGGTGCAAACACTGTCATGGTATGTTGTGGAGTTCTGACCATTACTAACGTGTGCTATGCAATCACATTTGAAAAAGAGATTTCTTTGGAGCAGCATTAGGATAGGAGTAAGTTTCAGCTCAGACGTTTTCAGCCTGATAGCTACAAGCCACACATTTATTATTATCTCTTTCGTTTACATTTTCCATGTGTATGTGTTTGTTTTTTTTTTCGCATAATAGAAGGAGCACTCCTTTGGAAACATTTACTTGATAAAGTGACTCCACTGACCCCCCCCCCCCCCCCCAAAAAAAAAAAAAAGAAAAAAAAGAAAGAAAGAGAAAGAAATCAACAATAGGAGAAACTATGTCCCAGATCTGTATAAGTTATTGAGCGGTGAAAGCTACATCAGTTTGAGAGGCTAGAGCTCTTTGGTTTGGGATTTATTTACCACAGTCCCCTCCGTCAATTGTCCTTTAGTAAGAGAGCAAAAGAAGGTGCTGTCGTGTATTTCCGTGAATTCCGTATGCGCGTAGGACATTAGCTACTTGGCTTGTTTTGGCACTTTATTTCTCTTGCGTCACTGTTAGCTGCATAGTGTCTCTAGTGCGTGATGGTGTGTGTCAGTGACTTTGTGCACGATGATCTATCTCTAGCTAAGTGTTGACTTTTCTTTCCCTGTTGTGTAAGTTATAGAGTTAGATTTTTCCTTTCCTAGATACTGACACTCTATAACCCGGTACAAATATTTTCCAAGGAGCAAACTTCCACCACACAGACGCACACACTCAAAGAGAGAAAATCGCTAATCTGTGAATTCTGTGAATCTGCGAATTCCTGCATATAAGCTGTTAGACAGAACACCGGATCAAGCAGATTTAGATGCAAGCATGTATGGATCAATGCAACGAGCGTGTGACACGCTTAAATTGGTGTGTCAAGAGAGAGTTGACTTTAATGTGCAGTCTCTACCGAGACTGAGAAAAAAAGGGCAGAAATGTGTTATTTCATTTCTGAACTCTCGTTGGGCAAAATCTGTAGCTCTTCATGGATGTAGATCATTATTTATAATGGGTATCACATCAACTAATATTTGTACAGTTTGTCAAAGTTTTCTCTATCTAGGAGGCTATTCTCTTTTTGTTTTATTTTTTCTTTCTTTCCAAGGGAACTTTCGTCGATGCGAAAGATCGTTCTGAACTGGGAAAGAAGAACAGACACAGCAATTACATATCGTCATTTTCTATGTGTCATTGTGAAGTGCATTTGATTGTGTATAGACCTAGAAGTCTTTATATGAAGTCTATGTTGTGAATGGATTCAATTTTTTGGGGGGTGTAGAAATATATGAAGCAGACCCTTGTCAATGCCCAGGGTAGATATTTTTTATATTATCATTATTGGATCCTTTCTACTCTTGGGTTGGCAGTTGTACATTAACTCTATGACAAAGTGTAATATTATACATGAAAAAGATACTGTGTTATAGCGTGTAGGGATGAATGTAACATTGCACACTCAAGAGATGTGTCTATTTTACGTTCAGGTTTCTTTTTTTTTCTGATATGTAATAATGCCCTGTAAATGAGATTTAAAAAGAGTCTTGGCTGTAAAAAAAAAAAAATGATAATAAATTGTGTTTTTGTCTCTTTACCTCCTGGCTCGCATTCTCCTATTTTGTGCCTCATGTGTGATGAACAAGGTGCCTGTTTTTATCAGACCATCCAGGATTTTACTTCAAATTAGCCCAAAATTTTCTACACAACATAATTTCAGACTGTATGTATGTATGTATGTGTATATCTGCCCCCCCACGGAAAAAAGCAGTAACTGACATTTTTATGAATGTCTACTTTTTTGCAAAAATGAATAGTTTACCCAATGCTCTCCAATGTTAATAGGTCAGTTTTGCAAAAAGAAAAATGAAAGTGACCAAAAATACAATTTTTCACTTTTGCAAAAAGCAGTAACTGCATCCAGGTGATTCAACTTTGCAAGTTTCCCCACGGAAAAAAGCAGTAACTAACAAAGCCCACGGAAGAAAGCAGTAACTAACAATTTAGTCTTTATCATTCAGACTCTGTATAGTTCTTCCTGTATATTTTTTTCCCTAATACCATTTATTTTTTCTATTAATTTTTTTTTAAACAATGTAAACAGCAGTTTCTCCCATAATTTAGGAGAGTAGATATAAAAAGATTGTTTCACCAGTAACTTGACTCTGCCCGCAGGGAATCATATGACAAGTTGTAGAAAAAGCTTCTTTCTGGAGACTAGCAAACCTGGCAGACTCAGCGCGCTCAGAGTGCAGAATACGCGTGCAGCAGCTGCATGCGCATAAATTCTGCAGCATACAGTAACTAGCTAAACATTGCATCACATCACACTCATCACTTGCATGCACAGTATTGCAGGTCTGGTACAGTCTGAGTGATCATGCCAGTGCTAACCATGCTGTCACACAGTTTCTGCGGTCCAGGCATGCCTGTAAATCTATCATGAATTGCAGAGGAAAAGTCATGGTAGCCATGGCTTTGGCCAGAACCAGAAAATCTAGGTGAGCTGAAAATATATTGAAGGGAGATGAGCACTAGTATTAATGCACTAACGTTAGTCTAATGTTAGATATAGGCCCTAAAGTTTAAAATAGGTCTAGGCCTACCAGATCTAACGATACAGAGTAGATCTAGATTCTAATCTATTGTTAACTGTTTAGTGTTAGACAAAATGTCAGTAGGCCTAATCTAACGTAATAGACCTAGGTCCAGCACTAACATTGGGCATAGATCTGTAGTCTAGCTTGTTGTAAGTGTAACGTCAGAGTTCGACTAGGATCTAAGACGAAGAGACTTGACTTTATTGTCTAGTCCAGGGTCATGTGTCAGGGGCCAGGCCGGGCACTCCAAAGTTCAATTACGGTACATAGGTGTCTACCTTATTTTTACACAGAATGCCATTCAATCGACAAGACCTAGTCTAGGTCTATCGATAGGTCCTAGATCTTATAGATCTAGACTAACCAGAAAGTAGAAGAACTTTATAACCTGGTGGTGGTAACAATTCTCCTCCTATGGTCATGTGACATGTGCAGTTACTGCTTTTTTCCATGGGGAAAACAGCAGACTCCTGGCCGTCTGCAGTTACTGCTTTTTTCCGTGGGGAAACTACCCAGAATCAAGGGTGAGCCACCGCAGTAACTGCATTTTCATAAATAACATTAAAAAAATAACGGAAACATAATTTTTTCCTAGGTATTGTTAGACAACTAGGTATGGTGCATAATCATACCACAAAATTATTTTTGAATGTTTCTGTGTTTTTAAAGAATCTGCAAAAAACACAAAATCGCATTTATCTCGGCTCAGCAGCTATGCAGTTACTGCTTTCTTCCGTGGGGGGGCAGATATGTGTGTGTGTGTGTTTGTGTGTGTGTGTATATATACATACGTACATACAGACATACGTACATACATAGACATACGTACATACATACATACACGCATACATTCACATGCACGCTGACAGTGAAGAATTGTTCTGCATTACATTGATTTGTCCACTTACCTCAAAAGAGAATAAGAATATGTGGAGAGATCGTTTTTTCCTTGCATTGCAAAAAAAAAAAATGTGAGAAAAAAAAATTTGTGGGGGAGGGGGGTGGGAACAACTAGAATAGCATCTGTTGATTGGTTTTTTCTTGGCTGCTCAAGGTATGGACGTAACCATAGCTGTGACTTTGCTTGCACATGAAAACTCCCTCTCAATTTCTGTGAACAGAAACTTGATATTCTGGATCACCTTGGAAGAATCATCTTTTGTCTCCGAGTATGCTCCATGTATACAACAGAGCCTCTGTCTGCATGTATGCATTTTTTATCCAAATATGATAAAGGGACAATGTGTCATGTTCAAAATTTGTTATTTTAGTCCTTTTGGTCTTCATGCTTTGAATGCTAGAACAACTGTTTTGTTGGTGACATTTATGACAAGACATGAGACAAGAAATTTGACATCTTTCCCAGTTGCCCATGTTGGATCATCATAATCAATAAATACACATACGTTCACCACTCCACCTTACAAAATGGAGCCAAACTTGGTAATCTAACCCCACAGGGCTGAAGAAAACAGGCCGAGGACATACCAGGGTGTGTTCTGAAGTGACCATATTTTATTACTACATCACAGAAAAACGTGGAGAACTGTGGTTCACAAACAACATAACACAATCAATACTACAAGACATCAACACCATCCAGAAAACTCTCACTGTATTAGAGGGATTAGTGTAGACGACCTATGTACAATGCACCTAACCTGGTATTGCTTGCCATATGTTGCTTCCAAATAAGAAGCTGCAAAAAATGTGCAGCCCCACGAAGTTTGTGACTCTTGCACCTGACATTAAAATCTTGTTGATTTTCTTTCTTTTTTTAATGTCGAAAGTCCAATTCAACATGTTTCATTCAAAGCTTGCACATAGGTCTGCAGCAGCTTGCCAGACATGGCACTAAATTGTGCCTGCCATATGGCCTACATAAATACTGCTAGGTTTGGACACCGTGCTCATGTGTGATTAGTACAACAAACACATCCACCAAGTTCAAACAAGTTAAAAAAAACTGAAATACTGATAATCAAGTCATAAAATTGTCTCCTTTTTGCATTTTTTTTACCGGAGGTTACTGACACTAGGATTGTGAACAAATAATGATGTCTATTGGAAATGAATTGTAACACCAGTACACTTGGTATGTACCATCTGCATGGCAAAAAGAATACATCGTGCCCTGCGCATTCATTCAGGATATTCTACATCATTGCAATTAACATCGCTAAACTTTGACTTCTAGCATTGAACATGATACATCAACAAAAGTCAGTAAACCCTGTTAGCTGATTGCATTCCTACCAAGTTTTACTATGAACTGTGATCAAAACAACACAAAATCCAAACATGGTTTCTACACGTGCTGATACGGATTCGTCTCCTGCGCAATGGCAAAATACTGACCTTTTCGTCTGTTGAGAATGAGAAGGGCGTTAAGTGGTCTTGAACACTATGGGTTTAGTGGCATCTTAACGCCCTTATCATTCTCAACTGACGTTTTGCCTTTGTCAGGAGCCCTGACGCATGTAATGTTTCGACTACAGATCAACTACAGATCTACTGATCAACTTGGCCAGGCTGGTTGACTGTACATGTGCATAAATTCTCATTAATTACTGAACATAACTTATGTCTGGTCTATTAAAAAAACAAAAACAAAAACAAAATAGGCCTTGATACGTGAGCTCATACACGTGAATACAAAAAATGAAATATCCACAAATTGTTGCCATGCATTCTTTTTCCTTCAAGTCACATGATATAAAGACTGACCAGTGAATTCCCCACTTCCTTGGCCCCGTACTTTTTAACAGAAACTATCGGAAAAACACTGAGTTGACCATATTGCATTTTGTCATCAAAGTCAGTTGAGAAAGATAAGGGCGTTCGTGCCACTAACCCTGTGGCGTTAGTGGCACCTTAACGCCCTTGTCTTTCTCAACTGACAATGAGGACCCACATTAATTTTTCAGTAACCATAGCACAAACGCATAGGATCAGCTGAATGCCGACATACCAGAAAAATTGCAGCAGAACAGCAGGATATAGGATACATCTACACTCCTGCCTAACAGATACACAATGGAGGAATACTTTCAGCCTCACATACGCAAAATATTGCTCTCTCTCTCTCTCTCTCCTTTTCTTACATTCTCTCTCTTTCAATTTCTCTTTCATTCCACTCTGAGATTGCACTATAATAATCGTCTATAATAATCGTCTATACATTAAGATAAAACTTTAAGGATAAAACTCTTGTGCAATGTTTTGATTGCTCCATACAAGATAATAAATACACTATTTACAAGACTCACTGGTATAATACTTTGTGAGTGCAGTACTGTACACACATAAAAATGCAGTACTAAGAGTGGTCCACAGATTACACATACTTCACCGAGTACTGGAACTATAAATTATCATGGTAGTACCTTTACATGTACAATGGTGCTCACAGTCGTAGGTATTCATTATATAACATGCATGTCACTGAGTTGAACCATACTTCTTTATCGGATTTGCATGCAAACAAGGAACTTCTATATACGCATATATTTTTTTTAATTGACTATCACTTCAAGAAATGTTTTCAATGTGTGCCTTATTTCATAAGTGCTGGTCTCTCTTGATAACATACATATCCTGTTGCAAAGATTTTATCATTACTCAGAATTACATTGGTATCGTCTTAGGATACCATTATGTTGTTAAAAAAACAAAACATTGTTTTGATGACTTAATAACTAATGTACTGTATTATGAATGCTTAAAAGATCATTCACACACTGCCGATCATGAACAGTACTCACACATTACTGTAGCACTGCCAGACTGGGGTATCCTTTCCATGAATTGTATGTGTGTGATTACTCACCACTGTCATATATGCAGTGTACAACTACCATGTGCACTTCCATTGTGTGTGCTGTGCAAAGCCTAAGCCAAAGCCAAAGCCTGACGATTCAGCTGTTGGCTTTGTTTCTGTGAAGATATCATAATTATTTACTCAGTATGCTGTCCAAAATTAGGTTTACATTTATATCATCCAGAGCTGATTTTTACATCTATATTCCTGGTACCCACCAAAAGTGTCTTTTCATATACAACTTTTAGATTTGATCTGATTTTAATAACATCTTTCATCTGGTATTTCTATTCAGTGTAGATTTTCAGAGACTAAACTCAATTCAAAATACCAGTTAGTACTGGAACCTCTGCAGTGTGATGTGGACATTGCATTAACAAATAACGGTGGAACTTGAAATATGGTACACATAAAATAAAGGCATAATCACAAAAGTGAATCTTCTGAACGAATTAACACATTACAATATTTCTTCTAGTACTCCTTCAAAAATAGTTGTGTTGTGCTTCATGAGTATAATACCTATAAATGTTATGTACATCAAGTGATAAGATGAGTTAAGATATGACAATATCTATTTATGTCCACCTGCTCTCTCATCTCAGCACATGGTATTATATTGCACTGCATGTCATCGACACCTCGAAAGTACAAATATTTGTTTTGCACTTACAAAATGTATTAGGGGGGGGAGGGAACCAAAGCATGACATTTAAAGCCCTACCTATGCTTCAAGCTTCACAAATGTAATACTTGGTGATGTCTTGTAGAGATAAGTGTGCACAGGCATTTTATTAGCACCACATTTACAGATCTGGAACTCTTACCATGCCCT
This sequence comes from Diadema setosum, assembly GCA_033980235.1. NCBI lineage: Eukaryota > Metazoa > Echinodermata > Echinoidea > Diadematoida > Diadematidae > Diadema > Diadema setosum. The sequence continues at coordinate 35,058,880 of CM067063.1, forward strand.
GGAACTCTTCAAGTATGATTTTTGTTATCCTGAAGAGTCCTTTATGAGAGTCGTTCCTGATTCAATTCTTGGGTTTTTTGCTCTCATACCACTAGAATTGTCTTAATTGAATTAACATTGCACACAAAACATCCGAGTGATTCATAAAATTACATTTCCATGTGACCTGCAAATTTCCTTTTAAAAAAAAAGCAATTACACATGAGTGACAGTGCATTGCAGGTATGAATTCAGAAAACTACATTCATTCATGTTTGAAGGATTTGCACCAATCTATTCTTGTCTAAATATTATCCAATGTCTGATGCTGACCAATAGATAGGTAGTTTTAGAAGTCTTTGGCTGAGGCAATATATGTTTGCACATTCAGACTGGACAGTGTTCAATCAACATCCCCCAATTTGCCAGAATCTCTACTCATTCACTCTTAGCCATGAGAAATAGGCTGAAATGTAGCACTCGAGCAGTTTATTTGATATTGCTAGAATTTCTACACCTTCTACTTCAAATTCATATTTAAAGTTAAGACAAACATGACCTAAAATAAGTGTGAAAAAGTAAAGATATTCCAAGATCAATCTATTAGGAACATTCTAAAAATTTATAGCTCATGATAAGAGCATACGCAGTGAGTGCTAACAAAACATTGCTATCAACACCGAGTCTTTGAAGTCATGCCACCACTTCAATTTACACTTCAATTTACAAATCGCAGCAATTATTTGTTTATTCAAAATACAATAGTACTATCTCTTATTTAAATCTGTAAGAACACATAGCTCACATGTCCCATGTTCATCAAATGAAACAAATAAGCTGACATTTTCTTGACATTAGATGGAACATCTGTGATAAGAATCTAAGTACAGTGTAGCTCACACACAATCAAGCTGCTACCTTGTGATTCAGCAGTCACTACAATGGCCTCTTACCCCATCCTCTCTCTCTTCCATCACACGAGGTCTCCCTTGTCCAGGTCAAACTTGGAGCGGAGGACGCGGACCGGTTTTCTCTCACTCTCCTCCAGGCACGCATCCTCCTGCATCTCGTGGCGGTGGGAGAGGAGGGAGCGGAACCCCGCCTCGCTAAGCCCCAGGTGGGACTGCAGCAGCCGCGCCCAGTCGTAGGAGAAGGCGGCGATGGCCTCGTGGTCGAAGATGGCGTCGTCCAGCCGGTGGAACTCGATGAGTGGGTTGAACGGGGGCGGGCTGGGCGGGGCGGTGGCGGGTGGGTTGGCCACGGCCGGCGCTGTGCAGGCGAAGGATGGGATGGTCGCTGTCGGGTCGAACATGGGGATCGACTGGGGCTCGCCCGTTGGGAGGACGGGGGGTATGTCCAGGTGGTGCTGGAACCACGCCTAGAAGATCAGGAAGAGAATCAAAGAGGAATAGTAAAAGGTGATAAGCCAATGGTTCCTCGCCCTCCACACTGCAAAATAGTCCTACGTCAGACATGTTACTTATAGATGGAGCAAAAGCCATACTACTCTCCTTAGTACCTACTGCACTGCAGTATGCTAATATATTACAGTTGGTGGTGTGTGAATTGAATACCACTCACTTTCATCACACCTTACCAGTGAAACTATACACGTGAATCTACCATGTAAAGTAGGGATGGAAATTAAGTGTGACAAATTAAATTTTGCATTCAATTGCACTACTGACAGAGATCCTACATTAATAATTCAAACAGAGTTTTCAGGGAAATCACAATACGTAGTTTGCCCTTGATACAGATCACTGAAGCAATGTGATCACTTTCATCACACCCGATGTCTGCCAATAAGAACTACACTTTGAACTACAGTTTAAAATCTGGTGGCCATTATCATTCATCTGAGAGGGCCATAGAATTCCAGTCTCTATAAACGACTGCAATCACTTACCAAATTATTTTTGAAGAGCTTGTTGATTTTCAGCAGCCCAATTGTTCCTGAAAAAGACAGAAAGAAAGTTAAGACATTTAGGAACTGCTGCCAAACATATTCTTCCAGCTGAGCAGGAAAGAATTATCGTGGATATGGGCCCATATGTGTAACATCAACCCAAGCCATTGCAGCATCTCACATCCAATGCCTTTGGACAAATATTTGTAAACATACTTGGAATGGGGGGAGCATTCACAATGCAAATAATTTGTGACTAAAATGCTTATGACAATAAGTCAGACTACATCTCCCTCAAGCAGCGATCACCACCCCCCCCCCCCTCCGAAAAACAGGAAGAAGAAGGAAAAAAAAAAAGAAAACAAAGAAAAAAGGAAGGAGAAAATCCTGGCTATACACAATATCTAATTGAGAAATGTGCAAGTAGCTCAAACTTGAACTAGTCATGTGGCACATTCTATCCTTACCACTGGTGGTTCGGGTCACATGATCAGCCTGCAGGGCATAGTACTCCTCCAAATAGTCCAAATTAGTCTCATCCCAGCTGTAGTTGGTCAGCTGACCCAGTGATCTAATGGGAAATAAGGCCAAACAAGTGCACTAACTCTTGGCAGCCCATCTTGGATCACACATACAGACAAGTACACATCACTACAGAAGGTATTGAGCAGATGTTGTCAAGCTTCAATCATGTTAACTGTCAGGATTCTTCTCACTTCAACAATCCATTAGTTGATGAATATTGCGTCCATGTGACATTATCATATAATTTCAATTGCACTGGAGATCTGAATATTCCTCTCTCAATTTAATGAACTGTAAAAACCTAGTCGAAATGCATCCATCCTCCTATTCAGCATCACTAGCAAAACTTACAAGACTGTCTGGAGTCAGTCCGTTAGTCAAAGTGGTCAAACACACAAAAGCCGCCTGCTTTATTCAAGTGGTGAGGGATACAAGGTACAGTCAATGAGTTGACTTTTTGCTGCCCTGGCAGAATAGGAAACTGCCAAAAAAAAAATTGATGATAAATTGGTCTCAAGGCTTCTATTCAGTCAGGCTACTAGTGGCATGATAATTCTCATGGACATCACGCATGTGCAGGAGAGCAAATCTTACACTACATTCTTGCACTCAATGCTTACAATCAATTCTTTTTTTCTACTTGCATTCACGCTCAGTGTGCACACTCACTCGTTGCCAAGGTGATCAATGATGATGTCAATCTGCTCCTGCAGCCAATCAGAGTGGAGTTTGGTGAAGGTGTGGAGCGGATTGGGCAGCTTCTCCTGCGTGCCTAGCAAGGGGAAAAACAAAACGAGACAAGACTCTGGATGAAGTGTGGATCAAAATTTTTTCAGGTGATTCAAAACTAATTCACATAGAATTAAGAATACCTTGATTCATAACCGAACATATCATGGAGTCATGTACATTATCATCCAGTGATTATACTAAAAATAACTTTTCTTGAGACATTACCGTCAATCTAGTTTCTCCATTCTCTTCATTTCATTGATTTTTTTTCTTTCTTTTGGTATTCCCGTCTTGGAATTTTTGAGAGGGATGATTTATGATGAATTAGCTTGGGACGTACTGTATCTAGAAACTGTGTTAAGGTAACCTTCAAGACACATAAAACGTGGTTCACTGCCGGCCAAACTCTTACTCTTCGTTTACATTTGTTTTTGTTTTTGTTTTTGAACAGAGTGCACGTCAGACTTCCACAAATGATGCAATGTTGGGTGACACACAATTATTTAACTAGAAAAGCACTCTGAGAGCACAGACCTCCGCCAAGCATGCAGCTCATTTCCACCACTGATCCTCCCTGCACTGATCATGTTCTTCCATAGAGATATCAGGGATTTCCACCCATACGTACTTAGCATTGTGTGCTGAAAGTCGCCCGATTCCCAATATAGAAGCCTTTGTTACGTCATAAACCTTCAGCTAAACGGTGCGCCTGGCCATAGCAGAAACTAGAGCACACACTTTAGTGCCCGCAAGCAAACCTCAAATACATGCAGCCTGAACTCCCAAGTTCATTGACCCTACCTGCCAAATTATAAAAAATCATTCATAAATTCCCCCAAAATTCTCGGATCACGGACAAACAAATGAACAAACACACAAACCAACGGTAACGAAAACATTACCTCCTCCCTTGGCGGAGGTAATCATGGCAATGCAATTCTGTTCCGAATTCACCTTGATTCCCACCCATCTTTGGTTGATTTTACACGAAATTAATTTGTCACTCATGTTTCCTTCCTTCATCCCTTCCTGTGCCTAATGATATGTCAATGACGTGTCTGGAAACGTATCATCCACAAAAAGGATGAACAGACTTCCCCAATCCCTACTGGTCAATTCAGCTTTCATGAAGAAGTGTTTATGCCTAAGCAGGTTGTCTAACTACTGATTAAATTCAAGTTAAAGGGGAATTATCAGAGTGTCACTTAAATAGCTTGGCAATTTATAACAAAGCACAAGAGCGCATGAAGGTTAAATGTATAATGCATTACTGTGGTTTGATGTTGCCGTGAGAGACAGGAAAGCATATTCTCCGAGCTGTGCAAAGGCCTTGATCCCCGCATCTGGAATGGAATCTCCCACAATCCTCTTTACTTCTGCCTCATCCGACAACATGGCTGATACACAGCTACCTATCACCTGTAAAGATTGTCCGAGGTGAAATTCAAGAGTTGTAAAAATCATTTGATCACTAGCACTTTAAATGTTTCACAAATGTACCACATGAGTAATGTTTAAAAATGACATTTCACATTTTGCTTGATTTTTTGCAGACTGACACTGTCAGCATTTCTAAATGGTTGTTTTGCATACTTCACAAATCATATCAGATTGCAACGACGACCAACACCAAAGCAAGACTGTCCTGTGTTAGGGTGTGACTCTGCAATGTTTCACAACAATTTTACAGGATTTAAACACATTTCTTATGTTTTAATTTGCTGCAGAGGCATGAATTGGAAGAGAATAATTCGCATCTTCACAGCTGTCACATAAAAATGCAGAGATTGACTTCAGAGGTCTCTCTGAGAGAAATGACAAGATTTGATGCCCCGCTGAGATGAGAGGCGAGACAAAAACACATCCGTAATCATGTTCATCACAATATTTTGTACAGAAAATTTCTGACCATGGATGATAGGAATCAACCTCAGCAGAAGCCAATCAATCCCATCTACGGGCTTGGGGGAAGAGAGGGGCCCCATACACCCACCTGTAAGCCGACACAGCAGTGAGCGGAGCGGATGCTGTTCTCCCGCAGCTTCTCCTGCAGGGAATAGAGGAAGATCTTCAGGGGCGTCGGCAAAGCGATGCAATCCTCCGCGATGCTGGACAGCAGGAGCTTGAGAGCAGCAAAGGTGGCATCTTTCTCTGTGCAGAGACAGAAAGCGACAGATAGAGAAACATGAGATAGAGGACACATTTCAGCAACACTCACATGGAATAGAAGTATAGGGCAGACTTGAAATGTACTAGAAGTGGTATGGCATAGGAGATGCTGATATACAGTGTGTCTCTAAAAAAAGTAAACCCAACTTCAACTGCAAATTTTCAGAAAACTATAAAATATTTACACATCATTTTCTCATGGTTAGATAGTCCAATAAGTCCTTTGTCCAATGATTCCACGGAGATTATGTAACTCTCATGCATGACTGAGCATGATTCAACTAAGTGAATGGGTGTGAAATCATCACTGTGGCAAGTTCCGTGATCAGCATACTTTCTCACATTGTACCAGATGGCTCTTTTTGTTTGCAGGCTGCCTGTCGGGGAACTGCACCCGAAAAGCCTCTTGAACTTCCACGAAACTTCTTGTTTCCTGGTATCGAGTTACCAGGAATACTCTCTGCTCAATTGTCAACTGTACCATGTTTGGAAAGCATGTGAAGTGTGAATGTGTCAGGAACAACAAGCTGAAGTTGTTATGTAATCATAGGCCTAACATGTAACAAAAATTTCAATTCAAATATGCCCTGAATGCATGACAATAGCAAGAAACAAGAAATAACTTGCCACAGTGATGATTTCACACCCATTCACTAAGTTGAATCGTGCTCAGTCATGCATGAGAATTACATAAACTACGTGGTATCATTGGATAGAGGACTTATTGGACTATCTAACCATGAAAAAATAATGTCCAAATATTTTATAATTTTCTGAAAATTTGTTGTGGAAGTTGGGTTTACTTTTTTTAGAGACACACTGTAGATATATTTGACAGCATTAGAAATCCTAACTCTTTTGAAGCAAAGTTGCCAAACTAATGCAGGAGAACAAGATTTGATTCATTTGCACTTTTGCGCTTTTGCACTACACAAGTTGTCCAATCTCTTACTACCTAAATTTGTAGACTCTGATGATTTGTAAGAACTGAATCCATCATCTTTTTGTCTGGCTGGCAACAGCTTCAGGAAGAAGTATGCAAAGTCATGATATTCATTTCTGATGGGATGATAGCTGAGCATTATTTGATTTCTCAACATGCAACTATCATTGTAAGGTCAATTGAGCCATACATTACCTGATCTACCCCTCATTTGAGAGTTTCCTTTTTGATGTTCATCTTTAATTTTTCATGTGTGATCCTGCACATATATGGTGTATTCAAATTCAGAATTGCTACATGTGACAAATGTTTCGATTGATACATCAGTTACATCAATTTCTAATGTGTCGAAGACTCTACACCTCTCTCAGACCTTTACTTTGGGTGCTTTCATATTTCACATAAGAGTTCCCATTTTATAGGGGCAATTCCACAGTGGAATAAATAAATACATTAACCCACTGAGGACGCGCTGATTTTGCTACAGCACGCATTTCCCACAGACACCTGCCAGAGTATACTCAGGACTAGTCTTTGACCGATTAATATAAGGGTGTTCCCAGCCTCTGACGCTAAATATTACATCAGCTCACCCTGCTTGAAGGTGCTGGCGGCCGCTGTTCTGTGCTTGGGTCGGCAGCCACAGGGGAGTTCGCCCAGGGTCTCCAGAAATCCCGTCATCTCCACCACGTTCCTCTTCTTCAGGAGCACCTCGGCGGCCTGGCAGATGCCCCTGGGGGTCAAGGGAGCAATTGTGGTCAATTTGAGGAGGAGATGTGTATGCCTCTTGTACATCACTATCAAATTAGGCCGGCCATTTGTTCAAGCCATGCTCAACACGGCACCCATCTGCACTTCTTAGCTGTTGTAATTATAAACTGATATCTATGCTCTTCCATAATGCAGGATCAATTCAAGTTTATGCACATATTTTTGTTTTGAGCTATTGTTTGTTATTTCTGTACTTTAGTACATTTGCCTGTTCTGGGTGTAAATGGACTTTATGTCTATATTTTGTTGTACAATATCACATATCATTTGCAGAGAGTGCAGAAATAAAGTCATGCTTCATGATATAAAACATTGATCTATGTGTCATATACAACATTTTACATGGAGACAGAATTCTTGACATACATACAATGAACCGTGCTTAAGTTGACCTCACATAAGTTGAAGGTCGAAGGTTCTTTTTCAAGTCCTCTTCTCTTTATATTCTATTGATTGTTATCCCTCACAAGTCGAATTTTCTCTGGGTCGAAGCTATTTCTTCAGTCCAAATGGATTAAACATTATAGGCAAGGTTGACTGTACTCAGCATAAAGTCACAATACATAGATGCTGCGCATTTGATTGCACTTGGCATAACACTGTATAATAATTTCTCATACCTACTCTCAAATTCTACACTACTTTGCTTGCTTCAATTATATAATTCTTTTGTACAGGAGTTTTATTGCAAAGAATTTTGCTAAAGGCATGAAAAGAGAAAAAAAAGGATAATGCAAAGAACTAAGAAGCCAAATTACCTTGTAATAAAAGGTTTGAGGACAGTGAAGAGACAGGCAAGCCAATCTGGGACTGAGGTTGTCTTTCCGGGCAGACTGTCATAGCGGAACATGGGCCAGTTATCCTGCCTGTTTGAAATGAATAATAAATAAACTCTACATTGCCTACAGAAAACCACCACAATATCTCATTAATTTCCATTTAAGTATTGTATGGAATGTTTGTTTGTTTGTTTACTCTGTTTTCATCTTCGTTTTGCTTGGGTTTTTTTTTTCTTTGTCAGACCACACACTACACATGGGTTATGAATTATTTCAACATATAATCTTGCATATGAACACGGCAGATTCTGATTTCTGGGAATGTAAGTGAAATGCATGCCAAAGCATTGTACAGACAGCAAAATTATGGGGCTGAGGCATAACAACTTAAGCTATGTTGCATAAACAAACATAAGATCTCTTGGATTTAACAACTTCTTACCAAACATTTCTTAGTTGAATTGCACTTCATAAAAACATTTTGTGTTACTGAAGCTGCACAATAAGAATTCTCATCCCCTACAGGTCATCCAGGAAAAAAAAAAAAAGAAAGAAAAGAGTCTCCCATCTGTCAGAATGAGTGTTCAGACAGGTAGCAATTCATTTTACTTGTCAGACAAAATGTTTGAGTTGCCCCTGGCAAACACAGCGGGCAAGCAGGCTAGCACTATCCCAGATAAGATTGATGTATCTCAGCTGCAAAGCCAGAAAGGGATGAGGCAAATTGCAGAAGCTGTGGCTGCACATCTTGTATGGAGTCAATCTTTCCATACTTTCAGAAGAGATAATTAACCTGTCTCTGACAAACTCACCCTAGTTAAAGTTGATAATGTGGTCTGCACACCATGGAAACACTCCATTTCATACAATGTAAATATTACACAGAACATGAAAAATAAGCATGTCCCTCATGAATGTATACCGACTACATTTGGAGGAGCATTTCAGCTGTAAACCACGGACACAGCCACACTGTGCCAGATCTCTAGATGAAGCAAAAGTCAACACATTGACACATTAAAGCTCACCTTTCGATGACGGCCATGAGTACAGTGCCGAGGGCAGTGGGGTGGTCGTTGCACAGGATGAGGACGTCGATCAGGGGCTGCAGGATAGTGGAGACCTCATAGCGGAGGGAGCCCCCAGTGTTGGACATCATCAGTGATGCAAGGAGGGCGTCTCGAGACAGCAACGTCTGCAGCACAACCGAACCAAGTGACAGAATTTATTGCTTTTACAGTAACAGGGCCAGTTTTGACTTTCTTTTGAAAAACTTCTCTTAAGAAAAGGAACTCTGTCAGTCAGTGTTGGTTGCAACATATTGCTGTCATTCTTTTCATGCATTTTGACAACAACCTGCCTAAATTCTTGTAAAGCTTGATCATGTCATATGTTTGTAACCTTTAGCTGAATTATTGTTTACTTTGATCATGATGAAAAACAGTTATCCGACGAAAAAGCAATTGATACAGATAAATCAATGACTACAAAACGTGATAGGACAACAATAAAGGCCCCTGGGGAGGGGGGGGGGGAACCAACTACTCCATGAACATATTCACCTGGAGGGTCAGGCCATGCTTAGGGGCTGGCTGGTGGGCTAGAAGTTTGAGGAGGATGAAGGATGCAATCTTGTCGGGGAGGAGGCTCCACCTGAGAACAACAAAACCCAGCATTGAATCAGCATCTTTGCCATGGCATCAGCTCTTACCATACTCTATGAGGAAGCACTTTTGAATCAAGCACTAACAAAGAAGTTTATGCTTTACTAGTGTCATCAGAGAGTCAAATGGAAAGAAGTGGAATTCCTTCTTTGGTCAATATGTGGTTGATGTATGGTATTCCACACAAGAGTTTACTGTTAATACTAATACTAACTGCTGTCTTTGATTTTTAATTTGGTCACTGCAAAAAGTACAACAGACTCTCAAAATCTGCTCCTGAAATTAGTGTGAAAACATTTTTGTTATTCTGACTGCCTTTATACTTTAAGATACTGGTACTAATCTTCTAAGGTTAAAGAGATATTATTTGGGCAAGCCTATTGTTGTGAGAGATATTTGTGCAGTCAAGAGGAAATTTTGCAGATTTTCTTTTACCCCTGCTCGAGTTGGTCAAACAATCCAGGCCTGATCCAGGCCAGCCACAGCCGCTGGTCGCTCAAACCATTCCCGTTGCCATTGCCGTTTCCGTCCTTCCCCTCTCTCCCCGAACTGATGCCCCTCTGCACCGAGGCAGACGCCTTCCTCTGGAATCCCTTCTTGAAGACCTTGTAGAGGTCTTGGAGCGGGGAGGAGACCACACCCAGTGCTGCCAGGAGGCAGGTGGCCGAGTTGTGGATGCTGAGGGGGGCGGAGTCGGAGGGGAAGTGGGGCGAGCCAGAGAGGAGGGAGGGCGGGGACAGGAGTTGGAGAGGGGTGCCGCTGGCCGACCAGAGATGGGTTAGTGTTGAGAGCAGGATAGAGGTGATGTCAGATCTGGGACATACAGAACAAATGATGTGAATATTAAGCCAAGCCTGGGAGGAGATACACATTGTTCACACAAAAATACACACACAACCACACAGTCACACACAACAGACATTGTCACTGATGACTTGACTTTCCTATAATAGATAAGTTCCTGAAGGTAGAATTTATTTCAGATGTTTTGAAAAGTACTATGCACATTCTTACTTCAACTCAATTTCCATAATCTGCAAAAACAAAAAAAAATATTGAAACTAGAAAAGCACTCTGAGAGCGCAGACCTCCGCCAAGCAGCTACTTTCCACCGAAGATCTTGCTCTTCCAAAAGAGATTTTTCTCTTCTCCACCACTGGGGAAAAGCTCTTTGGGCTCTTCCATAGAGATCAGTGGTTTCCACCCATAGGTATACATGCTGAAAAATCGCCTGATTTCCCAATATAGAAGCCTTTGTTACGTCATAAACCCTCAGCTGCGCGGCGCGCCTCGTCCTAGCAGAAACTAGAGCACACACTTTAGTGAGCATTTGAAAATCTCAAAAATGTGCAGCTTGAACTCCCAAGTTCATTGACCCTACCTGTCAAAACATCAAAAATCCTTCATAAATTCCCCCCAAATTCATGGATCACTAAAAAAAAATTAATTATTTGTTAGTTGTGTCATTCTCAACCTTTCCTGTAAGTTTCAGAGTTATTTTGCACACGGACAAACAAACAAACAAACAAACAAAGGAGCAAACCAACGGTAACGAAAACATAACCTCCTCCCTTGGCGGAGGTAATAAAAGAAAGGTACAAAATTTTGATACTTGACATAAAATCAATCAAGTTAAAATAGAGCAAAAATGGAAATTTCTAGTAAAATTCTAGTAAAAATTTCTAGTGAAATATATGTTCCATTATATCATTCAAGCTACAATTGTGATAGCATCAAGAGACATTCCATAAACTCACTGTGATGCAACTCTGTGATTGCTAATGGCCCTGATGGGGATACTTACAAATCAGCTCCATCATAAAATAAGAATTGACAGAGATGATTTTATTTGTTGTAATTTTAATACCTCCTCCTACAATTTTGAAGCCCATAAGAACCAGAAAATCATTCCTTTCACAAGTTTTCCAGGTCACCTTAGTTCTGAGGTCCTGTCATTCTTGATGCCCAGATCAAATGAATGTTGCTATGGGAACAAGAGCTGTATTCTTGCTGGAAGACCTCTTTCATAAAGCTCATGTCTTCATGTCTCCAAAGAGGAAGATGCATTCCTACATGCGCATTTTCTTTCTCAAAGTTGCTACACTCACCTGAACTGCTGTGTTCTCTTGTAGGAAGGCTGGGCTCGGCTGTAGCGGTATGACAGCTGGGTGAGAGACTCGCTGAAGATGGTGGCAAACACATCCTGGGCAACGGCCGGAGGCGTGAAGGAGAACATCTCGTATCTAAGGCGCTCCAGATACAGGTGCCACATCTGGACAGAATAGGAGCAGCGCTCATCCTGGCCAAGGAAAACAAAACAAAGAAGGGAAATACCCATGAGACATAGAGAAGCTTTGTAAATTCCACTGATACAGGTCATATGCCTTTGTCGGATGAACTTTGTGTGATTTTAAAAACTTTGTGTTTTCCCTCTGTTTGACGGTAATGACCCAAGGCTACTTTCACAGCTACAAGGAATATAATTTAGCGTGACACCCTTCCAGTAAAACTTCTCTAACATAATCACAGTAAAACACAGTCATGTACAAAAAAGAAAAAGAGATTTATAACTGTGACAACTTGTGCCAAGCTAGCAGTGCTATCGTACACATCTTTTTATCAAGTTGTGATATTAAGGTGTGTTGATCCTTAATGATGTTGCACAATAGACCTTTTACCTACCTCAAAGAATGGTCGCTGGTCAGCCCAGTGATGGCTCTCCGCATCGTGCAGTATCACTGTGGAGATGACGGTGATGTGACTGGCAATGACCTGCTGCCTGATGATGGTCTGCAGCTGACCAACCTGCTTCTCAATGCCAGCCAGTGAGCGCCTGTAAAGAGCGGCACAGAGTAATAACCTCCATAGCCTTAAACTCTTTAAGTGCAATGTATGACACATTTTGTCAATCTATCTCAACTCAGAGCATTTTCCTCTATAACCCTAAACCCTTTGAGTGTCAATCTAATATAGTCACAAACAGAAGAGCGATGCCACTTTATCTTGGTGGATGGTTCAAGAAGCAACGGGAGGACTTTGAATACCAATGTAGTTAAGCACAATCCTTCCATTATAAAAAGCTCTACAAAGAATCTAGAAACTTCTTTTCCTACCTTGATGTGGTTTGAACACATGATATTTCAAGGCATGTTCCCTTTTAGTGTTCCCTTTGTTTTGACAAGTTCCAAAAGGGCAAAATATTATTTCAACCTGTTGAGCACAAGCTGAGTTTGCTGTAGCACACATTTCCCACAGGCACCTGCCAAAGTATACTCAGAACTAGTTTTCAACGGGTTAAGCAAAGGTCCTCAGCAAGAGCAACTATAACACTGAAAATGCTACCCTGGCTATTTTAGAACTAAAACCACAAACTATTTCCAACTCCCTCACTTGGCATCCTCCTCCCGAAGTAGTCTCCCGTAGCGAGCTAGCTCTTCCAGGACCCAGGCGGTGGAGGACAGGAGGACACACAGGTCCTTGTTGGCTCCCTGCTCCTCGCTGGCCTGGCTGTAAGACTCAAGGAGCTGTGGGGGTTACAGGAGGAACAGACACGTCATACGGTATGACATCATTCAGCTGGTAAACCAAACTTGGATGTACCTTGTCGCAATACAAGTCGCTTGTTATGAGATATGAGGCCTTCTTATGAATAGCAATTAGTAATGTAACAAAAGTAGTCCAGCTTCTGTGTTAAATACTGGACATTTGTGCAAACAAAACCCCTTGGTAATAAAACTGTTATGAAAACATCAGACTCTCTATTTTTTTCCATAGAGAAATCAATACTGATATATTACAAAAACAACAGCGCAAGTTAGTCAGCATAATGCATCTAAAAGAACCACAATAAAAAATAAAACAAGATATGACATATAACACTTTCAACAAATATAAACAACAACATTAAAAAAAATGCCTAGTTGGACAAGTCCAACAGATATTTGGTATGAATGAAGCAAGTAGCAAAACATCTGTTTCTTTCCCCAAGACAGTACAAGTAAAACTTTTCGAGCAACTCTGGCAATTCTAAGCAATTGATAGAAATTTGTAATCGTAAAATGACTAGGATCCAAGAAAAACATTTTCTGTTGCTATGGCAAATTGGCAGATGCTTAATTGGTAAGTTGCTATTGTAGTGTTTATGTAGCAAAAAGGGTGGTATAGGGTGACAACTTTGATCCCAGAACAGAACTAACTCCCAGAAGAAGGGACTAGTTTCATTTCATCATGGTAAACACACTAGTTTGAAGAGTTCAACTCTCATTATCCCCTTCACACCAGCTAATCAGAATCTGTGTCATCCATCGGAGTTATACTTATTTGCATCCCCACTACAAAAGCTCGTGCTATTTTCTTGCCTCCGTGGATCAGACATTTGTAAATCATGAGAGCTCGTGAAAGAGGGTGGCAATAGCACATTAATCTTCCTACCTTGGTCAGATGCTGAGCGATTTCATGCATGGAGGAAACCATCACCTCCACCACAGCGGCCCGGATGGGGAGGAGCACCTTATCCGTTACCGTGGTGACCAAGGGCAGCACCGAGTTGACGAACTTGCACGCAAGTGCTACGCTCTATGGACAAAAATCACAGCATGGAAGCAGGTACTAATAATGATCAGGTCTTGCGAAAGGTCATCTTGAAAAAAGCTCTGATTTAAATATTTCTATAAAGCTGATAATGAAATCTCTAGATCATTGTGAAGTCCATCAAATCATGTCTCTGCATTAGAAAAAAAGGATACACACAGAGATGTGAATTAACCCTATTCTAACTGGGGGGGGGGGGGGGTCAAATTGACCCCCCCCCTCGACGTTTCGCGCCACGATTTCGCGACTCGCAAAGATTTTGCCGCGTCGTTTCACGACTTTTTTCATTGAAGTCTCCCGCATATTTTGAGACCAAATTTGCGACGTTCGGGTACACCATTCTGAAGTTACGTAATGTTTTGCATATGCATGTCAACCCAAAAACAGCTCAAATTCATGATATCGTGTGCAAATCCAATGCAAGTTGTGTTTTTTGGTTAAATTGATATAAATAGGATTATTTCAACTTTTAACCATTGAAATTAATCAATTCTAGTGTAGATAAGCCTGAAAAAGTGCCTGCAACAAATTTTGGCAAAAAAACAATAGAAAATAAAAGGTCGAAAAAACAATAAAATACATAAGAAATTAACAAAACAATAGAAAACAAAAGAAATTGATTTTGATTGTGCTATTTTTTTACACAAAAATTGTTTGATGTGTCTTGAGGAATTCTGACACAAAAATTTAGCAATCCTCCAGTCTTTTTAATGGAGTTATAGGTGAAAATATGATTTCATGCACAAATTTGCATAATTAATTTATTAAAAATAGAAAGGCAATATTTTTCTATTGTATGACCATGTAATCTTGTAGTTGACATCCAGCTCTATCTTCAGGCAAAATTTCGCGGCGATCGCGCGATCGGCGGCCGAGATATGAAGGGGGGGGTCAAATTGACCCCCCCCAGTAAAAACTTGGTCTCAAATAGCCCAGTTAGAATAGGGTTAATAGGTATTTACATACATGTATATATACCTATACATAAAGATAAAGATATATGACTCCCTCGAAGCAGGTGCATTAAAAAGAAAATATTGTTTGAACTGTATCTTATGCAGAGTTTTTACGAAATAATATCTCACTTTTTGCAGCAGAAAGGATTTCTAGTATTTCATACATCTAAAGATTATTACTCTCTCTATTTCTCATAACATGAATATCTAAGCATATTAGGAATTACCTTTATGTTATATAGTTTCATTTTATTCGTGAAGCATGTGAAACTTTCACTCCAGTGATATATTCTATTCATGAAGCATTTATTGATTTATTGTACAGAGAAATTATAAAAACAATGATCTTACCTGGCATGTGAAGTAAGGCTGAGTTGGATTTCCTTCATACACTGCATATTCAAAATGTAGAAAAGGGAAATAATGTCAGAAATATATTATATTTTGTGTACTTTTCTTTGGCATCGTTTTAAGCAACACTTAGTATCCAACCTATGGCCTCATGAAAACTGCCTTTAATTCTAACCAGAAGAACTTGCCAGACAAAATGTTCTTTTGTTCACGAGGAGCTTACCATTTCCACTAACTACTCACTAACATACTGCATTATTTTGGAGCCATATTCAATTAGCTTTTTACAGTAATTGCTAGAAACGCGTAGCAGTGATGTGATTTGTTCTTGTACAATTACTGTAAAAGGTCAATAAGAAACAAAATTTCTATGTCTTCATAGACCAATAAACATGAATCTGAATATGATTTCAAACCATAACATAAGCTTTGTAAATATGACACCACTGCTCTACTAACAGTTTGTGATTCATATTCAAAGGGAAAATAATCACATAATCAAAATATAATACATTTATTACATTGTAGTAGCCACTCGTTCTAGGCAACTTGTGTGATTTTTTTTTTTTTTTTTGCAAAAGCATCAAAACATTATTCTAAATAGTAAAATAGTGAAATTCTATTGAAAGTATCTTTGGACATTACCAAATGTGCAAAAACACTGTACGAGTGAATTACCTCTCCTTGAATTTGCTATTGTACCATGTGCGTCTATCTGAGAGAATTTAAATGAAGACAATATTAATGGTTTGTCTTGGGTGGAGGTGTAACAAAAAAAAGAAAAAGTTATTTTGCAGAAGAGTGTAATCACTGACATTTCATCAATCTATTGATTCATTTGGAAGTTTTGTTTGGAGTGCTTCTCCTGCTAGAATAACCCTTCACACTGATCAAAAGTGGAGGTTGACCGTGGAACTCACCGCACTCCACGATGTTGACCTTCTTCTCCGTTTTCATCCTCTCCATCTCACGGGAGCATTCCTCCTTCAGACCATCCTCCGCCAGCTTGGTGATGCTGCGGATGACCAGGGAGGTGAAGGTCTCCAGGAGACTGGACCAGTCCCAGCAGTTCTTCTGTAGCCATTGCAAACACCATCAGGGATCATTACTGTTCACACTATTCATATCATCAATATCATCATCATTACTATTATCATCATCACCATTATCATCACCATCATCATTATTGCCATCATTCTCATCATCATCATTATTGCCATCATTATCATCATCATCATTAGCACTATCATCAGATACAGCTACAACAGCATTTTTATAGATGATATTGATACCATTATCCACAAAATAATAATTTGAGAGTAGAAGGGAAGGATATTGTAATTATCCTTTAGGTCCTTTTAAGAGACAAAAAGGTAAGTAGTGTAATACATATACAAAATTGCTGCTGTTATGATATTTATATGCACGGAAGTCTTCAAGAAGAATTGAAACTTCATGTAAAGCATTCTACTTTACAGTATATAAAACAGAATGTTTACACACAAAACTAGAAAACAAATAATCTCAATAGTGTATGTCCGATGGAATATGGATTTCAAAATGAATTATTTACAAGACTATTGCTTCAATCTCCAGCAAAGTACGGAATTTCAGGTACTCTATTAATAATGAAGTGCTTAAAGGCAGGTATAGATTGTAGTACTTCAAGCTCAAGCATAGCCTTACCTGCTGAGTAGGTGTGTCCAGGGTGAGGCTGGACTTGTGCTTGCTATAGTCAGACCCCACCATGCCAGGCATCACACCAAATGGGGGCGGGATGGCCTCGGGGAGAACGCCCCTCCCTGTGTAGTCCGACGGCATTCGGATCTCCCGGGTGGAGCCACCATCTCGATTGTGCTTCAGGACTCCTGTGAGGAACAAAGAAAGAAAACAAATCACTGATGATGATGGCAACATATAGCCTTCAAAATACATACATGGTACAGTGTTTTCTCTTCTGTCTCTTTTCTCCTTATGTTGTATCTTCCATCTTTGCTATAAATGCGAATTTGTTTGATAATTGCCCTCGTTGAAATGAGACAATGATTGCAAGGGATCATTTCTAACAAACCTCTTGTGTGCTTTTCATGATCCCATCATTTAAGACATGGTATGATAAATGCAAATTTGAATTTATAAATGCTGTTAGTATAACATGAAAGAGAAAAAAATGAATGGTGAATGGTAAGATGATGCCATGTAGATATGCTTCATCTAGCCAATGCCTGAAAACACAAGCTGCAAGTTGTGTATGGGACTTCCACACCAAGAAAGACACAGCTGAGATTGAATCAGCCTCATGATTTTTCGTACACTATATTTTATGAATAACTTAAGAGAAAGTGGTGTCTCAACCATGCTAGAGGAACTGAAACAGGAATCTCCTGAGCACTACAGAGCCTCAACCAATGGCTACATGATGTATTGCATTACCAACCACCTCATAGACAATTCACATGACCACCTCATCTCCCTAATACACCAACTAGAGGACATGAAAAGATTTGTCATCCCCAAAGCCAGAACCACATGGCCGAGGGGGGTGCTCTTCAGAGACATCAGCCATCACTGCCGTCAGCTCACCATGACCTAACATCTCCAAATCCTGGATTAAAGACATCACCTTTCAGTTGTAGGGGAGCACTAAATCATGCCAAAGATAATATCTAACTGTATATAAGTCTTTTTATTTCTTGTACATGAAATACAAGCACTATACACTAAAATGCCTAATAGCATACAATAGAGAGATAACGATACCTGACACATTGTCCGACAATGGACTTGGATAAGCTAGATTTAATACATGGCTAACTTCACCATTGAGAATTCAGTGCCTATGACAGGCACGTAATAAAATATTCATAATCATTGCATCGTTTCACAACTACAGCCATAATCCAGAACACACAGAGAAAGTGTCGAGGTGGTCTATTGATCAAAATTTGGAACCTTCACAATAATCAATCATACCTCGTATATGCTCTCTCCCATGAGAAGTGGACTTGAACAGCGCCCCCACATCCTTGGTGGCATGCTGCGCCAGCTGGGAAAGATGTTGACTGAGGTTGTGCAGCGCGGTCGCTATGGCGATGAAATCCTGTAGATCCTCTGGGGTCATGAGAATTTTGTCTGCATGGAAAATGTGGGAGCGAAAAGTAAACAGTGAGCTATCTGTTATCGATAAAAGTAAGTATACAAGGAACAGCTTTGAGAAGATTGCAGATATTTGATATGGGAGACTCCAGGGGAGCAATGTTTAAGCTTCAAATCTAAAACTTGATTTCTAGGTATGTTGAGATTTCAGAACCTATTCATGCTTTTGCCCATATTCATGCATCATCACCAGTGAAATGTCAGGCCTACCATAAAGTATGACCTTTGCCCTGATAGTAAGAGATTGTCCTTGGTAAAATAAGTTGATTTGTCCAAAAACAAAGCACAAAATTCCACACATGGACGACATATTATTTGCACACACTTGACTATCACAAAGGAGCTCAAACTTCATACATACTTCATCATCAGAGACACATTTTTATATCAGTTTAGGTTGCAAAAGTTTGTTTTGATACAAATTGTAGTGGGGACTGATATGCACAATCAATGTACATTGCAGCACGATTCATCAACCATGAAAATAGTGACTTTTTCCAACAAAAAGCATCTTGGTTGTGTCATTCATTCGGTCAGTCAATAGCGTAGATGAACTTGACAAACTAAATCTTAAATGCGTCTTCATTCTGCCAGTTGTTCAACTGTAGTAGCTTTGAGTGCATGCCATTTCATGGCAGGTCAGATGTGAAGCGAGGCATGCTCATGGGGCGTGTCTGGCAATACATACATTTTGTATACTGGGTTGAATAAAGTCCATGACTGGTAAAGTAGCTTGAATTTTCTTCACAAAACAAGATGAATCTTACAAAAATTCTCTATTTTGTACAAAATATTGTGTAAACAAGTTTGTTCTGTCCAAGCGATGTCTCATACAATTTAAGTGGTAAAATTAATGTGCTATTGAAATGCACTTACACAGTGCTATTTCTGTTTATCTAACTCATAATCAAATGATCGCCACTATATATCTTTGTCAACATTGAGGATCTGCAGGAAGGAATATGTTCAAGCTACAGCATTGTTAGAATTCAGAGACAATTGACTGCCCAGAAGCATGTCACCAAACACACACAGCTCCGGCAGCAGCAATGGTTCTGACCATCATCATCTCTCCTACCTCCTGATGACGATTTCTTCTTGCCCTGTTCCCTACCCACGAGGTCATCATCTCCTTTCAGCCAATCGCTGGCCCCGATGCTCTTGGTCGCACTCCCGTTGGAGGAGGCTCCACCCCCTGGCCCTGCCCGGCTCTTATCCTTCCGGGTCAGGTTTACCCAGGCCTCCTCCACACGGCCCTGCAGGTCGTCCTTGAGCCATGAGAGGTAGATCTCGTGGGCAGCCTCCAGGAAACTCACCTGAAGAGAGAAACCAGTAACTAGGATTATAATGATGGACAGAAGAATACTCTTTACAAATGATACAAGACTTTCATGCAATGCTAAAAATACTTTTCAATATATATTGCATGATTTATAAACTCAAATGTTGATTGTTAATTTCTTCTCTCTCAGACTTATTTTTAGTCTAGCCAAAGTGAACACATAACTTTGCAGAATATATTGTGTAATGACAAAGCATTAAAGACCCTGCATGCCCATCTGTACCCTAACTCTAAATCCTAGCTATTCCAACATAATAGGCACCTACCATCCCTCCAATTGCCCTTCCTTCCCTACACCAATCCAACAAACACAAACACACACACACACACACACACACACACACACACACACACACACACCAGCTATTCAATCACCATGGCGATGAGAGAACTAACCTCGCCCTCAAAGACGTCGGCCACATGAAGGGCACATTCCTCCTCCAGCATGGCGTGGAAGTGCGGAGCAAGGGTGCCGAGGGTTTCCGCCAGGGATCTCAGGGTGGCCCTTGGGCGGGGTTCATCCATCTCCATGGCCGCACCACCCAGACGGTCCTTGAGGAACACGCCCACCTGTACAACAGGAAGGAGAAACTCATTTTGAAGCTCCCTGTGGAACTTTTGGGTGACATATATAGTAAATGACATCCCTTTGTAGCATATTTCTTCTTTCTTTCAGTTATAGTGCATGCCTTCAAAGACGCCAAATTCCCTAGTGCAACTTTTATGTGCAAGTCATATCACTCATGCAGGTTATTTGTTGGGTTCCTTTTCTCTTTGTTATCACTGCATTCTGTCAGACATTTCATAGTTGCTTGCAGAACATCCTTAGCTGTCATGTTTGTATCTGTTTATCCTCTGAAGGCAAAGACCGCACACGCTATTACTGAAAAAGAATAATGTGGCTCTCCTTACCTTGTCTGCAGAAATGGTTTGATAGCTGGCCCACACCTCCTTAATGGGGTAGAGGATGCAGAGACTCTGTAGACACTCGACCCGCTGGGCACGGGCCATGCTGGACAATGGCCCAGGAGTCACTCTGGGCCCAGGCAGCTCTGTGGACCGCAGCTTGTCCAGGAAGTGACGCTTAAGCTTAGAGCGTATGTCCTCCCACAGAGTATCATTCTCCTGGTTTTCGGACAGATGAAGAAGGAAGAGTAATGATGACAAAGTCAGAGGGCATTCATAATGAACACTATTAGTTACTGTAAAGCATGATATATTTTCGCGAATTGGAGCCAAGGCCTTTTTTGTGGCATGAAATTTTTGTAAATTGCCACTGACGTTCAATGCATACAGTGTAGACAAGAACTTTTGCGTGCATTTTAATTTTGCGAATCTTGGTGCTCGCGAAATTCGCAAAATTAAAATGCACGCGAACAGTCCTCGTTTTACAGTACACCCTGCTTGCTAATGGCATACAGGAAATATCTACAGTCTGGTGCTATATATTCCATGATGTCGAAGGTGAAATGGAATATGGCAGCAGACCATAGATATTTCTCATATTTCATAAGCACAAGCAGGGGGCAGCAATATCATCTTTTGGTGTAATGTCATGAGTACTTAAATTTTTGAAGAAAACATAGACTCCTCATTCACATTTCAGAAACTTTGGTCTACCCACCACTTAATGCTTTCTGGTCTTTCTTTCAAATAAAGTGCTGCACACAGTGCTGCTACCTAGTAGTATATTGTAGCAGTTCAAGTGATCACGGCTGGTTGCCATGCAAGCAAATGAACAACATGAACAATGGGAAATACAAAATACATTGGGAGCAACATCCTTTTTCACCAAATACAGGAATATTATGTGGTTGATTGACCAATCAGATTACAAAACTGAACAGTACTAAAGAATAATATTATATAATGAATGTAGATCAGGGCTACCCCTGACCTGCCATTAAAAAAAAAGAAAAAATGAATAAAGATATTCATTAATTCATGTATTTTTTCAGAGCACTTCCATGTTTTTTGTTGTTGTTTTTTGTTGTTGGGTTTTTTTTTCAGAAAAAGATATTTAAAGATTCTCTCAATTGGGGGCTCTGGGGATTAAATATTCCTTACTCTCAGTGCTTTGGGGTCCCCTGGGGGCCCATTATAACAAATTGAGATCCTGTCACCCTTGGGTTGCTACCGCCAAAGTTTAGTGAAAATTCATATCGGGGTTTTCAAGAAGAAGCTGAAAATGTGAAAAGGTTATAAGCACAATGCACGCCAGAGGCCAGACGATGAATGATGACAATAGCTCACTTGAGCCTTCGGCTCAGATGAGCTAAAAGTGGGTCAAAGGAAAAGAAGTCAAGACAAAAGAGAAGATTCATTCAATGAGAATTTGGTCCATGTTTAAACATAATTAACATTAAAAGTTACTTTCAGTACCACCATCTTAAGCCATTCCTTATGGGAACCTGGTATACCGGGTTCACAAAATGAACACCAAAGTATACCTCAAGTCCAATCAATATCACATAGTGGATCTATTGTTTGATGACACATGCAGTTCACTGTGGAAAGGGAATCACATACTGCTTGACTGCTTTCACACTGGCAGATTTTTACCAACCTGTCTGTTCTTTGTCAATGGACCTGTCAATGGACAGAGAGAATCTCGTTTGGGGGCATCTAAGGTTCTTGGAGAATTGAGGAAGGAACCGATTAAAAGAGCTCTACATGTGACTAATGACACATATAAGACATTATCACCATAACTATCATGAAAGGGGAACTAAACACCTCAAAATACCAAAACTCAAATTACAGCACTTCATTGCACACGACTGCATATACTGGAACATAAATTGGATGAATTCTTTCAAAGCAGGCAAGGATAGTGAAACAAACAAGTGTAACACAGCATCTGTCTGCCATTTCTCATAGAGCAGCCAAGAATACCCACACTGAAAAAGACAGCCACTCGAGTGCATGCAGCATTGGAAATTAAAAGGGAATTACTTCACTGCAAACCACGATGGCTGGAGGTACTGTTGTCATGATTTTGAGTGTGCTGATGACTTTATCATGTTGTGCGGACCACTGGGAACAATCACCATCTCCATCACCTCTCTCATGTTCCATCTCTGGCTTGGATCCCTCACCGCAAGCAGACTGCTCTCACCTCAACCTCTCCACTGTTCCTCAGAATCTTCCTGACAACCTCAACAAGCTTAATTTATCATACAACAACATTGCATCCATCACCAATATTTCATTTGCTGCATATGGAAAGATCCAAACTCTGCTCTTGCAATGGAACGTGCTGCGTCAGATCGAGGGGAAGTCGTTCGAGCCCCTCCAAGACTTGAGAGTGCTTGATTTGAGTTCCAACAACATCAGCCAACTTCCAGACGCTCTCTTCCATAAGAATTTCCACCTATCAATCCTCGAGCTGTCCCACAACAGACTGGCCAAGATCCCAAATAATGCTTTCGGGTCAATCAGACCCTTAAAGAACATTTCCCTCAGGCACAACCTGATAACAAATATCAGTTTCACTCAGTTCTCCTCCTGTAGACACCTAGCATGGATTGATCTCACCTACAACAAAATCACGCATCTTCGGAAAGAGAGTTTTGCTCCCCTTGGAAACTGTTGTATCGAAAGCCTCATCCTGGGCTACAATAACATCTCAAAGCTCCCCGAGAAACTCTTCTCCCATTTTCGCCACCTGCAATATCTCAATCTGAATGATACGGACCTCCTCACGTTTGACATGAGAGCTTTCATGGGGAATTATACCATCAAGCAGATGTGGATCAAAAATGCAAATATTCACACGTTACTCCCACTCACACACAAAGGCCAACATCTAGACTTTCCTCATGTGATGGGAATTAGTCTGAGGCTAAACAAACTCTCTCAAATCCAGAGCAATGCATTTTGGGGCTTTAGAAATCTGCATTACTTGGACCTCGAGCGCAACAGGTTGACCTCAATCACTAACACCTCATTCTGTGGACTGAATTCACTCATCTACTTAGATCTGGCACGGAACCAACTTTCACACTTGCCTCTCCATGTGTTTGCCTGTACCAAGAACCTAAAAACTCTTCTGCTGTCCAAAAATGGCATTGCAGTTCTGGACAGCCGTGTATTTCATGGCATTCTGTCCCTACAAACATTGGATCTCTTCTCAAACAACATAGACAAATTTGCTGGTCCATGGGATCTGGGTTCCTTGCACACGCTGAACATGGAAAGCAACAGATTACAGTTCCTGAATGAAAATACATTTGCAGGAATGCCCCGCTTACGTAAAGTCAACTTGGCAGGAAACCAGATAGGAACCATTTCTGAAGACACATTCATCAAGCTTACATCTCTGGTATCTATCAATCTGTCCTATCAAGTGTACCTCACATTAAATGGTGCCTTTGCAGGATTGAGAAGCCTCAAATACCTGGACCTGAGGATGACACGGATTTCCTTTCCATCACTGCATCAGTTTACAAATGCAAGATCTCTAAGAATACTAGTCATGATAATCACGAGGTTGAGTATCAGGGACCTGGTAAGTGAGCATCAAAATTCATCTCTCTTCAATGGGTTGGAATCGCTAACATCCCTCAATCTATATGGAAATAACTTGGCAAACTTGCACAAGTTCCCGTGGGTGTTCCACCCATTACGTGAACTGCAAAAACTTGACCTTGGCAATTCTAATATCACCGTTTTAACACAAGGGATGTTCTCGCATTTATCATCCCTGGAAGAGCTAGGGCTACAATTCAACAAGATCCAGAAAATCTATCCACAGTCTTTTGAAAAACTGGGCAACTTACAGGAATTGCTCCTTCAGGTGAATATGCTAACTTGGTTTGACAAAAATCTACTCACTGACACGCCGAATCTCACAAGTTTGTACTTCCACTCAAATCATCTCACTACGATTTCTGCAAACACATATATGCCTCAGACTCTTGTGCGCCTTGACATTTCAAACAACCCTTTAATTTGCGACTGCAACCTGGCATGGTTCCGAAACTGGCTCCATGTGGCCAACGTTGATGCCTCTCCCCATAATGAAACCTTGTGTTCGCAGGCATCCTTCAAACAACTTGTGAACCTTCCCCTTGAAGCATTCCATCCAGGTGACTTTTGTGGAATCAACACACCACTCATCTCTGGACTCACATTTGGCGGTGTCACATTTATCCTGCTGGGGCTTTTGATTTACAGGAAACGATGGTGGCTGAACTACAAGATTTTCCTGTTGAAGCTTTTTATCTTGGGTTATAAGCAACAAGAGGAAGAGGACCTCCAGGCAGTTGACTATGAGTATCAGCTCAACATCATGTGCCAGGACGATGATGATGACTGGGTTCATGACGTCCTGAGACCTGCACTGGAAGAGAGGATGCCCCATCTCGAACGGGTTGCCTATGGCGACGAAGCCCTCAGGGCTACAATGTACTACATTGAGGCTGTCCACCACGTTATCGAGAACAGCTACAAGACTGTCCTGTTGCTTAGCAGCCGCTGTGCTGATGACGCCTGGTTCATCACCAAGGTCAGAGTGGCTCTGGAGCATGTGAATGAAACAGGACTTGACAAAGTCATCTTGGTATTTTTGGAGGACATACCAGATGAGCGGCTGCCATACCTGGTAAGACTCTTTCTGAGCAGAGACAGGCCTAACCTGCTCTGGACTGAGGACCCCGATGGCCAAGACTTGTTCTGGGCCTATTTTGAGAAGTGCATGCGGACAAATCCACAGATCAATCATGTTCTTCCAGTGTAACTGAGACCAAAGAATCAACCTGTTGTGGTCTCTTGCCACTGCATACTATGCAGTTGTAACAGTTACATGTATTTCACTTGATATTGAATATTCGAGTTGGGCCTTACCAACCTTTAATCTGTTAAATTAGTCTATCTTCATATTTCTTCAACTATCAATCAGAAGGACATGAAATATTGATTTTTGCATATTTTGTATGAAATTATTCTCTGAAACAATCATGATTTTTCAAATCCATAAACTTTCCTTCCACTTTTTATTTTTTTTTTACTCCAGATTAACTTTGATCTTGTAAACTTTCTGTACATGTACATATTTTTTTGTTTACAGTCGTTTATATATAAGTACATGGTATCTTCTGTAATTTCAACATGTAGATGTACACTGCATGTTCATATTTTTCAATGTGTGTATAGCATGTATAATATAGTCACATCCACCATGTCCACTTTCTGCACTTCTTGAAAATGTGTACATTGACTTGAATTCACTATCCCAGAAAATCAGGTTCATGCATCACAGTAGGCAAAGATTAAGTGTCCTCTTAAGGTTATGGCTGAATATAATATGTGACTGCCCAGCTCGAAGCCACAAAAAGTAGGCCAAAAATTAGTTCCCACTTTTCTACATAGCCTGAAAGACAGAGTAAGCTATAAGCTCTAAAATGAAACATGTATGTAACTTGTTAAAATTGGATCATCCCAACCCATTAAAAGAATGACTGAAAAAAGAGAGCATTAGGATGTGCAGTTTTATAAAAAAAAAAAAAAAAATGAGAAAAGAGGATTTCGGTTTTGCTTTCAGCCACCAAATTTTGACATTAAGAAGAAAAAAAGAGCACTCTCCAGAATCCTACATAAGACAAACTTACCAAATTAGAGTCGTTCAATCGAAATGGTTCATTATAGAGAATCCTAATCTGCCATTTTATGTGGGTTTTGAGCTGGGCAGTCACATATGTGACCCTGCACCTCAAAACAAACAAAAAGTCGCCAGACATGAATTTTTAGTTAAGACCATATTCTGAAAGAGCAGACTTTAAGCTTTAAAATGATGTATAACTCAAATCAAATGGACTCTCCTAACCTATCTAAATATTGGAAAAAAGCACAAACTCAGGAAAAGTGTGAACTGAGAAAAGAGGCCCTGAAGTACAGTGTCTATTCAAGCGCCTAATCTTTACCAAACCGTGCTGGCTGTGCGATGAATGGGACAAAAAACAGGAAGTAAACCACCAGAGTAACAACAATAAAGAGATTATCAGATAAAACTGAAATTAAGCATGCCTCATTAACACATTTTTTCCATAATTAATGCCAACTTTCAAAGCAGTGGCACTATCCTTTCAAAAGTTATTAGAGTTGAAAGTGAAGAGTGTGGACAAGGTTTTTCAGAAATGAAAAAGGGATTCTAAAGACACACCTAATCACACTATTCTACCTAAAATATTCGAGATAAACTGCTAAAAAAACACACTTTCCTGCCCGTTTTATGATACCAAGTTTTAGCATAATGTAAAAGAAGACCCGCTCTTTCAGAAAATATGAAAAAGTCAAGTTCGGCTAGGTTGACCCATTTCACTTATTTTCAGTCCTCACGCAAAATCAGTGTGTGCCACTTTATGTTCGTTTTGAGGTGCACGGTCACATATTATGTAACCATCCAACTCCACCCCTTTCTTTCACACTAGTGTGGTGTATGAAAGATAGGCTGCATTTGAATAGTGTTGAAGAGTGATTGCAAAATTCTCAAGACCACAACTTGTTGGTCACACAGAGAATTATCTAGAATGAAAGACATCTTGATCAGCAATTTTGGCAAAAGAAAGTGACTGCAATGAATTCACAAAGAGGATTCTTGGTACATCATCAGAATTCGCAATTAAATCAGGAGGAATTTCAGTTATTTGTTGAAATAAGAAGCCCACAAGTTTCAAAATAGTGTATATATATTTAAACAAAATCAGAGGTTCAGTGAAGCAGGGGAAGTTCTAAATGGTTCCTGAAATGGGCAGTTCACGTAGTATGCGTTTTGATTCATCTTTTAAGTTTCCTTTACCTGGTTTGGATGGACCTTAATGATTCTTTATGCAAAATTTCAGGATGCCTTTTATAAAGCATAAAGGGAGAACTGCTCGTTGAAAATTAAGCTGTAATGCATTTTACTGTAGATAACAAAAAAAGTTTGAGTCACATTTTGGTGTGTTGTCATTACGCCTAGCCTATCTTTGAATATGAGAAATTTAAATCTCTCAAGCCTACTCTAACCCTATGGTGCATCGCTCATTATCAACATATAGGATAGACACCAAGAGTAGTAAGTACTATGTATACTATGTATACTGTACGAGCTGAAATTTTCACGGTGGTTTTATTTTCGTGAATTTCGCGAATCGCCTTTGAACCGCGAAAATAACAACACGCGAAAATAGCAACGCGCGAATAACTAAGTTCAGGTAGACCCACACAACCGCGAAATTAACAACACGCGAAAATGTCCGCCAAGTAGCATTTCGCGAAAATATCTGTACGCGAAAATTTCAGCTCGTACAGTATACTATCCACACACTGTGTATTATGCCCACGAGATTAATCTAGCTATCTGAGGCACTCTCACAGGAATTTATTCATATTCGATGCAGAGATGTACATGTACATTTTTATAATTGAAAAGAATCAAATCTGAAATGATGTGCACTCACTAGAATAGGTGGAAAAGTGGCTCCTTTCTCTGTATACTGTAAGTGCACAAGATTACTTAAATCATGGTGTCCAAATATTGGCAATTCGTACTATAAAATGCACACTTTTGAACCGATTCTATGTACAGTATACTATCTCTCTCACAAAGATGTGAAGGATTACCACAAAATACCTCACCTGTATTTGAAACAATATGGAGATGATATCGCTAATCTTCTGTGCAAAGGTTTCTCCAGGATCATACAAAAGAGGGGAGGGGGAGGGGGGAGGGGGCACTGAAGGAATTGAGATTCCATCACCCTTGAGACACTACATGCCAAGTTTGGTGAAATTTTGTAATTGGGCTTTCAGGGAGAAGCTGAAAGTGCAAAAAAAGTTTGCACACGGCACATGCCAGACGATATGATCACAATAACTCATTTGAGCCTTCAACACACACACAGGCAAAGAACTCGCAGCAAGAGAGAAAAAAAAATCATTTCATGAGAATTTGGTCCATGCTTAAATTGTCTGTAACATAAGTTACTTCTAGTACCCCATCCTAGACCTTTACATGTGGCTTGTGAAGCAAAAAGAAAACGAAAATCATCGCCATATCTAAATCTTATCATTAACACATGCCACATTCATGTGAAATATTGCATATGTGCACCACATTACACACTGACTTGTAAAGTTCTCTCAACATTGCACAAAACAAATATTAGCCGTGCCAGTCTCTGCACTGCACATACGTCAAGGAAACTTCATAGGCAGCAAATAAATTATCTTTTAATTGGCAGCATTAATGGTATCATGAACTCACGTGCAGGGTCTTTCATCATTTTATATCTGAGGTGCTTTATCTTAGAGAAATAAAAGTATAAATGTCTCCAGTTGTAGACAAACATGTTTACTCTTAAAGTCAATCAGCAAGGAAGACATCAAATTAAAGGAGACCTCCGGATGATTTTCAGATCTTTACATTTGAACAACTATAAAAAAGACCCCGTTTACAGTGCGAGGCTCGGCCGTGGCTCGGCCGCAGCCGTGCCCAGCCCCGCTTCAGTGTAAACGCGCAAAAGGCCAAATGCGAGGCCAAAATTGGCCTCGCATTTGGCCTTGCTCTGGAGGTGGTCTCGGCCGCGGCTCGGCCGCGGCCGAGCCCAGCCTTTTCTTGATGTAAACGCAAACTGGGCCAAATGCGCGGCCAATTGCGCGGCCAATTTTAGTCTGGCTTCCAAACCCTCTGCCTGTATCTTTTGCTATTCAGGATATTAACCCCCTCAACGTCGAAAACTGGTATAGTTTAAGGTGGTTTTGGCCTGCAAAGGATTCTTTCCTTTGGCAAAGGCCTTTGCCCGAACGGCGACTTCGTCACCACAGAATTCAGTTGGGAAAGGGTCTGAAAACCAGACAATACCAAATTGCATTTGTTTTCAAGCAGAGCGCCACTACGACAAAATATTGAAAGGTTGGAATTAAAAGCGCGGCCGAGCCCAGCAATGTAAACGGACAAAATTGCGAGGCTCGGCCGCGCAATTGAGGCCGGCCTCGGCCGCGGCCGAGCCGCGGCCGAGCCCGGCCCCGCACTGTAAATGGGGTCAACGTTGTACTGTGGACAGAGTTTCAGAATTTATGATAATTGGGATGAAGAATAAGAAAATTTTCAAAATTCATAACAAATTGCAAAGAACAAGGATGATGACAGCATAAGAATGCATGAGTTGGGACTCAAGGAAGCAGAACAACAGAAGAAGGCATGCACAGATTATACACAGGTGAACTTGCAAGCAAGCAGTATTGTAATGGAATTACACTGCTACATTTCTGAAATATGTGAACCTCCTATGTCATCATCCTTGTTCAGTGTTATTTGTTCAAGGTTTTTCAAAGTATTGTTTCTCTGCTCAAGAACCACAATAAATTCCACAAATTTGTACATGGAGCTGTTGATTTATGTACTACATGATGTGAAATTATGAAAATCGTCTGAATTCCCTTTTAAGAGCTCATGGACAGCCAAAGGGTGTGTAAAGTTTTGGTTGAGGTAAGGATTTAGCTTTTAACGTTTTGCGAGATATTCAGAAACCACTCTACGAGATGTCAAAGAGCATGCAATTCTAAGGGGTATCACAAGTTTATTTGATGAAAATCAGTTCTGAAATGGCTGAGATATCCAAAACCAAGGTGAAACAAAGAGATCCTAATAAAGGCGTGGCCTGTCACCTTTTATTATTATCACTTTTTTGGATATCTCAGCCATTTGAAAACCAATTTTCATCAAATAAACATTGAATCCTTCTTAGAATTACATGCTCTTTCATATTTCATA
The DNA here is from genome assembly GCA_033980235.1 of Diadema setosum. NCBI lineage: Eukaryota > Metazoa > Echinodermata > Echinoidea > Diadematoida > Diadematidae > Diadema > Diadema setosum. The sequence continues at coordinate 35,089,502 of CM067063.1, forward strand.
AGAGGTTTCTCATTATCTCACTTAGGAATGTTCAAAACATGAATCCCTACCTCAACCAGTACTGCACAGTCCCTTTAAAGTTTGTGTGTCCCTTTTGCAACCCTGAAAAGTTAGATTCCTTTCATATGCCGGTATATCGTAGAGACAGGCAATTCAGACCTTTCCTCAGAAAAATAAATCTGAAAATTTCTTTCTGATGGAGCAGAAAAAAAGTTTTTTAAAGACCCTGAAAAATTCAAATCGTTATTCTTGGTACAAAAGGGGAGCTGTTCTTGAGTGATCTGGGGTTAGTTTTTCATTTCTTTTTTTCGAAAACTCTGAGGAGTACTAATAGTTTTGAAACGAAATGTTGGGAGACATTTTTCTTTGACAAAACAAAATGTTGCGATGTTTGGAAAAGGGAAAAATATGACCTTTAAGTGATGACATCATTTTTATATTTCATGTCTTCATTTCATTCTATGCCCAATCAGCTACATCCCCCCCTCAAAAAAAAAAATTAAAAAAAGAACCATTTTGTCTTTTGTGACATCATCAAGAGTAAAGGCAGCTGCAATAACAATATCTAATGGCAACATAACAATATCTGATGGTATGTACCTTGCCATAACAATGTGCACCAGCTCACAGTAGCAAGACAGAGTTGTTTAAAATACAAAGTTTACAATTACACACCTTTTTTGACCGTAGACTGAATCTTAGAACATTTTAAAATAGCAATGGCAATATCAATCCTAAGGTGTTATTCTTTGAGAACCATCTTGCAATTTTGAGTTTGTTAACTAGTCAACGTATGGGGCATAACACAAGGTGTGTGACTTTTTTTTTCAACTACTGTATACGCTATATATTTTGCGTGGGTTTTATTTTCGCGAATTTCGCCAGTCGGGAGCTATTCGCGAAATTAACAACACGCGAAAATATCACCTTCCAAAATGAATCCCTTGCCTTGATGATACAAACATTAACTTCAGTACAAGTACTAGTATACCATGTCACGGCTTACCGAACAGACCATACTGGCTAAGCTTGTTTACGTACATAGCATGTCATCGTCTAACTACTAACAGTTAGTATACACAGCCCAGTCGCAGTAAGTAGCATTCACACAGCACAGCGGAGTCTGGGGGTGGTCGGGCTAGTCCACGTCTACTTACGAATACTGTAGAGCCAATCCACTATCGCAACCCCTCGTACCACTCGTCAGAAATCTAGCGCGATGGACTTAACCACTTCAAAAATGTTGAATTCTAACTTACTAGTTCGCAGAGTTTGGTAAGTTTTTTTCATGCAGTGTATAACTAGTATCATTCTTATTTGCTAGTAAGTTGAAAATTTACACTTTCTTTGCCACTTCATATTTTCTCTGGTCCCCCAATCGCGAATTTAACCACTCACGAAAATGTGTGACAGCGGCAATTCGCGAAAATTTATGTACGCGAAAATTATAGCGTATACAGTATCTTTACTGTTGATGCCATTGACCATGAAAGGCAAGGAAGTTTATTTCTCAGGGGCAGAGTTTAGTGAACACAAAAAAAAAAGACAAATAAAGTGATTACAAAAATAAAACCTGTGATGCTGTAGTATAATGGATAGTGACGTAGTTTTATATTGCGACGTATTAAGCACTACGGCATATGTGAACGTTACCATGACTTGTTATGTTGCACAAAATTGTATTGCATTATGTTGCGTTGTTAGCAAGACACTACAATTCAAAATAATATAAACTTCGTTTGAATAGAAGGAGAAGTCAGTTAAAGGGGACCCCTGGAAGATTTTCAGACTTTTACATTTGAACAACTATAAATAAGTTATACTGAGTACAGAGTTTCAGAATTCATAGTGACTGGCATGAGGAAAAATAATGTTTTCAAAATTTATAACAAATTGCAATGAACAAGGATGATGACATGGCAGCCTCACCATAAGAATGCACAAGTTCAGGCTCAAGGAAGCAGAACAAAAGAAGAAGGCTTGCATATAGATTCTACACAGGTGAACTTGGTAAGCAGGTGGTATTGTAATGGAATTACACTGGTACATTTCTGAAATATGTAAGGCTCCTATGTCAACAACAATGTTCAGTGTAATTTGTTTATGATTTTCAGATTATTGATTTCTTTGCTCAAGGGCCATAATAAATTCCACAAGTCTATACATGGAGCTGTTGATTTATGTACTACAGGTACATGATGTGAAATTATGAAAATCATTTGGAATTCCCCTTTAAGTTACAGGTGACAGGACCACAGACACTTGTCTGCAAATATATCTGAATTTGAGTTGTTACAGCTGCTTGTCATAGCTGCAAGTAAATGACCGTTTGCATCCACCAAAGAAATGGTGATGATCCTCCACTGAGCTACCTTAGTGTGTGTTGGCCTATATGTGTAGCGTGATCCTTCATCATCGAATCCTCAACTTCATATATCTTGATCAAAACAGTTCCAGAATTTGTGATTTGTAGACTTTAACATATCATCATAAGTCAAAATAAATTTTAAAGGGACCATTAAGCTTATGGTGTATTTATAATGGTAAATAACTATTAAATGTATCACTAGATTGCATGAATATATAACAAGGAAATACACATAGTGAGCAAGGTGCTTGCTGTGTCCATGTACACTACAAATTCTTACATGTAATTGGGTGTGTTGCATTGTGGAGTGTTATCATTATTTTCCATCAAAGCAATCTAATTTTGTTTTAAATCTTACAAGAGTTTTCTATTATCCCCTTTCATACAACATGGAAAAACTAGATATATCGCTACGGCGACTGATATGCCTCCGCCATAATGCATGGTTCTCCTAATAGGTCTATAGTACAATGTCTTGACAATGTGTGATGACAGTTTCACACAATTGGCAAAATATTAAAATGACAGGTTTGCCACAAATGTGCTGAATGTTCACTTTCCTAGAACTAGGTTCAATTGGATGAATGATTAAAATGTCAGAGTGCAGGTATTTGGGGAACTGATGATTTTTACTTGACTTTTGACCCTTTTATAAGTTTATGCATTGAGTAATTTTCAAGGTATTGAGAAAAAGTATAATTTCAGTATCAAATGGGAAAATAGCATTATCTAAACCTGGCCTTTGACCTTTGACCTCACAGTTCCAAAGAGAATCACTGTTAGGTTGAACATGCATAAATATGTAAGTTTCATGATGATACCTTGAGTTACTTTTGAGATATGGAGGAAAAAGTGCAATTCAGCACTTTCACTTGACCTTTGACCTTTTGACCTTTTGGCAAAAAACTTCCTACAGAATATACAATGTATATTGGGTAATACATGCATACATCAAGTTAAAACAAAAACAAAAACCTTCAGGCATATTGCATTTTAAGGAAAGTAGTGATATTTTGAGGAGTTGACCTTGACCTTTGACCCCCCCGACCTTTGACCCATGACCCCAACTTCCCTAGATAATCACTGCCCATCGGTACAAGCATATATAGTAAGTTTTATGAAGATACCTTGAACCATTTGCGAGATATGGAGAAAAACATGAAATTTCAATTTTTTTTTCCACAAAATAACCTGTGACCTTTGACCTTTGACCCTGTGACCCTAAAATCCACACGAAGTATTATCCCCCAAGGATATACCCTCATACCAAGTTTGATGTAAAACCACCACACGGTTCTTGAGATATCGACAAAAACAAAACGGGACGGACGGACGGACGGACGGACGGACGGACGTACGGACGTACGGACGTACGGACGGACGGACGACCCGAAAACATAATGCCTCCGGCCACTTCGTTGCGGAGGCATAAAAAACCCTGTAGAAGCAAGCTTGAAAGAAAACACAGACATTCAGATGATTTCCATTTAAAACATCAAGTGAGTTCTCCCCAGTGAGTGTGATACAATTAACTGACAGTACCTGTTCCAGGGAGTCGCCGACGGTGTTGATGGACAGGGTGCTAGCAGCCACGTAGCTAGGCTTCGGGGCCCTGATGGGAAGGCCTAGCCCTTCGTGGGATGCCAGGCCCAGCAGCTGTTCAAAGATCAGTGATTCTGAGTTGGGATGACTGCTGGCATGATGGAGCTAGGGAGTCGCATTACACAGTGGAGGGAAGGATAGAGAGAGAGAGAGAGAGAGAGAGAATATTAATTGATAATGAGATCAAATGCCTATCAAACATATCCACTGATTTGTCGTCTTTTTTTTTTTTCCTCAAAATGTTTCAACCATGGACCAAACCCTAATCATGATTCATGGAATGCTATGCAGATTTGGCTAATGAGACAAAAGAAAAAAAAAAAAACATACTTTTGATGTTATTGTAGAATGTTTGCAGACACCACACAAGAAAGACAAATTTGAATTCTCAGTCAATTTTGAGGTATAAATCTAATACTATTGAGAGCTGCTCAATTAAAAAAAAAAATGAAGACAATTTGTATTTTTCCCCAGAAATACTATGCATTGACACTTCATGATTTTAAACCCAAATAATTTTCATGTCTGGAATAAATCTCCTTTAATGCACTGTGACTTCTGAGTGAAGCAGTACTTATACTTCCATATCTTATCTTGTTTTGTGTTTTTCTTTTTCTCTTCTGAATTTTTTTTTCTCTTCTGGTTGTACATTTTTCATTTTTCTTTTTGCGGGGGGGGGGGGGCCTTTTAAATGAAAACTCACGATTGCCTTGAAGAGTGTGTTAACATCCTCGGCATCTGGTGTGAGGCAGGCACACTCTTCCAGGACGGGGGTCTGGATCAGACTGTCCATGGCGTCTTTGATGTTGGTGTAGTTGTTATCAAGGGAGAGGCTGTTGGTAGCCTTCACCAACTTCTGTAACGTCTCTTCGATTCTGACAAGGGAGGAGTTCAAGTACAAGGATTACTCTACAAACTGCAATTCACATACTCGGCATACTTGTACAGCACAAATGATTACATTGTTCCTAAATGAGGCTTGCTGCTCTGCAAACAAAACGAACTTAAGTCTGGTGGTAGACATGTAGCATCAAACAGGTGGTTGCTGTATGGGCAAATACTCATCAATCATATTTACACGAGACATTTATCTTTCAAAAAAGAGCAATTCGATTCTGTACAAACTTGCATTATAAAGCGCTGTCAATGCCTTTGTTTCTGAAAATGAATGTTTTGAATACATATCAACTGAATAAGTTTAATATTCTTATGTATATGTTCAAGTATAAAATGAACTTGTTACCTGAGATCATATCTGGTATGTTTAAATCTAATGATCAAATTCATAGTTATAATACTCGAATTAGTAATAAATATCATTTACTTAAGGTAGATAAGATGTATGTAATGCACACACTCAGACACACTGGACCCTAATTATGGAATTCTTTACCAGATACAGTTATACATTGATTCTGCAACTACAAATATTTTTAAGAAAAATCTGAAAAGGCATTTGTTAGAAAGTTAGAGTTGTCACTATGAAATACACTATGATTATAGATAATTTTATGGTTTTTGTTTTCTAGGGGTTGATATGACTAAACACTATTACTTAATTTTATAATGAAAATGTATTTTTTGTGTATGTTTGTCTGGTTTTTTTTTTTTGGTAATATTTTCACCTGTCCTATGTCTTGATCGTAAAGCAATATTGTTTCCTAATATTCTTTCTGTTGGAAACTACCCTGACAAGACTTCAGTCTTTTGTAGTTTCCATGCTTCATTTATAGTTATTATATGTTATGTATGCATGTTCATGTACTCGTTTCCTGTCCTCAGTTTGTCATTGTACATACAATTTTTTTTTTAATGAAACAGAATAAAGTTCAAGTTCAAGTTCAAGGTTTTACTCTTTCTCATTATATTATCACTAATTTCTCTGAGTCTGTAATTCATGTAAACTAACTAAAACAACAACAAAACAATCAACACCTTCTTCAAGAAGATGATGAAGTCAAATTTTTGGACATGTAGATTTTTTTTTTTTTGTCATTCGAGAACATTGTAACCATTTGTTTCCAACAAATGCTGTATTCTAAAATCCACTTGCCTTTCATGATATATCTGTATATTGTAACTAAAATGTACTTTTACAAAATTTATGTAAATATAAGAAAACTGACCATGGGCCCATTTCATAAAACTTGTCATCATTGACAAGTTGTCATAGATGTGACAAGCTACTGAAATCCTTGCATCTGATTGGCGGAGAGCAAATTTGTCATAGGAATGTGGCAGTTGTCACTGATGACAAGTTTTATGAAACGGGCCCCTAAAATGAATATAATTTATGAGAGGAAAATTTACTAATTTTCCCACTAATAAATTGTATTTTTTGACATAAGTTACAAAATGTAACTGTGATCCCTAACATTCCTATCTACTCACTTCTTGTCATTGTGACTAAGCTGTTCATCAATATCAGCAATGACAGTCTCCAGATTGTCCATGCTGGGCATGCCAAACTGGAACATTGCCGTCAACGAGGGCAGCACACACTGACGAGACATAGTGCAGCGTTTCCCGTCTTCCCAAATTTATTTTTTCAGCCAAAGCAGCTCAAGCGATGACTGGACAGACCCAAACTGTCTGCTCCAATCTTGATAGAGAAGTACAGCTGTGTGAACGGAAAAGATAAAGTGTAGACACATCTTCATAATATACACAGAACTTTAGTACATCATCTCAAAATCTCTGCCTTATACATAGTATAATCACAGAGCTACCCAATTCATGAGACCCCATCTCAATCACATTACAATGCTTGTGTGGCAGTCTTCTTTTAAAATCTCAAAGATGAATGGCACCTCCTATCAAGATTTACAAAATGTATTAAAAGTTTACAGAACATTCTCACAAGAAATCATAGACCCTAATCTGCATATTTTTAACTGAAATGGAAAACCTACATCTTACAAGATGGAATTGGATGGTTAAAAATGTCATTTGTTAACGGGCCGTTAACGATCGCCCCGTCACTGTACAGGCATGCTAACCTGGAAACATTAAACTGCACATTACTTGAATATGAGACCATTCTGAAGCAAATAATTTTCACACAATAGATATATAGTAAGGGTACTAGATCTTGCGCAGGGACTTAATGGTCGCGCATAGCGAAACGCGTATAGCAAGCGATATAATACGCGTAGGACTAAGCGCAAAATTTGCCGATACGCCCATGGAATAAACATACCTGACAACCGCTAAACATGAGAAGGAAGCAGGTAAGAAATTTTGATTTCGAACAAATTTTTCACTAAATTTCCCATTTTTTACCTTGTAATTTACCTACCTTAGCTTAAAATCTGTTTTAAGGATGTTGTAGCCTAGACGTGTCGTCTCGCTTGTCTCGTTTGTAGCCGATAGAATTCGTAATTTGTTCGATCGATCATCTATAATATTCTACGAAAGCCGAAACACGTTACAACCGCAGAGGGGCAGACACTTTCACGCATGAAACTACATAGGGAAGCTGCGCGACCTTTACATACCCCGAGAAATTGAACGCATAAAATTAAGTCCGACATACAAACGGCGACAGCGCACTACTCCATCATCGTATCATCAGGAGATTCTGGGAGGTGATTTTTCTGCATTTTCGTGATATTTATTGAGAAATTCAGGTTCGATTGTGGAATAATTTCTATTATAAGAGCATCACAAATTTTCGTACGCGATATCTAGACCCCTCAACCATATAATGTACATGTACTCTTAAATGAATCCCACAAGGATTTGAACAATCATCCCCCATCATTCCCACTGATTCCCACTAATCAGTTACTAGCCATCCCCTTTAATTTAAAGTACATACAGCATGTAGTAAATACCTGGGAGACTACTGACAAAGCCTTCACCTCCCGAAGTCCAAGTACAGTAGATTTTTTTCAACTAGGCCTAGATTTATTTTGTACTAAATCGTAGCATGCAGGAGTACTAGACCCTATCTACATAATGTGTAGGTCTATCTAACAATAGTTGGTAAAGAGTCAACATGTTTTTCCTTTCAAGGTTATCTACTATTATTACAGTCTATATCCAATCCTCAGAAAGCAAAGGTTTAAACCTTTTTTAATTAGTTAAATTTTGTTCTTTAATAGAATAAATCAATTTCACTACCATCTAAATTTTATCAGGACATTACCTTGATGTGATGTAAAGACGACTGTCAGTAGTGTCAGTATTCAAATCTAGGTCTACCTATTGCAGATCTATATTTCACTACATGGCAGTACAAAAATATAGTACTGTTAAAGACTGAAATTAAACACAGAAGGTATTTCTGTCTATTTCTATAGAGAGTAATTCATCTAGACTCACAATCTAGAAATCTAGTCTAGTTAAACGTTTAAATTTAATAGTATGTATCACCATAAAAATAAAATTCAGCATTGAGTAATGACATCTGAACCGAAATGTAACTTTAGACCTCTACACTGTCACTAGATCTAGATCTGGCAGATCCTATGATTCCTAGGCATTCTAGATCTAGAAGATATCTTTAATTATTTAACTAAAGGAAGTTCAGATCTAAAATCTGATGGCTTAATGCCATATTAGACATTTAATAGACCTCTAGTCTAACATAAATAGATCAATCCAGATCTATGTTAAATATAGTTTTATCTGTATCTGTTTTATTGTTTTCTCTTTGAATGGCATTCACTCTTGTGAATGCCATTCATATAACACGCAGATGAGGAGTGAAGCAATAAGGACGTTTACAGACCTGATTTCAGCCACAGATTTCGGTGAGTTTTTGACGTAATTAAACAAAAAATCGCATACCGATTATTGAATGATTGTCATAGATTACGATAATTCCTTGTATTTTAATTTTCCACGATTAATAAAGATATTCATGAAGGAGTCGCACAACCACACTGAAAAATGACAACATCTGCGAAGGAATAGAGGTGCAGCCGCGTTTGTCGCGGCTGCGTGTAGTTAGGTAGGAGCAAACCCTAGCTAGGCCTAGATAGTAGAACAACAAAGGAGAGACAAAAAGTGGGCGGTAACGTTAGGGTTGATAAAGATACAGTTACACGGCACCGATTAAAAAGCAAAGTAAACATGGTAAAAATCAAATTTTACATTAAATGTCATTGACATTGTAGGGCCTACAATAATACAACATACTTTAATAGACCACACAGGCACAGCACTCTACCTAACGTTAGAGGTCCTAATACTAGTACAGTTAATGTAGTATTAAAAAGAAGTATTTATTTACTACACTACCGGTGGTGACAATCAGTGTAGACCTATAAAAGCTTAAAGGCAATTGTACACTTTGCAGTCCTAATTATCGGCAGCGCAGTAGCTAGTTGGGCCAGCTAGTTTACCTCGTCGTATAAAAATTGTAATGAGTTTTACATCTACCCCGCCAATTGCAATATGTGGGACCGAGTATGCGCTATGTGCAATGTTTTGTTATAATAGCAGCTAGCGTTCAGAAGCTTCGCACTTGCCGGCAGAGAACCCTAAATAATATTTCAAATCAACATAGATGGGTACAACGACACCCTGGTTACCTACCTAATGCCCTCTTGCCATCTAATTTGGTGACGGTAAATAGATATGCCAGAATTAAGCCAATTCCTCTGTACTAACCAGTTTGCCTTCATCAGCTCCTCGGCCTCGATCGCGCATCGTCGCTCATCTCTGACGTCATGTCCGTACCCTTGGCTACGTCTCTACGAGCTACAGAGCCCTGGATAGAACTCTTTTTGCTTTGAATTAACGCTTTTCCTTTCTGCTTGTTCTCCCCGGGGGTTCTCCCCGATGTTCTCGATCCTCGATTGAAATGTTATCCCCCCTCCCCACCCCCTCCAACATCATTACTCGTAATGCACCATCAAAATGATTGCTGTTGTTATCACCGCGGCCCCCTCTTTTGTTAAAAGATATTGGAATACTTGTGACCCATATCCACACTTCTTCTTTCTTTCTTTCTTTCTTTTTTTCCGGAAGTGGCCTAATGAAAGTGCGGGTAGTGAGCTTTTGTTTGTTTGTTTGTTTTTGTCTTTGTTCTTTTTTGTTCTTTGTTTTTGTTTTGTTTTAACGATTGTGTGCTTGTTTGTTTATTTTTGTTTGTTGTTGTTGTTTGTTTGTTTTTTTTTGGTTTTTTTTTGCTTTTTTTGTTGTTTTTTTTTTTGTTTTGTTTTGCTTGCTTATTAGCTGTAGTCGCTGATTATACTAGGAAGTGGCGCTAGAAAATATAGACTGCCCCCATACTTTTAAATACGCGACGCCGGTCCATCTGTGATGTAATCGGTAAAATAGGCATACAGTGCGTGAATTTTCAGTTCAATTCAATGACATTTATTGTCATCAAATATCGATATATAAGTACAGATATTCCGTGAATGCGACCAATCTGAACATACTGGGGACACATCTCTACAAGTAAAGAACTTGTAACGAGTGTGCCCTTGGGTAAATGGATATGATATGCAATAATAATCTATGCGATAGCGTAATAGAAAACAAATTAATTAGTATTAGGTTAGGGACAAAAGCAGGACGTGACAAAGACAGACGAAGACAGAGAAGAAGACAAGGACATATAGGACCTACATTCACGGGCATTGACATTGACGGGGACGCAAACATGGACAATAAAATAGGGGTTATGGGGACATTATTATTAATAGACGTGTATAGTATAAAATACACATTTAGAAGTTTGAAGTTTGAAGTCTGAAGTTTTTATTAGCAACAACATTTTGAACATTTATAAGAATCATAACACAATTGTATCTACATACATATGTGAAAAAATATACTTATCTGTTACTCCTTAACAATAACATGATTGAATTGTGATATTTGAGAGTTAAATATGATACATATAGCATAATTCTACAAAGTTGCTGTTTTTAACAAGGAAACCAATAGTTAGCACAAGTGCTAGTCGAGATTGGTCACCTTGATCTTCATACTAAAAGCTAAATACAAAAGAAAAATTATTACATGGTTAGTTGAAAAGACTGTGAATATTTATACATCATTCATTTTCTAACGTAGAAAACTAATAATACTTGATATAACAGTATGATATCTATTAGAGTAGGAAATCTCCAAGGCATTTACGTAATGTAGATCTTTTGCTTTGTATTTTTGATCAGGAAAATTAAGACTATTGTCCACGCATGTGTTGCAACAAGCAAATTAGATTATTGTAACAGTCTGTTGTATGGATTACCGGATTCACAGATAGTTAAGTTGCAGCTGGTTCAAAACACATGTGCAAGATTGATTTGTAATCTCCCAAGATTTGCTCATGTTACACCACTTTTAAGGGAATTGCACTGGCTGCCCATCCGCCAAAGAATTGATATTAAGATATTGATGCTGGTTTATAAAGCTCTGAATGGTCAGGCCTTAGTTATATCAATGATTTATTGAACTTTAAATCTCAGACTCATGGTCATAATCTCCGTAGTTATTGATATTGCAGATACCCCAAATCAAAACGAAAGTTACCCTAGGTGACCGATCTTTTTTTTTTTCTTGTGTGTGTGTGTGTGTGTGTGTGTGTGTGTGTGTGTGTGTGTGCAGCCCCTAGATTTTGGAATAGATTACCATTAGACATTCGGAAATGTCAGACTTTAGACAGCTTTAAATCAAAAGTGAAAACTTTTTTGTTTGTTTTAGCATAGGCCTATTTCTTTTTTTAATTTTTTTTTTTTACTTCCCATGCAGCATTGTGCAACATAGGAATTTAAGAGCTCTTGAAGCGCAGTAGAATATATAGACATAGTTTCTGCGCTTAATAAACGATTTATTATTATTATTAGTAGTAGTAGTAGTATGCATTTAGATTTAGATTTAAGCTATTTCATCATCTCATCATCATCATGGTGTAGTATGGGCAATTGAGGACAGCCATAAGGCAGTATACAAAACAATAAAAATTCATACAACATACTTTTTGTAGTACATGTTCTAAATGTTACAGTGGAAAAAATGGCAACATTGGCCTACACTAGAACACAGAGAAGATAAAGACGACTCCACAGTATGTTGGTCAAACAATGTCATCATCATTGAGCACTAATTGTTGGAGTTTGAATTGGTCTCGAAAATACAGGAAGATACACTGGCAGTGATAACTGAATGGGGTGATGTTCGTTAATCTGAAAACAAATCAAGATTATGCTATTCCGAAGGTTCGTTATTCCGAAACACACAAATGTACTATACCTAGAAGTTTGTTAATCTGAAAATGAAAGAGGGTTGGCTGATTCGCAGATTTATGGCGTTATTCCGAAGGTTCGTAATTCTGAAAAAAAAAAAGGATCCAACGGGATTCGAACCCAGCCACTTTGCAGGATTGTAGGGCAATTACCCCCTATACAATTGCCCAAGACCTTTCCCTGACCCTATAACCCTATTCCTATATTAACCCTAACTCTAACCCTAAGCCTAACCCTAACCTAACCCTAATCTTTACTCTAACAATATCACTAAACATTTATTTAGCTATAAGGGGGTAATTGCTCTCCTGGGCCATTATTATATTAGTTTGTATTCATTATAATCTTTAAAGTATTGGTCCTATGTTACGGCCTTATAATCATATTGAATAAAATGCAAACAAATATGGATACTGATCAGAAAATTATGATTGCAAATGAGAAGAGAAAATGAGATTCAATCGGGATTCGAACCCGCCTGATATCATTGTATTATAGACTTTTAAATTTTGTCACAAATGTACACACAAGTAGTTATGTACATGTTTAATGTATCAAGGCTGTATGCATGGTTGTTTTAATGTGTACATTGTATGTACACAGGGTGACCAGATTAATGGAGAATATTCTATATGATATAGATATAGTACATACAGGCTGACCAGATCAGTGGAGAATTTTCTACGTGGTATACAATGTAGCTACAGTACATGATGCATGTGACAGGAAATACATTATAGCTCACTCAATCTAGAATGATTTAACCCATTCCAGAAAATTCTATTAAGTGCTGGCTGAGTGAGGCACTGTCCCTGTAGCCCAATGTGATTGGTAGTTAATTTTGGCAATAATGTTATGCTCATAGTTAGGCAGTGAGTCATCCAGGATTCCTGGAACTTTTGACTTGCTAGTATGTTCAGGTATGTGGCCCCAGGTTGGAGAAAATTACAGAATGTACTAGAAAGGGGTGAATGGATAGTATATAAGCCGGAGAAATTCTGCAGTAGGCAGAGTACCCAACACCTCTGCTCTGAGAGTTACGTCACTTCTGGCTCTGAAGCGACTTGTTATAGTCAGTCCTGTGTTACCTGCTGACCTGCTATACGAACTGTGTTTGTGGAGATAAGGCCTGGGAGACATTTGGCCTGCAGAGAATTAATTTGCCTACATTGGAGATAGACTCCATATTCTAGTGTCAACGGACATTATTACGGCAAAGCTGTGACGGGCTGGATTCCTTGCTGGACAATATAAAGTGAATCATCATTCAACACATCAAGTGAACGTGGTCGTCATAACGTTTGGATTCTGCACGTTTTGCTGTGGACACATAACTTGGATTTTACCCCGGATCTATACCTTGGACTATCGTAACCTGCACCTCTGGATTTACGTCGAAGGTATCATTCATCGGTGCATCGTGGATCATTCCTTTGTGCATCGAGCATCGTATTTGGACATTTCCAGGGATATTGCATGTAATAAGTGTAAGTGATTCCATTACTGATTTGTAACTGTTTCTATTGATCATTATTGTACTGATGTGAGAACCGATTACGAGTCTGTACCTACAATATCACTGTTAATAAACCGCCTGAACATTAGTTAATTGTTTCTTTTGTGCGATCATTCTCAGAGTGATTTTGGTCGTAACAATTTATTTATTTATTTATTTTTATTTTTTTTTTTGTCACTGAGTGGTTAGGTCCTGCCACTTATCTCATGTGTTTGCAAATTGCAGATAATGTTTCGAGAAACTTTTAATTGCATGAGAACAAAGCTCCATTATGATGAATACGATTAATTTGTATTGCATAATAATGCCTTTATTTCCTACAGTGATCTTCAGAAGTGAAGGACGTGAGCAAAACCAAAAGAAAATACCATACGTACATTATATTCACAACGCTCCCTTTGATTTGTGCACCAAAAAATGTCATACAAAGCAAAAACATGTTGGGGTACGTCATAAACAGCAAAGTCGGCTGAAAACGCATCACAGTGATAATATCATCTTTTACCCTTCAACAAAGCACAAAGTCACGATTTCAAGACAGGTTTCAAGACAGAATAACACCTCATTTCCTTTGAGCAATGCTTATCATTGCCGCATGCTTGGAAATAATGTTTCAGGCAACAAAAAGGTGGAGTTGCATTGTATGAGACATGATATCATAGTTACATGCCTTGCTGTTAATGAGCTGCCTGTTTGATAAGGCACATCGGCGATACTAATTGCGATGCATATACTCTATAGTTCCAATGACCTCACTGCTGATGACACCACAGAGGCAAGACAATTTTTAATATGTATAGGTGTGGAGGTTATACTCTTGAGAATGACAGAATGACATACTAAATCAAAAACATTATTTAATGCATATTTTGATCAAAATTTACCAGAATTTATGATGGGAAGATAACACAACCGGGTGTCATTACGAAATGGGATTCACAAGGCCGGAATTACTTGGATGCTATATAGGAAGTCTCTAAATTTTATCTGTAATATTAATTGATATACTGTTATAGATATAGAAATGTGGATTTATCAAAGTTTGAAGCATAATATTATATCACGGAAGATTTATTTTCCCCATAAACTACTTCAGAAACTTTCAGATCAGTTTCAAATTGCAAAACGGTTGTCTTGAAAAAAGTAGAATCTCTTCCCAATTGTGCAAATGTATGCCTAGGTTAAAGGACAATATTGAATGCTTATAGCATTCCACTGGCTCTGATGTTCGGTACTCCAAGTCGCTTTTCCATAGGCTTTTGACATCGAGACCATGGAAGAGATTCTTTGATTTTAAGAATTTTAATCTGTATTCAGAGGAACTGCTGAAATCCTGTACGGAACGTCTGGTAATATGCTATGGAATAGATCGTTTCAGTTTTTCTTCATATCCTCTTGTTATCTATACTTCAAGACTTAAAAACAGAAGAAGAAGGAATATTAGTATCATATAAAAAGTTAACATTTAACCACCTTGGGCACATTTTGTGCATGATTTTGTTCGCCAATCTGAATTTGAAATCCTTTGGATTATGTTATTGGCTAATGCATGTTTCTACGTGTAATAGAAATTTGCGGTTTAAGAACTACATTTTTAATGCTTTTTGTTCTCACAATGTCCTGTTCTATACACAATAGAAAAATGCTGCCAAAAATGTCGATAGGGACAGGGAATTGCTGCCGCTTGATTTGATTATTGAGGAATGGTGTACTTAAAAGGAAATTCACACTAAAAATAAATAAATAAACTCCAAAAGAAAGCGAAAAAAAAAATCCCCTACAGAAAGTTCCAAAAATATGGCCACAATCGGACAAGAAATAAGAAGATATGACATTTGATTTTTTTTTTTCCGGAAAACATTTCTTCACCAGTCCTTATGAATATTCAAATGAATGAGGTGATGATATCATGACCTCATAATTTTTCATGTATATTTTTAAAGACGGAAAATTTCCATTCCAAAATATATCAGAGGTAATATTTGTTGTTGTTTTTATTTTGGGTGGTTTTAAGGCAAGGTTTACATTTAAACAGCTGAAATATCATTTGTTTTTTAATGAGATTTTTGTCACTTCTGCATATGAAATGAATAAGGAATTGTGAGAGAATGACATCCTAATTAGTTGTTGATTTAAATATTCATAACGACTGGTCAAGAGGTGTTTTCCGAAAAATTTTGAAATTGCAGAAAGTCATTACTTCTTTATTTCTTATCCGATTTTGATCATGTTTGTACTGTAATGTTCTGCAGGGATTTTTTCTCTTTCTTTTTAAATTCATGTAAAAAAAAAATTGAGGTGGATTTCTTCTTAAAACAGAAAGGCGATCTTTTGTCAAAGCAAATTGTTCACACGTTTGCAATAAAGCACTTAACTTCTCGGCGGCACGGAGCATGGTACAAAGGAGAGACTCTTGTTTCTTCTCCTTTTCTCACAGTTCCCTGGTTTTACAACACCCTGAACAGTGTTTTCACACCCCTGTGAATTTCCCGATTTGACCTTGTCTTCATCGTCTGTAACGTTTGCATTCGTTTTTGGCTTCACAATGCAACTTACCACCGCGGAACAAGGGGGGGGGGGGGGGGGGTGCCTTCTCCCCCCACACACATTTTTGGCTCCTAAAAAGAAAAAAGATCGGAATTGCAAAATCACAACGAATTCATATAATAAAGTTTGTGCATAATCACCTAAATAATTAGGTGATCCGAGAATCCTCTCGGATCACCTATTGTATCTGTACGGATTCTTTCTTTCTTTCTTTCTTTCTTTCTTTATTTCTGGACAAAAGTTGTGCAGAGGTTAGCTCTGAAAGTGCATTGCCTATCAATGTCAAACTTATACCATATATGTATCGTGTCTCAAAGACGACAGCGCAAGTAAAATCATAGTGATCAGTCGACCGTGACGTCACTATGACGTCATTATATGAAAACACATTTTCATGCATATCTCATTAATGGAATAGAATTTTTCAATGAAATTTACGTCACATATAGTTCAAGTTAAGCTAATTCTACTCATGTTTTCAAAATTCATCTATACTCTTAAAACGTGCGCGTACGCGCGCGTTGAATTATTTGTATGCTCCAATCGAGCTCAAAATTTTTTTGCACACGTTTCAGACGATTTAGAGCATTTTTTGAAAAATTGAAAAAATCGGACGGACGCGTACGCGCGCGCGCATATACGCACGTATAGCTCATATGCAATAGAAATTTCCCGTTTTTTTACTTTGATCGGATGTCTGAAATGTCAATGAATATTTCTACCAAGTTTCAAGTCAATCCGACTCAATATGACGTCATACGGGCCCGTCAAAGTTGAAAATCCGCGCGCGCGTCAATGGCGATATACAGTGCGACTATGCCAAAAAACCGCCAATTTTAAATCCGATTTTACTCGTCAGGATGGACGGTGACCCCCCATTTTCTTTACATATTTTGAAAGCTGATGAGTTGTACATGTCATTGCATAGGTTGGCGATGCTGAAAAAATGATTAAAAGGTATCAAATTTCTTAATAAAATAAAAAATGTAAATTTTCAAAATGACGTCATCAAATTTCAAGTTTACTCGAGCGTATCTTTCTTATCCTTTACCGATTTTCACCCAAATTTCAGTATGTTGTAGCTTATTTAATGGTCTTTCATAAATGTAATAACAGCATTTTAATTGGCTGACGGCATCACCTCGTAAAAATGGATTGAAAGTAACCTTGTCAAATTTGACCAGTTTACGTGTTATCTCTATGGGAGTGCAGTTTTTCTGGAAATGAAAATTGACATGACTGTCTTTTTCGAGCACTAGCTCCCTTATGCTTCGGTGAATTTCTCCCAGATTTTAATATGTTGTAGCTGAGACTTTGGGCTATCGTAATGTACCATTTATTTTTTCATACGGTGTCGGGATTATGTCCAAAATCTTGGTTGAAATTAAAGCTTATCTTCGATGTATTGGAATATTTCTTTCTTTCTGCAACTTTCTTTGCAATAGCTCAAGAAAAACACACCCTATCACCACCATAATTTGCACATGTTTAGTTCATGTCACGTACATTATTTCATAAAATAACAACTACTTGATCAGACGCCATCTTGTGTATGTAAATTAGGGTCAAAGGTCATACATATTTCATCCTGTATCTTGGTGAATACATGTTCTATCTTTCCCATATTTTGCACACGTAAAGACCATGTTACAAGAATCGTTTCATAAAATAATCACTTTTTGTTCAGATGCCATCTTGGGTGTGCAAAGTGGGGTGAAAGGTCATATGTACTTTTTTCTGTATCTTCGTTATGACGTGTTATCTCTATGGGAGGGAATTTTTCTAGATGTTAATATTGACACGATTGTCTTTATCGAGCACTAGCTCACATACCCTTCGGTGAATTTTTCTCAGAATTTAATACGTTGTAACTCAGACTTTGCGCTATCGTTACGTGCCCTTTGTGTTTTCATTTAATGTCAGAATCATGTTAAAATACTTGGTTGAAATTAAGCTTATTTTCGATGTACTAAGATATTTCTATGTTTCTTCAACTTTCTTTGCAATAACTCAAGAAAAACAGCCCCTATCATCCCCATATTGTGCACATGTTTAGTTCATGTCACGTACATTATTTCATAAAATAACAACTACTTGATCGGACAACATCTTGGGTATGTAAATTAGGGTCAAAGGTCACAAATGTTTTATCCTGTATATCTTGGTGAATACATGTCTTATCTTTCCCATATTTTGCACACGCAAAGATAATGTTACAAGAATCATTTCACAAAATAACCACTTTTTGCTCAGATGCCATCTAGGTTGTGCAAAGTGGGGTCAAAGGTCATATGTACTTGTTGCTGTATCTTCGTTATAGTGTATACAGATTTGGTACCAAAGATGGCAGATATGACTCCCTTTTCTAAATGAGAATCCAAACATCACACGGCCAATGTCTCTGAACACAGATGAAACCTGCATGGTCATGCCTATTGCGATCAGGACTTGAATCATTGATTAAAAAAAAATCGGATCACCTTAATTTGTCAATGATGACAAATTACAATCTCTAGTGTTAAACTTCCCGTTGTCACAAAAAAAGTTCTTTCTCCTCAAATGTTGTGTAGAGGTTAGCTCAAAAAGTCCTCATCCTATCAATGTCAAAATTATACTATATATGTATCATGTCCTAAAGACGACAGATCTAATAAAATCATAGTGATCAGTCAACCGTGACGTTACTATGACGTCATTATATGAAAACACATTCTCATTCATATCTCATTAATGGAATGGAATTTTTCAATGAAATTCACGTCACATATATTTCAAAACAAGCGCATTCTACTCATATGTGTGGCGCTCCGACAAAATGAGTCATAAGTCGCACGGGGAGTTTTCCCGTAATGAGCCGAAAATGAAGGGGAAGCACTACTCGGGTCGAAATTTTTTTATGACGGATTTTGATTCCTTTATGTTTTATCTGTTTGTACAGAAAATTTCAGCGTGTGAAAATGAGTACAAGTGTCCCAAATCACCGTTTTTCTGAGACTTTTTTTTTTCGGTTACATTTTTTTCGAACTCTCGCCTTTGCGCTGCGTTTCGCACCTATTGTTCTTGCCAGAACGAGACTCCGCCTCCGTTGTTAGGGTGTATGCTAATGAGGCATTGCTCTTGACCTCTTTGAAGACAAAACAAAGCATGGTGCGCGCGGCGGCGTCGGCGGCCAAGCGGCGAGGGCTATAGAATTACGCAATAATAGTGAGCTGACCAAGGCTATTGATTGCATGACCAGCGAGTTTCGTTTTTTACATGCACTCCATTTCAATGAGTGGTGATTGACATGACGCACAAATCGCACTGAAAAAAATAATTCCAACGAACGATCACGCAAAATTTATACTTTATCTATGAGCTAATACAATGATCACATATCGAACTCGAAACCTTTTTTATGCGTGTGTGTACTTTTACAACGGTTATTAATTGGCCTCATTAATGAATTTGTTCAAATAATCATAACTTTCGTTCCCTGGTATGTTACTTGCTGTTTAAAGTTCATCTCTGGAGATATAGTAGGGCCTAAGTTGTCAATTATTCTCGTTTTTATAAAGTCGACAATTTGTGTGATAATTCGCCAAATGTATGTAATGCGTACTATTATTTCCCTGGTTAATGAAACTTATTGCCTTATTACTTATGATGGTTTGGGCCGTGACGGCATGGAGAGAAATCGGAAGACAAACATTATTAATGCCCAAATAGCTCGTGTTCCCTTTGGAGGATATTCTGACTCTAGTCATCTGTGTATTTTTTTAGAAGTAGGACCTATTTGAGAAAGGGACAGAAAGCTGTGTCGCTACTCAAAAGTGTGCTTCTTCATTTTGTTTTGTTCTTTAATCAGAATGTTTGTAATGATAGCTGTTTGCCGTGTATTGCGTGTAGCTGACATGTGAGAGGTCAAGTCTGCAAAGAATTGGGTTGGCTAACAGCTTTGCCAAGTAGCAGCGCTAATTGCCCATTGAATTGCGTATTCTGAGGAATTTCGAATGAAAGAACTCGGACGGCAATGTTCACGTCTTGTATCCGAGTAAACCCCGCATCAACGAAGCCTTAAACAATGAAAGGTAAACTTCCTGATATCAAGGGGTGGATAATCACGCAACCAGTATTCTTTCTTCGCCATTGATAGCAGAATCAGTGACGTAATGGAGCAACAGTTTGGGAGGATCGGCATTATGTCTGCTAATTTGTAAAGGATTTTTTCAGTCTCCTTTTGTGTTCAGAACCACAGTCAGTGACGCTAACTTACTCTATCTCCTACAAGCTATCGTTACCATCTTAAAACGTGAATTTTATGAAAGGCTAAAAGTGATCACGGAATCAGTTCTTCCGCGTGACACATGCAGGCTTTTATAATAGCATACCAAGCTTAAATCGTTTACCTGTATAGAAAGGGCGGGGATACACACTTATCGCAATCATCCGGATTTGAGAGTGATACACTCTACTACTTTTCTTCATCTTTCCCCCGACAAAGACCATGGTAATTCAAAACAAACAAACAAACAAGCAGTTGATTTATATCAGAACGTAGAGATTTTTTTTTTGTGTGTGTTTCATGTATGTATAGGTCATCTCTTGATGTATAGTAGGCATTTGTTGTCGTTTTTACAGCGTTTCCTAATAAATGCCTATAGCGAAAACCGAACAAAACTTCTATCAAGGAGGGAATATCACATAGTTTACAGAAATCAGACATGTAAATAAGGCAATCATATACATCCGCACGGCCGATTGTAATCTCTTACTTTGATTATCAAACATGATCGCCTGCATTTACGTGCTTTTTTCTAATTTCTTGAACTTTGCCTCATTTTCTCTCTTTTTTTTTTAAACAATTGCTCGAAACATTTAAAAATCGTAACACAGTCTGCTATCCCACAACATAATATTCCATTTGATTTGTCACTTATTGTTGGTCGGGTGACGCCAAATGTTGCAATCTCGAGCGATGATACACGGCATTTTGTTTGTTGGTTTTCGTCTCATCGCTCAAATTTTTGACTACGATTACAAGACATAACTGATGGTTTACAGAAGTGATCATCAATTCAGTAAGGATTAGTCAAGTCATGAATTCACTTTACCCATCATGACTGCCTAATCGAACTACGACATTGTTTGGGTAACCGCGCCTTTTTATTCTCATAGTTCAAACTAATTCTTGACATAATCAAAACAAATAATTCTTTATTAAATTTCTCAAAATACTCAATAGACGGTCTAAGTAAAAACTTTCTACAAAGATTGCCTATACGGCAATCTTTACTAGCCTAAACAAGTTTTCTAGAGCTATCAGTTCCCCCTATGACAATGACTTCGATCGCGTTTTGAACTTGTATCGAACTACTTTCAAAACAGCTATTACCTTTGTAGTTCGATTAATAAACCAGTCTTTTGAATTCATAACCAACATTCGTAATCGTAACAATACAGTAACATAGTACTGCATGTCAATAAAAGTTGGAAAATGTAAATGCTATAATAGTAGCGCAAAAAAAAAAATGAGTGACGATTATCTTCATACATTCTAATTCCTAGTGATGTCGCTACGAAAATGACACATGGTTTGGTTCAAGCAAATAAAAGTAAAAAGGAATGGGATATACTTCTAATGATAGTACCACGCCGTACAATGCATTTCACTGTATTTTGTAACATTTGGTTACGTTTCTGTGCGCTTTACGTATACGGAAAATAAAAGGCAGATTGGTGCTATTAACATGCTAACACGCAACGCATTCAAAATGTTTTTTGAAATACACCGTATACAATATAATGTTTTAGTATACGGTTTGAAACTTTGAATTTGCGAGTCCTTTATGAAATTATGAGCAGGGTTATTACATTATCAAGCAAAAATTAAAGTATTTAGGGATTCGGATTTGCGCAGGAGACTAACAGTGCTATATATGGCGATCGTTCGCAACAGAGACAATCCTCTTCAATAGATATACAATGTAATTCTGTTTTCATGAATTGAAAGAGAAACGAAAAGAAGTCAACTTTTTAACTTCGTTTAGCTTTCTCACCAATTGAACTTGATTTGATCTGCCATGCATGATATCGCTGTGTGCTCTATTAATTATATTAAATCGTTTAATCGGCGTGCTTGTTTTTTATGCAGAATATCACAGGTAAGTTTATTTCATTGAAGTTCATAATGTTTGTACATATCGCGTGTTCGTTGCTTTCTATTTTCATTTTTATAATATATCACGTGTCCATTATCTGATTCTGACCAAGAAAATATGGCGACTGTTTAAATGCAGAGCATGTACTGGAAAACTGTAATGTCTCCTGCCAGTATAGACAAGCTAATTTCTAGTCTATCCCCGCTGAAAATTGAAATGAAATTGAACAAAAAACAAAAAACAAAACGAAGTTCGACTTTCAGTAGATTTCAACCGTTTTGTATAGTGCCTGATTCATGTAATGGACACAATTCTTTAGCACATAAGCAATCACACAACTTTCGTGAATAGATGTGTCTTAATGATTGCATCTCATGGAAGAAAACTCGTCTCCTTGCCTGAATTTTAGCTTCTTCCTGTTCAAGCTCGCGTGAAAGAAATAGTTGAACATCAATCGCAATCATTAAGAGAGGCACATCCTTAGAAATAAGCACAGGAGTACTGAGACACACTACGAAATAAAAACGGGCCTTTTATCGCTATTGACAACGCATGACATTGAAATGCTTTTTTTTTTTCCTTCGGGGAGGGGGTAATACAATTAATTATTCTGAAGGTTCGTTAATCACACAATGAAATATGGTTTGCTATTAGCTTAGGTTCGTTAGCAAGAAAATTAAATGCGGTTCCTTTCCGGTAGTTCCTTTACCCGAAAGTAATCAAGCAATCATTTTTTTTTCTGATAAGGTTTGTGAATACAAAACGAAGTGAAGAAGGCCTAAGTATTAATTCCGAATATTTTTCAGTATTATTATTTATGATCCACTTCTCAAACGCAGAAAGATTGTAACTGCTCATGTGATGTAAAAAAAAAAAATATTCCGCTTAAGCTACAAGTTAATTGTTTTTTTATATGCTATGCTATTAGAAAAGTGACTGAGAATCATTGTAAACCCAACGTGAAGCTGTTAAGCCTACATCAACCTTTGCTTCTGATACGTATAATATGTGCAGCACTGGCAAGCGTGTTAAGCGATAATTACTGTGCACGCAACGCCTAAAAAGGAAATGTGCCGTTAATATGGCCGGAATTCAAAATGTTACGGCTGTATACAGCTGCAGCAGAAAAGACGCGAAAGCAGTTTTTGATGCTCTGCAACATTACGACCATGTGCGTAATTTGAGGGTTTTAAGTACACGCAAAGAACACGATCTCAAAAGACGACTATCGTTAATCAACTTCATTGACTTTTTCTACCGATGCTGTCTTTTGAACCCCCGCCTAGAATAGGTTCTCAAGTTCTATTTAATAGGTATTGGTACTTGCTAAACGCATCCTCTTTAGTTTCCATTGACAACAACATGGGAGGAGAATGGAAGCGATGAACGCCCTCGCTAAAAGACGCTTCTCGTAAGACGCATTGCGTGCCCGCCTACAATAGGTTCTCAGGTTCTATTTAGGTATTGGTACTTGCTAAACGCATCCTCTTTAGTTTCCATTGACAACAACATGGGAGGAGAATGGAAGCGATCAACGCCCTCGCTAAAAGACGCTTCTCGTAAGACGCATTGCGTGCCTTCTTTTCTTTCTACTGTTTCCTATTGTTTGTGAGTTAAAAATTGCGGCAAACCACAACGCAGCCGACACACAACGCGTACCGACTCATTCATGCGGCGGCAGCGGCACGGACACAAACGCGCCGAAGTTTACATTCGATCTGCCGTATTGGTCAGAATCGCTAATGATAGACCTGTCCTGCGATTGGTTGATTATCTTACATACCCAAGCTATCGCCTTATACGGTAGTGCGTGCGATGGAGCGTAAACGCCGTCGCTAAGCAGGACAGTTGTATTGTTTCGTCCCGTGAAAGAAACAGGTTGTGAGCATGAACATAGCCTGAACTTTGAGAGCGATTTTCTCCGTTATTTAGAAAATCAACTGACATAACAAACGTGGTTAATATTCGTTTTTATGATCTATAGGGATGTCGAAATGAGTTGTATTACATATCAGTGTAAAGCTTAGAGTCTGTAGAATTCACTTATAGGCATAACTACGATTTCATTTTTTGCGACTTTTGACTCATTCCGACGGAGCGCCACACATATTCTCAAAATTCATATTAACGCCTAAGACGCGCACGTACGGGCGCGTTGAAATATTTGTATGCTCCAATCGAGCTCAATTTTTTTTTGCACACGTTTCAGACCAATTGGGGCATTTTTTGAAAAAGTGAAAAAATTGGACGGACGCGTACGCGCGCGCACATATACGCATGCACAGCTCATATGGAATAGAAATTTCCCGTTTTTTCACTTGGATCGGATGTCTGAAATGTCAAGGAATATTTCTACCAAGTTTCAAGTCAATCCGACTCAATATGACGTCATAAGGGTCCGTCAAAGTTGAAATTCCGCGCGCGCGTCAATGGCGATATACAGTGCAACTATGCCAAAAAACCGCCAATTTTAAATCCGATTTTACTCGACAGGATGGACGGTGACCCCCCATTTCCTTTACATATTCTGAAAGCTAATGAGTTGTACATGTCATTTCATGGGTTGGCGATGCTGAAAAGAATGATTAAAAGATATCAAATTTCTTAATAACATAAAGAGAGTTAATTTTCAAAATGACGTCATCAAATTTCAAGGTCACTCGAGCGTATCTCACTAATCCTTTGCCAATTTTGACCTAAATTTTTGTATGTTGTAGCTTATTAAATGCTCTTTCCTAATTATATTTACAAAATTTTGATTAGATGACGGCATCACATCGTAAAAATGAATTCAATGTAACCTTTTCAAATCTGGCCAGTTTACGTGTTATCTCTATGGGAGTGCAGTTTTTCTGGAAATGAAAATTGACATGACTATCTTTATCGAGCACTAGCTCACTTACCCTTTGGTGAATTTCTCCCAGATTTTAATATGTTGTAGCTGAGACTTTGCGCTATCGTTAGTGTGAAATTTGTTTCTTCATACGGTTTCGGGATCACGTTTCTTCATACGGTTTCGGGATCACGTCAAAAAACTTGGTTGAAATTAAAGCTTATCTTCGATGCATTGAGATATTTCTTTCTTTCTGCAACTTTCTTTGCAATAACTAGAGAAAAACAGACCCAATCACCCCCATATTTTGCACATGTTTAGATCATGCCACATACATTATTTCATAAAATAACAACTACTTGATTAGACGCCATCTTGGGTATACAAATTAGGGTCAAAGGTCATAAATGTTTTACCCTGTATCTTGGTGAATACATGTCCTATCTTTCCCATATTTTGCACACGTAAAGACCATATTACAGGGATCATTTCACAAAATAACTACTTTTTGCTCAGATGACATCTTGTCTGTGCAAAGTGGGGTCAAAGATCAAATATACTTCATTCTGTATCTTAGTGTATACGGAATTGTGTACCATAGATGGCAGGTCTGACTCCCTTTTCTAAATGAGAATCCAAACATCACACATCAATGTCCCTATTAACACAGATGAAACCTGTTTGGTTATATCTATTGGGATCGGGACTAAAATCATCGATTTCCGAAGAGATCGGATCACCTAATTTGTCAGTCTTGACAAATTCCAAGTCTAGTTACAATGGTAATCATTTTCCTATCATCACCCAATATGCCACTCGTGATGTTTGTGGATCAAGTAGGCCTATAAGAGTCCGTGTATTCACTCAGGTAGGTGTTGAGCAATGCACTGCTAACTTCTTTCCATAAGGAATGAGCTATTATGATAATTCACTTCAGCACTTTCTTAATGTATGTCAAGTTTACTTCGAGGATAAGCTCGTAATTAAGTATGGAGCGCCAAATGTCACATAGTCTGTTTCGTCACGAATTGTTTTTCTTTCTTTTTTTTTCGTTGACAAGTGACAACGTTAATTTCGTGGGCGAAATTGTCATTTCGTTGACGAAACAATAATTTCATAGACAAAATTTTCATTCTGTTGAAAAAAAAATGTCCGTTGTCAAAAAAAAAAGAATAAAAAAATTGGCACGTAACTGTCATTTCTATGCGAAATGACTGACTTCTGACGAAAGAGACCATGCGACACTTGGCGCCCCGTACTTAACTACGAGTTTTTATATTGTCTAAACTCATGACACCAGTGATTCCTACATGAATATTGATATTTTTGGCAGACAGTAAACGATATCCCGATCCCGGTTGTGAGACTTGTGGTTTTGGACAGAAGAGGGGAGTGCACAACAACATCGTCAACAACAAAAGAGCAAACATTGGAAATTTCTTATTAAATAGGCTTGTCCAGTTTTTCAAACACCTGTGCAGTTATATACACCAAATTTCAAGAGGTCTGCAATGACCTTTATGGACCCATGATAAGATTGTAACTGAAATGTGGCTTACTCGTGCAGGCAAGAGTTATCGAGTTCAATGCTTATACCCGTATACACACTGCATTAACTCATATCTCTTGCTTTTTGAGCGGAGCTATTAGTTACAATTCCAAACGTTCGAAACGGTTATACATGCAACACTCTCATCATTACACACACACACACACACACACACACACACACACACACACACACACATATATATATATATATATATATATATCATTATATGTATGTATATATATATATATATATATATATATATATATATATATAATATGATATATGTATACATGTTATAAATAGTTTACGTGCATTTATACCGTTTGGTCTTGGTTGGCTGCTGATTGTAATTAGCCCATCTGTATAATGACTGTAGTCGCTAACCCTATTATAGTGTAACTTTGTCCACGCTTGGTTGCATGCAATTATAGCCATAACCGCAACCAACCACTATAAGGAACATCCCCGTGAACATTGTTTTTACAGCCCAGGAATTTTCCCCATCCTTGACCTTGTCTTCATCGTCTGTGAAGTTTGGATTCTTTTCATTCATTCTTTTTATGCATTACAATTAGCTCTTCAGAAATTGTAAGAAGAGGTCACAGTCGAGTGCATGCGTATTTGATATGTCATATACTACTCATTCTTCTCTCACGACATGAGGATGTTCAAAGTTCATAAAACAATCAGTGAATTAAATCTATCTCAAAGATAACAAACAAGTCTAGTGTTGCTCTGGTATCCCCCCCCCCCCTATATTTCCACAATAAATTATCTATTATGGTGATGCATGCATGACCCATCACCCACCAGTCGTAACATTTTTGAACTTCTGATTTTGTGGGGGCTGGCTGTGGGACGGGAGAGAAGATTTCGGCCATCCCCCACCGACAACAAAAGAAATTAAACGACAACAAGTAAACAAAGCAAAACTAAAGACAACTCCAAACGACTTACGTAATTATAGTAAATATAATGTGTTAATAGCAATACTTGTGATTGATTCTGATGGTATAATACCGCGTGGCATTCATTGATTCCTTTATAGTTCACGGTCATGAACAGTTACAATATACTATTTTTATTCTTACACAGGGAATCCACCTGCATGATACCTTGACATATCAAAGTTATTTACACTTTATATATAAACTTAAGCAAATAATGCATATCCTTTTTTCGTGTACTATTCTAGCTAATTAACACTTCAAATTATACATAATTAGCAAATGATCACTGAACCTCCTAGAGCTCCTTCCTTGGCGGAGGTAACAAACAAACAAACGCCAATGAAAACAATTCAAGGGTGAAAAACATAACCTCATTCCTTTGGCGGAGGTATAGTCCAGTCAAAATACGACAAAAAGTGGGTTAACCCACAACTAATTGCAACAGAAACGATTCCACTTGCATTTGACCCGGAAGAGCTATTAAAATAACATATTAAAAGTTCCCTAAAATTCGAGTGGTGGATCAGTGTCTAATTTGCATAAATTCAAAATGGCCGCCATACAACCTGTTTATGCCTGTATCTCGGGATATGTAACCCACAGAAAGTAAATTCCGGTGTCTAATCCTATGTTTTTTAGGTCAAGGAATACAATCATGCTATCTGTAGCAACTTTCAAGCATCCCTTTACATAGTTTTTGCATATATTTACATATAATTACATGCAAAATGGCCGCCATATTGCCTGTTCCAGGCCGTATCTTCGTATACCATTAATGTAGTGCACTCAGGAATATGTCGCTATATATCTGGACATAAAACCCTCAGAAAATATATTCTGGTGTCTAAACCTATGTGTTTCTTTTTTCGGCCTGGGAATACAATTATGATATAAGCAGTAACTTTCAAGCTTCTCTCTATACATTTTTTTTTTGCATATATTTGCATTTAATATATGCAAAATAGCTGCCATAATGCCTCCACAGGCTTATATCTCTATCTGTAAAAAGGTACCTAGTGATTGTGTCTATGGTCTTAATTTTACTGCTGAAAATCACTGTTGTAGAATACGTTCCAATCAGGAATAATTACCTATATTTCACTAAAAATTTGCATATATCTAAACATAAATCTGTTCAAATTCAGAGTAGCTTATATCCATAAGCTACTCTACAAAAGTCTCATGAGTTTGGACATTTGCTTAGAGAATGTTCTTGTCATATCAGGGTACCATGTCACTCACTCACTTTCTGAATAAAAGACCCAGGGGTCCAGCCCTCACTCGAGTATCTCAAGTTTACCTTCAATCCATTCTTACAGACTATTACTTGGGAGAGAGGAAATTGGAAAACTTTGGGAACCTCTTGGGCCATATCTAGAAGCCTTTAGGGACCTCCATGACCCAGGGAGGCATGATCTTCATATATTCATGACACTAGCGATAAATGCACCTACAGTACTAAGCTTGTTCAAAATTTTACCATCTATATGTTTTCAAAAAGAGGATCAAAAATCAAAAGTGGCCCCCATGATTTGGTCCCAGCCCCAAGGCGTCCGCACGTAGATAAGATTCTAGGTGCCTTTGGGCATCCTGTGGCCTGGGGTGGGGTGGGGGGGGGGGGGCGGTTAGGGTAGATGGTACCCGATATGTATATATCTGTATATATATATATATATATATATATATATATATATATATATATATAATAAAAGATGACGAAGTAGGGTGGTAACGCATTTCAATTCAACAGTGCTATTTATTCAGACCAAATTTTCGACGGATACATTCGTCTTCCTCAGGATCAACAATGACAATTGTGAAGAAAGACGAATGTTTTCGACAAAAATTTGGTCTGACTAAATGGCACTGTTGGACTGGAATGCATTACCACCCTAATTCGTCATCTTTTCTGTACTAGTACCAACACGCGGATTACCAATTAGAACAACATCATCTCACTCCTCACATATTTTAGAAATACAACATTACAAAAGTCTGATATATAATGGCCCGCATCTGACACTGGTATGGGTTGTGAGCAATCAAATCTGTTTGCCCTGCAACTATACACTGCCAGTTGCTAACATCCTGTCTTGCAGTTGCATCAGACTTTCTTCAGGAGTTCCTTAATAGCTGCAGCTATGTAGTGATCAGAACATTGATTAAACATCTTTCTCAAATCGTCCCAATTCCAATGATTGTACGTCATTTCCCTTCCACTGTTTAAAGGGAAGACAAACCCAAAGAGCAATGTGGATTGAGTAAAAGCAGTAACATTAGTAGAACACATCAGTGAAAGTTTGAAGAAAATCGGACAATCGATGCAAAAGTTATGAATTTTTAAAGTTTTGGTGTTGGAACCGCTGGATGAGGAGACTACTAGAGGTTATGACGTATGAGAGGACCACAATATAAAGGAAATATAAAAGGAATTCAACAAAAATTCACTTTTCTAGCAAAATGAAAGAGTTCTTGACTAACCGCTTTCAGAAAGCAGGGGAAATAAGTGCTACCCCTAACATATGTCAGTATCAAGTTGATGGAATATGTAATTTTCATGAAAAATGAATTTTCATTGAATTCCCTTTTTATTTTCTTTATATTGTAGTCCACTCATACGTCATAACCTCTAGTAGTCTCCTTACCCAGCAGTTGCAACACCAAAACTTAAAAAATTCATAACTTTTGCATCGATTGCCCGATTTTCCTCAAATTTTCACTGATGTGCTCTATTAATATTACTGCTTTCACTCAATCCACATTGCTCTTTGGGTTTACTTTCCCTTTAACTTGAAGAAAAGCTGCTACTGAGGTGGAGGGAAGGGACCTTTTTGAAGGGTTAGGAACAGAAAATGATGTTGTGTATTTTGTTTTTTATCTGACTTAGGACTGCTTTTTCGCCAGCAAAATTGAATTCAGCCTTCATGCTGCTCGCATTTCTGAAAAAAACAACTGTGTGTTGATGAAAATGTTATTAGTGCGAAGCCTCAATGCAATAGGAAACATTTCTTTTAATAAAGCTGCAGATACAACACGAAAAATGGTAAAAGTAAGACTTATAAGAATTTATATGAATTGTGTTGTACGAGCTTGAAGCCAATAAGAAGAATGCTGTTTGTATTGATTGACTGATGAATCCAGAGTACTAGTAATAGAAATGTTAAAGCATTTCCTTTTGTTTTTCTTTTTCTTTGTATCTGGCT
The DNA here is from genome assembly GCA_033980235.1 of Diadema setosum. NCBI lineage: Eukaryota > Metazoa > Echinodermata > Echinoidea > Diadematoida > Diadematidae > Diadema > Diadema setosum. The sequence goes on from CM067063.1 coordinate 35,120,420, forward strand.
GTAAATCACAATGATTTACATTTTCAGTGAGTCACTGGGTGAAACCGTGCAAAAATATGACAAAATCCACTTCCATACAAGTTATCACGGTCATATGTTGCTTATTGATAAACATGCCTTTACCAAAAGTTTTGCAACAAAGGACACAAGTATCGACTAAACATGGATGTAAATCATCGCAGGTAAGAAAAAAGATGCTGCTGAATGATTTAAGACCAATTTTTGTGTACCGTAAGCACACTTTGAAAGCTATATGAGATATTATGTCCAAACTCATGAAATTTTTGTAGAGTAGCTTATGGATAATCATGAACTTGATGACATGCCCCCCCCCCTCCCCTTTGGCAGAAAAGAAGAAGAAGAAGAAATACAGAATTGCAACATAGACACAAGTAATAAGCAGTAAACATGAGGGCAAATTACAAAATATAATAATATCATGCAATCATGAAATATTTAAACGATTCCTACTACATAATTTTAGACTTTGATATTTGTGTACCTATTGAGCACACTTTGGAAGATAAGTTGAGATTACAGTTAAATAAAGATATGCTCAATTCGATGCTACTTACAGTTGTTTTCTGTTTTGAGGCGTTATCTCAAGAAAATGTGAGTACAATGTAATACAATACTTTTAATAAATGCAAGAATATACACACTAGGTGTAGGATAATCATCAAGGTTGTGAATGGTATCATAACAATTTCCCCTTGAAATCTTGGATGTAGACATTTATTAAAGTACAATTAACGTTCTGCAGCTCGTATTCGTATATATTTGAAATTATATTCACGATAGTAATTTGAATAGATTTATGTATAAATATATGCACATTTTTAGTGAAATATAGGTAAGTATTCCTGAGTAGAACGTATTCTACATCAGTGATTCTCAGCAGTAAAATTAAGACCACAAACACCATCACTAGGAACCTTTTACAGAAATATAAGCCTGTAGTGGCATTATTGCAGCCATTTTGCATTTAATTGAATGCAAATATATGTAAAAAATGTATAAAGGGAAGTTTGAAAGTTACTGCTTATATCATAATTGTATTCCCTGACCTAAAAAACATAGGTTTAGACACCAGAATCTATTTTCTGCGGGTTTTATGTCCAGATATATAGCAACTTATTCCTGAGTGTACTACATTAATGATATACGAAGATACGGGCTTGCGCAGGCAATATGGCGGCCATTTTGCATGTAATTATGTGCAAATATATGCAAAAACTTAATAAAAGGATGCTTGAAAGTTGCTATACATAACATAATTGTATTCCTTGACCTAAAAAATATAGGATTAGACACCGGAATTTACATTCTGTGGGTTATATATCCCCAGATATAGGCATAAACAGGTTGTATGGCGGCCATTTTGAATTTATGCAAATTAGACACTGATCCACCACTCCAATTTTAGGGAACTTTTAATATGTTATTTTAATAGCTCTTCCAGGTCAAATGCAAGTGGAATCGTTTCTGTTGCAATTAGTTGTGGGTCATTTCATATTTTGACTGGACTAGTAATGTACAGTTGGTGGAGTGCAGATGCAGCGCACTCGAGGGTATGTGCATAGTGTATAACTTGCACGACATTGTATGTGATTACCCGAGAGTGAGCTGCATTTCCACTAATGTCAAGAACTTAGCCTGATTATTTTGTTTTATAACGTGGTTCTCTATTTTTCAATGACATTCCTGAGTAAATATCAGTCAGCTATACATGTAGAATTTGTTCAATGGCCAAGATGTCCTCAGAAATGTTCCAAACATTGAACTCGAACTTAGAAATGTTTAACTAAACAGACATCCCGTAACAATCGGACGTTTTGTGTATAATACGTCCTAAAGGGGAAGGCTAGTAACTGATCAGTAGGAATCAGTGGAAATGCTGGGAGATGATTGTTCCAATCCTTATGGGATTCATTCAAGAGTTCATTGTATATCTATTGTTGTGTGAAAATGATTTGCTTCAGAACGGTCTCATATTCAAGTAATGTGCAGATTAATGCTCCGTCGCTGACCAGGGACGCTAACCTGGAAGCATTAAACTGCACATTACTTGAATATGAGACCATTCTGAAGCAAATCGTTTTCACACAACAACAGATATACAATGAACTCTTGAATGAATCCCATAAGGACTGGAACAATCATCTCCCAGCATTTCCACTGATTCCCACTGATCAGTTACTAGCCTTCCCCTTAAGAATTAGTTCGTCCCAAGTTGGTTCTTTGGACGTTTGGTAAAACGTTTTATGGTACTTTTTGTGGAAGGTTTTGGGGTTTTATGAAACGTTTTATAGGACGTTTTTAAAACATTTTAAACGTTATAAAACCCAATAAAAACCTTTCATTTATAGCATTTCCCAGACGAAGGACCTGCAGAAATCCTTCAAACCTTTTGAGAACGTGTTCAGAAAACCTTTTAAGAACGTATAGAAAACTTTGTAAAACGGTTAGAGAACCCCGTAAGAGCATTTTAAGAACTTTTACAAACCTGGGTAAAAATATAAAGGATTGTATTGGCCATATTTAGTTATGAGATTATACAGGCACAATCTGGGATTAATGTACGTTAGTAAATTAGTTGCGAAAGGATCATGTTTGAGTGGAGAGTGGAGAGTGGCGAGCACAATGGGAGTGGCTTCAAACTATACGTATAGAAGCAATTAAACATGCAGAGTATCTTGGAAGTTTGAGTAAGTTTGAGAATAGTTGGAGACCACTGGGTTTTTCTCCCTTTCCCATTATGCACAAAATTACGCGTGTTATAAGTGTTGTCACTTTCAATGCACTCGAAAAATCAGAGAACAAGAAATAATAATGTGAGGGATATAATAAGAACTCCTGCCCGCTGGGCATGTTAGACAAAATTAAAAGACTAGTCACGTGATCTCTCTAAGCCAATCGTTTGATTGTGATCCACATAACTATTTTGTAATATACCAGATAATGCCTCTAAATGGATGATACAGTTTCCGGTGAGATTGGGCTTGAGGCTTCCAGCATTTTTTCGCGGTGATTTTGTGAAATAATGAGAAACTTCTTATGAAATATGAAAGATCATATAACTCTAAACGGAATTCAAAGTTTACTTGATGAAAATTGGTTTTGAAATGGCCGGGATATCCAAAACAAAGCGATCCTAATAAAAGGTACGTGGGACCCACCTTATATAAGGATCGCTCTGTTTTACATTGTTTTGGATAGCTCAGCCATCTCAAAACCAATTTTCATCAAATAAATATTGAATCCTCTCAGGGTCGTATGCTTTTTTTTACATACGTTTTATAGTGGTTGCTAAGGTTCTCGCATCTCAACCAATACTTTCTAAATCGATTGGCCGCAATGTCGGCCAAAATGAAATAAAAAAGGATCGATCTAACTCCATGGGCCTAAATAAAAAAAAAAGAAAGAAAAAGAACGACTGGTGTCAAGTTGGGCCTCGTGGGTTCCTTCGTATGTAGGCCTATGACCACTGCAAGGAGGTCGTGGTAGTGGTGGTGGCGCACCAAAATATTCCTGTCAGCGCGGGGAGTAAGCTTCCAACGCACCCCTCCAAGCTTTGTTTTTCCCCGGTGTTAGCCAATCAGCCAATAGGAAATAGGTCCTCCGTGGCTCTGCGCGCTCTCTCACAGACGCCGCCACGCCTCCAAGCCCCCCGGCGCCCTGGCCCTGCAGGTAACTCTCCTTGCCGCCGCGCCGCCGCTGGTTGTAAACATTGCGCACGTGTCCAGCCCCAGCCAGACAGTCGTCGTTTGGTCGATCGTCGCGTCCACGTAGTAGTAGATCTACAGTCTGCTCTATCTCTACCGATATTAGTGGACTCGACAACAACCATTTCCACGGATCACGTGCAACATATACCAGGGTAATTTTGTGAACAGCTACGAGATTTGTACACGTGTGTCCATCTGTGTGATGCACAACTTAAATAACTCGAGATTTTGTTATATCGTCAAATTTTTAGTCGCAGTTACAGAAGCAGGCAGTTATTACGGTAAGATACATTTAACGTTCAAATGTGATTCAGAATTCCATCTCGGTGCACCATGGCCATGCCAGTACTCATAGTAGTAACTCCTTGCCCTTGGTGTGCACAGGTTCGTAGTACAGTTGTGTAGTATGTATGTAGGTCAATGAGCTATGAGGTTAGTACTCTCGCTGCGCCGTGACGTGGTACCGTGTCCGTGGTCGCTGTATTTTGAAATCAACCAAAGTAGATAAAAATTAATCTAATTAGCGGAAAGAGGGCGAGACGATAGAGTTTGTAAATTACTGGATCTATGCTTGTGATTGGCGGTCGAATGCTCAAATGCGATCAATATTGATCATGTAACTAATTAGTTATAGGGCTAGGCCCTATGCTAAACTTCTAAGTTCTTTCTTAGATAGGCGTCTAGATCTATAGAAACAACACCATGACCTATTTGATAATTAGATAGCTACTACCAAGTATCCAATTGGTCGGTTTCCCATCAAGTGACATCTAGTGAAAAGTTCCATCGCACGCTCTGGCTGTCAGCCGTGCAATTTTGTTTGAGCAAAAAGTTCCATTGCACGGCTCTGAACTAATCTGATGTCATGTCATGACATCAGAGCTGTGCAATGGAACTTGTCATGATCTGATGATAAACAAATATGTGCTGTGCGCACTCGACAATTACAAGCGCGTACTTTTGTCGCTCATTTTTGTAAACAACTTCGTTTCACATACGTATGTACATGGTGACTGTGACTGTGAGGCTACTCATTCGTCTCTCACGGAAAATGGTTGCCATTTCTGTACTAAATTCAAGAATCTGTGAGTACCAAATCTGTTGACGTTCGAGGTGTTGTATAAAACAAATAGTGTATGGTCTTTACTCGCACTTGGTGAAAGATGACTCACACTTTTCAACCCGGCTTCGCCTCGTTGAATACCACCCTCTATCTTTCACCTCGTGCGTATTATTCTTATACCATCACACTTGTGATCATTCACTAAGTACACTAGAGTAGTAGTACCCGACCAGACGCCGTGCAACACTAGCTGTGTAGCGCGGATAGCGTACAGCGACAGATACTGGGGCTGTTTCATTAAATTTTGAGATCAACCTAAAACAATGGGAAGCTGTAACAGTTAGGCCCATATGGCTATGTGACTTCAGTAATATTCTAGGGGATTATTTAGTAAGAATGAACATTTTGGAGCTTGTTCTTACAGGCATTTAATGAACAAAGTAAAGCAGATAAGTGACAAAGGACTTTTTAATGTAAAAAAAAAATATGAAATGGATTCTGAAAATGTATTCATATTGCGGCATAGGCCCCTACAGGGAAACCAATTAACCATAGTTTTAAGTTGATCTTAACTGAAACTTTAAAAATTCATACCTTTTTAATCAATTTTCCGATTTTCCTGTCATTCCTGTCAATGATGCTTTCTAAGTCACTATTAAACATTGCTGCTTTCAACTTAATACACAGTTACATGTACATATTGGGCTTTGGTTTTCTATTACTCTTTCAAACTACTTCAAACAACTCTTTCCTTTTGGGTTCAAAGATGATCATTTATGTATTCATATTGATATTCAGATTTCCTTTCCTTGAATATATTTGATTGGTCAATGACAGGTGACTGCTAGCATGAATATCCTTGGGTCGTTTTTCTGCGTTATGATTAGTTCAAGTTAATTTGTAAAACCTTACTGGTTAAATATTTCATTTCCTCCTACATTTTGTTTTCTCTAAAAGTTTCCTGTTAGGCCAAGTAAAAAAAGAAACCAGTTTCTTGTCCTCGCGCGCATCGATTTTGGCCGCTGCATCAATTTTTTTACTATTTACTATTTTCAAAATGGCGCTGAAAATACCAAGAAATTCATAATTCTCGTCCCAGCCCGCTCCCCGCCCGCATCGATTTTCAGTTGCCGCATCGACTTTTTTGATATTTACTATTTTTTCGGCCGCCGAAAAAAAAAAATTCGACAATTCACCTACCAATTGTGATGTCTCATTTCTAATTACGCCTTGCGTCCTCTACTTAGCTGTAATACAGCTGTAGCTTCTGGTATGTATATTAAACGCATGCATTTCACACTGCGAGCTCGGCAAGAAGGAATGACCCACAAAGCAGTCGAACTGTAGTTGGATGGGCGCGGGCCTGGGCTAGCTGTGATGTACAGCGCACTCGGTACGTCGTGAACGCGATAGCGGCAACATTTTTTTTCGATCAATCGCTGATATTCCACGCATATTTCACGCATTGTTCGTATTTTTCCCCGTTTCTCATATATCAAGCGGATGATTTGTACTGTACAAATGCTTGTGAGGATTGTATCGAGTTTGTATACATTTTCATGTCATTGTGACTACAATTGTATGTGCATGTGTGTGCAGTGTCGGAAGGTACGGTGCCGATGCAGTGGCCGTGCCGCACCGTATTGGCAAAGTGTGCGTGTGACGTCTGTAGCTGTCCAGGGTCGGTCACCGGTACCATCCCCTGGTCTGTCAGCTGTCTGCACGCACGCATGAACACATTCGAATGTGTAGAGGCCCGTACACTCTGCTCTGTAACGTTGCATCGCTGACGGCGATTTATTGTTCTATTTTGAAGAGAAAATGAATGCGCTTTTCCAGCAAATGTAGAATTATCAAATGGGTGTATCTACAAAATAAATAACTTTTCCACGGATTCTGGTTTGTCTCGTATTTCTGCGGGATTCTTTTCTTTACGATGTAAATTCACGGACACGGCCGTGAGTCGTATCATCTGTAGTGTGGTATACAATCATTCGTCATCCAAATGAGTGATTTTCAAATGTCTTTTTAGAACATGAAGAAACATCTTTAAATGTTTAATAACTATAATGCCATATCAGTATCATTTTGACCTCCATCTGCAATTGTACAACAGTTTCCAGTTAATGTGCTACAATTGTACTGTAAAGAAATGCTGATCCATACCAGCTGTGTGGACACAAAAAGTCACAAACACCAATGATGAATAAAGCAGTTTTTTGATTATCATGGAATTTATTTCAGTCGAACATTCTTTGTTGAAAGACATGTTTTATACCTGTTTCTAAATAGCACAATACATCAGAAATGCAAGTACATTGGTATCAGAAATGCCATTACAACACTAAATACCAGTATTAAGATGGTCATTTATCCTTGACATCTGTATGGTGGAAAGAAAAAGCAAATGTATTTCTGCATGCATGAAGTTTCATTTCAAGTATGGTACATAATCTATTTGTTTGAAAATGCACAGAGTGCAGGCAAGACATACACTTGGGACCTGGGGGGGGGGGGGGGGGGCATTTCATGAAGCATTTTGTCTGACAAGTTGTCGGACGGGGGGGGGGGGGTGGGGGGGGTGTTTCATGAAGGAACTTGTCGGATAAAATGTCCGACAAGTCAATTATATCCGACAAGTTCAGAGAAATCAGCCAATCAGACTAAAGAATTTCTCAAAACTTGTCGGATAAAAGTGACTTGTCAGATATTTCATCCGACAAGTTCCTTCATGAAATGCCCCCCTGGAGGGCATTTCATGAAGGAACAATACTGATTAAAGGTGCATGGTCCCCGTGTGTTAGTCAAATGCGTACGCGGGCGCACGGCGCAAGTTTCCTATAGAGACCTACGCTATCGACTGCTTTTGGCGCTTACGCTTTGGCCCACTTTCCCGAGTCCGAAGAAGTCCGATTCTCTGTAGTCAGTGGTCCGATCACACTTCGGCTCATGATTTGGCTGAGGGGGATGACAGCTTTAGCAAACTTCTTTTGTGATGTCATAATGAGAAGCAAATATGCACGCACCCTGGCATTACTACAGACTACGCGATGCGCAGAGAAGACAACAAAGGCAACGTTACTTAGCAACACCTACGTACTTTACTCTTGATGACAGCTCTACTTCCGTAATCTTTGGCAGTATCATCAACAGCGCCATCTACATTACCGGGACTATACCCCTTTAACATTTTTACATTGATTGTTTTCACCCTCTTTTCACCTAATGGGTGTGTGGGGTATGTGGTTGTATTATAATATGAGGGCCTATTTATGTCTATACTATCAATGTAAAAATGTTAATCAGTCTCTCATAACACAGCTACCAGAGTGATATTTCATTTCATAAATTGGATATATAGAAAATAGTAAAGCACTCTCTCGTTAGGTACCTTTCTCAGAATTACCGGACGAGAAACACATATTACTTTCATTGTGACAATCCTCGAAAAAATAGTAAGATATCAAATAGTAAGGACCTCCCTCATCGCCTTGCTCAAAAAACCCGGACGAGAAACTACTATCTTTTTTTACTTGGCCTTATCGATATTATTTATGTAGTCTATTTGCACTTTTAATGTCTAGGACCTGTGGTAGGAGAGGAAGCTGAGTTGTCTGCACCCACCCACCCGCTGTCATAAACATACTTTCTTTAAAGAGGAAATCTAGTCCAAAAATAAGTTAGTCTGATAAAAAAGAGTAAGATCTTATGAGTTCAGCATTAAAATTGGACTAAAATCGGATGAAAAATAAGGAAGTTATGAAATTTTGAAGTTTTGCTAATTTTTGCAAAACAGTCCTGGTACAGTAGATATGAGATGCATGTCATAAACCTCACAATTTTCCATTGATCATGTACAAAAAATTGAGAAAAATTCAATGTTTCCCTTAAAGGGATCGTACAGTATTGGTTAAGACCTAATTTCAGGTTTCTAACATTTTTTGGTGAGATAATGAGAAACCTTTTACGAAATATGAAAGAGCATGTAATTCTATGAGGAATTCAACATTTATTTGATGAAAATTGGCTTTGAAATGGCTGAGATATGCAAAAAAGAGCGATTCTAATAAAGTGTGGGACCCACACTTTATTATGATCGCTTTGTTTTACCTTGTTTTTTGGATGTTTCAGTCATTCCAAACCCGATTTTCATCAAATAAACTTTGAATTCCTCTTAAAATGGTATGCTGTGTACTATATCATAAGTGTTTTCTTGGTATCTCGCAAAAAGTAAAAAGCCCAATTCTCATCTCCACCAATACTGTACCATCCCTTTAACTATTAAGAGTCTGTCACCAGCGGACAGGTCTTCCTAATTTCCTAACAAACAGTTCTCAGATAAGGAACAAACAATTCCCAAAATTATTCTAAGGGTCCTTTGTAACATCATCAGTGTTTTGGTCATTGTCCGAAAGGGTGAATTCACACTGTTGCACCATCTCTTGTTTTTTCCTCTAATATTTGTGTGTGTGACCAAAGCAACACACAAAGTGAAAGGGAACATTCACACAGGGTATCTACTAGATCTTCCAGCTCAGAGGGGGATATGACCACTGAAGCATGTGATGTGTAATAAATGGGTTCTGGGTCAGAGGGCAAGGGAAAGGGCTTGGAAACAAGGGACACAATGAACTGAAAGTGTCCAGGCTTACTATGGAAGAACTTGGCTGATGTCAAATCAATAAATTCCAAAATGAAAGCTTTTCTTTGGGGGGGGGGGGGGGGGGGATGGGGAAGGAACAAAACTTGACAAACAAGAAAAGCACTCCGAGAGCACAGACCTCCGGCAAGCCAACAACTCATTACCACCCTTACACGCATGCAATTTCTAAGCCTTTTTACGTCATTGCACAGTGCCTTGCCCAAGTAGAGCATGCGCTTTAGTGTGCATATAATATGTAAACCTCCAGTATGCACAGCTTGAACCCCAAGTTTGTAAACCATATATCAGGGTTCTCGCCAGGAATTTCTTCACGCTTGTCGGCATTTATGCGCGCTTTTCTGGGGGTGGGTACGGGAGGGGGGTTCCCCCTCCCGCGCGAAGCGCGGAAACCGTTGCTAATGCTCAATACAACACAGATAAATCGCCGCTAAAATGCCACTAAATGCGACATTTTCACGGAGATGTAATGAACGTTGTGAGGGGCATATTCTCACAGAAACAATGCAGAAACTCCATACCTTTTGTTAGCGGCAGTTCCTAAATAACAAATGAAAGAGAAGTAGGTGCCGATGGTGGAGGTTCCGATTTCTTTTAGGCCTTTCCTGTTTCACTGTTGCAATAATTAGCCGCCTCTGCATCGCAACAACGCGCGCCGTGTTGCTTTCTCGCCGTCTGCTCGACCACGTGGTAGGCCTATTGCATGCAGATGCGCGAGAAGCGATCGAGAACTTTCGGGACATCGTTGCACTTTCCTTTCTGGGTATACTGCGGTAGTTTGGCCGTGACATCAAAGAGATATCATACAATTTTAAATGTAATGATGGTCATTATTCCGAAGGTTTGTTTAATCATAAAATGAAACGATTCATTACTGAGTACTTCGAAGGTTTGTAATCGAAAACAACAACAACACCAAAGGTCGGTACTACAGATGAATGTTCAAAATAAAACTGATTTCGTTCGAAGATTAACAAGCATTTTTTCTTTATTATTTTCCGATCAACGAACCTTCAGAAAGGAATCTATCATCGTTATTGTTTCAGAATAACAAACCTTCAGAATAAGAAAACACCGTTTTGGGGCCGTTGTTGTATTCCGAAATTATACTGGCAGAACATTCGAAATAACAAAACTGATTTCGTTTGGATATAAACGAATATTTTCTCCTTTATAATTTTTCTATTAACGATCATTCAGAATTAAGAATGTAGAGTATTATTTTGCCATTATTCTTTCGGAGTAACGAACCCTGAGGGTAAGAAAACTATAACCGTTTTCATTTCTTCTTTATCGTTTTCCGATTAACGATCGTTCAGAATTAAGAATCTAAAGTGTTATCGTTATTCTTTCGCAGTAACGAACCTTCAGAGTAAAAGAAAACTAGCAGTTTTGGGGCCGTCGTTTTATTCTGAAATTTCACTGACGGAAACGTTTGAAATGACGCACTGATTTCGTTTTGAAATTTACGGACATTTTTCTTTATTCAATTTTCGGTTTTTGGATTAACGAACCTTCAGAATAAGGAATATAGCATTATTTTATCATTAATCTGTCGGAGTAACGAACCCTAAGAGTAAGAAAAGTGCAACTGTTTTTTGGGGCAGTTGTTTTCTTCCAAATTTCACTGGCAAAACGTTTGAAATGACGCACTGATTTCGTTTTGAAATTTACGGACATTTTTCTTTATTCAATTTTCGGTTAACGAACCTTCAGAATAAAGAATCTACAATTTATTATTTCATCATTATTACTTCTGTCGGAATAACAGACCCTTAGAGTACGAAAACACGCTGTTTTGTGCCGTCGTTTTATTCCGAAATTTCACTGGCAGAACGTTCGAAATAACAAAACCGATTTCGTCGTGAAATGAACGGACATTTTTTCTTAATCATTTTTGGATTAACGAACCTTCAGAATAAAGAATCTATAGCATCATTTTATCATTAATCTGTCGGAGTAACGAAAAAAAAAAATGAACCTTGGTGGCGATAACTGATGCTGGTGTAGAGAAAAACAAAGACAGCTCGCTCAAAAGATGCTTCCTTCTTTCAGTTTATTTTCTCCCCAGTCATTTCCATCGTTCTCCTTCCATGAACCCCTGCCATGCACGGACGATGAACAAAACAAAATGTTACCGACGCTGCAATGAAAAAAAAAAAAAAAAAGGAAGAAACACGTCCTCGAAGCAAATTATCTACACTTTTCAACTTGAAAAAATTGATGTTCGTAATGAAGAATAAAACAAAAAGCACGACCTCAAGCAGTGGGGAAACTTGATATCATGGCTTGTGGAAATTTCCATGAAATTTCCACGAAAGCCAGGTGTCAGATAAAGAATGTCGCGCGTACTGCCACCTTGCTTCGGTGGTCGTAAACAGCGTGTACATAGCATGTAAACCAACTGGGAATATTGATGAATGATCATCCATTTATTTTCTGCCCATGAAGGCCCCCTAACCCACCTTTTAACAAACCAACCCAGAAGCACGTGGAGCATTACGTACTCTCTTAATTTCTAGGATTTATTTTTAAGTCCTAAGGATTTATTTCTTTAAGTCCTAGCGGACTGTAAATACAGACAGAACCTTAGGACTTAAAAGTAAGTCTTAGCTAGGATTTAAAAATTTAAGTCTATGTTCGACTTAAATTTCAAGTCTATAGGATTTATTTTTTAAGTCTTATTAGATTACATTTAAATCTTTCTTAGACTTGTTTTTAGAATAAATCCAGCTTGGATTTAAACGACGAAAGACTTATTTTAAGCCTTTCTTGGATTTATTTCAAATAAATCCATCATGGATTTAAACTCAGACTACTGAAAATGACAGCCAATTGATGCACTTTCTTCACATGTAAAGGTCTATTTATTTTAACAAAATCAAACTGATGCATTTTTCACAAACATCGATAAGTTACAAAATATAGAGATGATTGTCATACACATGTAGGCTCCAGAAAAAATGAAATACGACATGATGAAAACAGAGCATATTTTGCAATAGTCTCAGATGGTCACATCTTCACATTCATGCTACTGATGCTTCTTTCACTGTGTTCTGTAAACAAGTTAATAGACGACTGGAACCTTCATTGCCAAATAGATTACTTTTTTTTCACTTTTTTTTTTAAATCTTGCAAGATGACGCCATACGACTCGATTCACTTTCATTTTATGTATTTCTTTCCCTGGTGAGCATCGTTAAGTCGTAAGATGGGAAACTATGGACAAATATAAGATTATATATGAATTCTAATAACTTAAATTTTAGAAATGATGCTGTGTAATAAACAATACAGCCTCCATTAAGTTGACGTTTAGATTTACACGCTTTGTACGTCCCATGCATGCAATTTAAAGAATTATTTGATTTTTTGGAATGATGCATAGTATAAATTTAATCAAGAGGGAAGTAAAGGTCAAAATTAGTGTAATCAAATTAGAAAAGAGAAGAAATTTCCCTACACAGAATGGAGTAAAGACTATGAAAATCAGCTACGAAATAAGGAAGATATGCCTCTTTTCAATTTCACACATTTCCAGAAAACAGATCTTGTCCAGTCTTTATGAACGTCCAAATGAGGGAATTGATGTCATTCCTTCAAAATTTTTTTACACTTTTCACCTGCATGTATTTGCATATTCATACGGACTAGTCAAGAAATGTTTTCTGAAAACGTGTTACATTTCCTTATTTCTTACCAGACTTTCCTAATTTTTCCACTATTCCGTAGGGAAAATTTACAATTGAATCCAAACTGTATTACATACAACAGTAGGGAGCAAGATCTATGTAAACTCTGAAGTAAATTCACCTTAAAACATTAAGAAGCTCAAATAACAATTAACATTCTAAACTTACTTCTAAAATTCCTTGAATATCGATTGTCTGAAATGGATTTACATAAGTACATTTCCATACTGCATTTTGGTAGACAAAATGTTTGACAAAAGAATATACAAATTCCTGCTTAATCTATTGATATTTAAGAATCCATCTCAACTGATGACAGGGAACCATCTCAAGAGACTGTTCAAGTGAGATGGACCACTAGTTTCTTAATTACTTTGATGTCATATCTCGTAACAAAGCACTATGTTGAAGTGATGCAATCTGAAATTTTAACTAGAATTATCACTCATTGTGATTAATATACCCCCACCCACAACTGAGGGAATTAGCTCAACCAGGATTATTTTTCTTACTTTTTAATAAAGAAAAAAATTACCATGGCAATGCACTGTTCCACCTCTCAAATCAAGTGCTCAAAAACTGAGTGAGCAAGATAAATAAACTGACGATTTCTATGGTTTTTACTAAAAATTGTGTAACCATGGCAACACAATGTTGAACATTAAGAAAAAAATGAAGTTTGCACAACTATAGGCCCTATATCATAGCCGTCATATGTGCCAAATTTCAAGCTAAATGCTAAAAGGGTGAGGGGTTTAGTTGAATTCACATTAGTGTATCATTTTCATGCAAAATATACTGTTACCATGGCAACACATTTTCCACACTGACAAAAGATTTTTTGCACATCTAGGTAATGTAGAGGTAACATGTGCCAAATTTGAAGCCAAAATGCTCTAAACAGAGACAGGAGAATCGAAATGTTTGTATGATTTTCATTGAAAATTGCACCGTTACCATGGCAACACATTGTTTAACAATGATGAAATATGAAGTTTGCATATTTCTGAACTACAATGGTTGCATGTGCCAAATTTCAAGCCAAATGCTCAAAACTGAGGGAGTTACCTGAATCCAAAATATTTTTGTATGATTTTCATTCAAACTATGTTGTTACCATGGCAACACAATGATCAACAATGACGAAAGAATACGTTTACACATCTACATACCACAGTGGTCTTTTGTGCCAAATTTCTAGCTAAATGCTCGAAGACTAAAGGAAGTTAGCTGAATCCAAATTATTTTTGTATGTTTTTTGGTTTTAAAAAAGCTGTTACCATGGCAACGCATTGCTCACCACATTGTTTCCATATCTATATACCATAGTGGTCATGTGTGCCAAATTTCAAGTCAAATGCTCTAAATTTGTTAAAGGTGCCCATCTGCGCTGAATCTATCCTTCCTCGTGGGTTCAAGCACATACTTTGGCTGGAAAACCAAAGTTTATTTCTTTATAAATAGAGAGTTTCATATTAAAGTGTTTAGCCACAACGTCATAATGAAAATAGCAACAAATCAGCGCTCAATAAATGTGATGGACAATGGCTCAACAACACTGTGGGAGTGATGAAAATTAGGTAATCGTTGAATAATTACAAAAGTGTTCAGGGGAACTTAAACTTTCTTCTTTCAATTTAAATCAATGCGGATCTGGCATTACTTTTTTTTTTTCATCATCAACCAGACATAATATACAGAAAACAAGCCAAAGATAACAATAAATAAATTGAAACTGGACATGTATAAAAACTTGAAATATTGTTTAAATGTTTACGTAGCAATGCAAATGCAAAAGTGAGGCACACACATACATTATCGTACCTCTAAAGGAAACATTGCGGCATTAACTTTCCTTATTGTGTTATTTTCATTTAAAAATGCACACAAAAAAAATTACAAGGAAACTTTACTACAACCAGGGCATGACAGATATGCTTCTTGTGTGCATGGATTTGTAGCTCAATATAAATGGAAAAGTGAGGCACACATAACATAACTCAATATCCATGAGTCAAACATTATGCATGATAGTATCTTCAAAGGAAACATTGCAGCATTTTACCTGTGTTACTTTGATTTAAGAATTCACCGAAAATTAAGAAAACTTTGCTGCACATCAGGGCAAGTCAGATATGCTTCTTGTGTGCATGGGTTTGTGGCACAATGTCGGAAAATCTTACTAGCATCATACACTGACGTGTTCTTGAAGTTCGTGGCTAATGCCCAGAACGAAGCCATCACTTGGGATTGTAGCAGTACATGAATATGTCGCCACAAAATCAAAGAATGCTTCAAGCACCCAAGCATATTTGACGATGAAGACACAGTGGGCTTTAAAGAGACTGTCAAATTCTTGCTTCCGGTCATCTCCCGCCTGGATTTAGTATGGTCTTGTCCAGGATGAGAAAATACTGGATGTACGTCTAGTCACTCCCTTATCTGACTAAGCAGGGCTGGCTGAAGGTGGCATCTTTAGCATCACTGAACTTCGCGCTTCTCGCTCGTGATGTATACGTTTCGCGCGGATCAACTTGGCGTTTCCCGTTTGCTAGGGCTTTCAGGTGGGAGAATCTCCAGATCAGAAGATGCTTGGGGCTGGGGTTGGAGTCTCTGCATCAGCAATGCCATGAACATTGGTTCCTACCTGAAAAGAGATTAAACTGATAATGTATAATGTATAACACTACTGATATTTCGAACTAAATTTCACTTGAATCGTTTGAGCAAATGACAAAGGCTACAATTATTATCAAATAAACTTTGCATCACATAGAGGGAAGTTAAGTTCTCAGTGAGAGGGCACTCTGGAGGGAAAAAATATTAAAATATAATTTTACATATTGATCTTAAATACAATGTACTAATAACATATTCATCACATAACTTTTAGTTTGTGATGTACAAGTAAATATTTCTGATATATTTCGGAACATATTATTTTAAAACATTTTGTCTCATCTGGTAAACCTCAAAGCCTTGAAAAAAATTCCCAGAAATCAGATTACTTTTTGCCATCATCGGGGTGGGGCCTACTTGATATTTACATGTTCCAGACTCATAAGATATTTGATGTACATATTATTACAAATCAATAGAAGTCACCATGCATTTTTAATCCGTAATTTAATGAATTTAAAAGAAAACTGTCAAAACACGGTAGATACCCCTACACAATACTCATTGCTGAATGTTCTAAAGTTTGTTTGAGAAGAATCGCTTCAAAAACACTGATATATCAGAGAAGAAAACTTTGCATTTCTCACTACAACATGAGAAATTCAGATTTTTAAATTCCACCTGTTACTGAGTACATGCAGATTCTACACGAGTCTTGCTTTGTAAGATACGAAGCTCAAATATTTTTCTCTAAACATGAGCTGGTACTTAAAAGCCCAATGAAACATGCATATTGATAATTCTCAAAATTGGAAGCTCAATGATTTGATCATAAACTGATTTCAAGTCTATAAACATTAAGCATATACTGTACTTACAGGCACATAGTCATTCTGCACCAGGTACTGCTGGGCATCCCTCGGGAGCATGAGAGGTCCTCTCCCTTTCTTCTACATGGGGATGTTGGGTCTGTGAAGCATCGCTGCAAGTAGTGACATTCCACAAAATTCCTATAGAATGGAACACAATATATTTTTTTTTCAACTTTAAGTATTTCACACATTCTCTTTTTTAACATATTAGATATGACGTATTGTATCAGCTCTGACAATCCCTAACATTCAGTTTTCGACTTATTATCAATATCAGTCTATGAAGAGCAAACTCATACACATTCACTTTCCTGAAAGGTGTAATAGCAATGAGGCATAAACAAATGAGTAAGTTTTACTCTTACACTTTGGAGAGAAATTGTTCCAGTAATTATAATCAATGCCACAAGATTTATGAGGATTGGCGGAAGGACTTACTGTCTCCATCCATGTCTTCACATCTTCTTACGATGTCTTGCAACTAAGGGTAGTTTCGCTTGGCAAGTGCAAGATTCTATTGACGTAAAATGGCCCCCATCTGTTCACCATCTCCTGCACTTTTCTCGGTACAACTGGGCAAAGTCCGCATTGATCTGAAAATAAACACAAAAACTGTGAAATATCAGTGATAAGGAAGTGGAAAATGAAAAACAGAAACGCTTGACAAAAAAAAAGGAAGAAAACAAATATGCTTTAGGGGTATAAACGGTCGCTATAGCCACATTTCTAGATTTTTATGTAATTAATTATTTCTTATTGGTCTCGAGGGTTGTATTTCATGCTGGAGGAAAAAATGAGACTGATATCTCTGATTTTTGTTTCAGATGTTATCGTTAAAATCAATTTTTAGAAATACCAGGGATGTCTTGCATATCTAAACACCAAGAAAGGGATAGTCCTGACAGAGTACTCCTTGGAGTACAAATTATACAAATAACAGGTAATTTGCATTCCCTTTATCTTAAAAAATATTGAAAGTAAAAAATAAAAAAGGCCTCATATATTGTAAAACTTCACTACATTCTCTCACTGGTGTATGTGATGCTTAATGCATACATCTCAGCCAGAAGTGTAGATCTGTAGAATTTTTAAGTCTAGATGATAGATCCTTCTACTCAAACACAGATCACCACATTGATTATGCTACAAAGAGAAAGACTGGAGTAGAATATCTTTATCCAGGTGCGAAATCTTGTTCCATTGCACGAGTTAATCCCATACATTATTTGTTTCATACAATGCCTTCAACAATAACACTAACAGACGTACTAGTTAGTTCAATCAAGAGTCTTGAATTCAGTGCAGAAATGGCAACCATAAGGCCTAGGTGTCCAGGCCTACTACTGAGTGGTAGTAATAATAGTAGAAGTATTTTCAGGGAATGCAAATCAGTAGCACATAGCACATTCACATTACATACACATGTACACAGCCAAGTGCAAGTAGCATTGAAGTTGATTATTCCAGTAAAATGAGTGACATGATTTTTGATGCACGCTTGATAGTAAGAATGTTGAGTGCACACGCCAAAGGTAATTGTTTATTGTGACATCAGACTCAGTAGACCTAGTCATGCAATGGAACAGAAACTGTTTATTAATTGTAGGCCCCCTATTTTAATATGGGAGTCAATGGAAATTGGTGATCAGCCAATATGTCCCATCCCTGCGATAGAAGTTTTTACAGTTCAGAGCTTGACGCCACTGCACTGGCATTGCAACATTGGCGCCCTAAACCCTGGGGCGCTCATCACACAGGGGGCTTCGTGTTTGGGCTGGTCGCAGTTCTATTTTAGCGCCCATACTGGGGTCTACGTACTATTGGTGGCCTATAAACACAACGTTAAAAATAAAACCCATCTAACAGCATATGCCCTACATTTTATCACAGCATAGGGCATGATAAGGCCTAGAACTGTGCCTTTAAAATTAAACCTTACAAGAGTGTAGGAACTGACACTAACTTGTTACTGTTACTCAGTGTTAGACAACAGTTACTAGTTAGATCTAGGCGGCAGGCCTACGCTACAGCACTAGCCTGTATGCCCATATGGCCATAATAGCTTTACCTTTCAGTCAAGACACCAACATCGTAAATCATTAGGTAGAATGGGCGCTTTATAAGAGTCCCTGTATTATTACACTTGTACTTGCAGTTTCACCGAGATAGAGCCCCCACAATACTAGTATAACGTTAGCCTAGGCCTACATGTAACTTGTTACAATGTTTGGATAGACACATTAGCCATGAACAGCTAACGTTTAGCACTGGCGCTTCAGGGATGGACAGCGCAGGTATACAGCGGCAAGGCTCAAACTCGCCAAAAATGTAGGGCGGTTAGTGCACATCTTAACATCTTTTATCTTTGGTTATACTGAGTCCCAGAGTTATCAAACACATTCTTAAGCATTCATACAGTGATATGCTCACCTTTAAGCAACTTGGTCAAGCTTCCGTCAGATCATGCCCTCAAAAAACTCCGGCCTGCATGACTTCTGCCTTCAAGACCAACTCAACTGTTCGAGTCAATAGCGTTTGTTTGCAAATGGTCGATGATACAATATATATAGTATAGTAAGGGTACTAGGTCTCGCGCAGGGACGTAATGATCGCGCATAGCGTAACTGCGTATAGCAAGCGATATTACGCGTAGGACTAAGCGCAAAATTTGCCGATACGCCCATGGAATAAACATACCTGACTTACCGCTCAACATGAGAAGGGAAGCAGGTAAGAAATTTTGATTTCCAACAAATTTTCCACTAAATTTCCAATTTTTTACCTTGTAATTTACCTACCTAACCTTAAAATCTGTTCTAAGTGACTAAGGATGTTGTAGCCTAGACGTGTCGTCTCGCTTGTCTCGTTCGTAGTCGATAGAATTCGTAATTTGTTCGATCGATCGTGTACCACGTGACGTCATCATACACAAGAACAATGTATGCTTCCAGCTACGCTGAAATACTGTTAATAAAATGTTGTTTTAAGTCAAATTTTAACACAACGATTATAATATTACAAAGGAATAAATATTTCAGTCTATCGAAGTTGAAGTGTGATTTCAATTTGAATTTGCTTGTGATTTTTTGCGCTAACTTGTGATATATTTGTGACAGGGGAGGGCCATAGTGATACTAAAGAAAAATTAGATGAGAGTGTGACAAATGGGTGACGAAAATGAGAGGGTGACGAATGGGTAAGCACACACACAAACACACACACACACAAAATATATGTTCATATTTTACTTTTTTCCATTTTATATTACGTGTATATTATTGGTTAAAGTGATTAGAAATATTGTAAGAAAATGAAAATCATTAACGATTATGAAAATATCAATGATAAAAATAATGATAATAAGAATGATAAAATGATGGTGGTGGAAGTGATAATAATAATAATGAAAATAATAATGATGACGATGATTTTTTTTCCATAATCTTTTATTGATTCCATATTCAATACAGTTTCATGATAAATCAAATCACATGTATCATAGAATCCACGATTCAACAAAACACGATTATAATGAAATCAAACCAAGCTGTACTTTCAGCAGAAACAGTGCATTCGTAAAGAATATACAATGCACCGAAAAAAAACAACATACACTGCTTACTTACTTTCTTTAAAATCAAATGGAGCTGTCCTTTTAGCTTGACATTGCATTCATAAGAAAAAAAAAAGAATATTTATATTAAATGGAGCTGTACTTTCAGCATAACAGTGCTTCATAAAAAAAAAGAAAAAAAAGATGATGATTATGATGATCGATGATGGTGGTGGTGATAATAGTAATAATGATAATAATAATAACAACAATAATAATACTGCTGTTGCTTAACAGGGACAAATTTAATATCAAGTGAAAAATATTCTACGAAAGCCGGAGCACGTTACAGCCACAGAGGGGCAGACACTTTCACGCATGAAACTACAGAGGGCAGCTGCGCGATCTTTACATACCCCGAGAAATTGAACGCATAAAAAAAAGTCCGACATACAAACGGCGACAGCGCACTACTCCGTCATCGTATCATCAGGAGATTTTGGGAGGTGATTTTTCTGCATTTTCGTGATATTCATTGAGAAATTCAGGTACGATTATGGAATAACTTCTATTATAACAGCATTTCAAATTTTCGTGCGCGATATCTAGACCCCTCAACCATACATGTGTGCACTGAATGTGTGTGTATGACTACGCTATCTAGCTGCAACATCGCATGCGCATGAAGCAAAAGACGGCCAGCGCCAATTCCGGTTTTAGGCGGTTCAAGATAGCGCATGACGTCATTTACAAGTCATCTGATTGGCTGAAAGTTTAAGTCCTTGTTAGATTTAGATCGCGAACAGCTTCGACACTCAACTTTTAATCGAAGCCACCTAAAATAAGTCTTAAAGACTTAAAATATTTTAAGTCGTAAGAAAGATTTAAAATTTAAGTCCTAGAAATTAAGAGAGTACGTTGAACTTGAAAGACCATCATGACAGAATTACTATAAATTTCGGCCCGGAGAAGGAAAATGGAATATTCACGAATGACGTTTACAAATCCATGGAAATTGAAAAGGCTAAAATGGAACGCATGGCTTTTTAGATTAAAAAAAAAAAAGATAACCCACTGAAACTACCAAAACCTAAATAACAATTTGCATTTGCTTACTCCATCGCACGTTCTTTTTTCTTTTCTTTTTTAACGAAAAATTGAGTTAATTTTCTCTCTGCGGCAATGCTTTGAACGCATCTAATTTTGCGTCATTGCCGATGGCCAGCTTCCTAAAGAATTGATACGAATCCTTTCAAATATACGAAACAAAGTCTAAAAATCCTGGATCCTGGCGGTGAATTTCGATGGTATTATAAATCCTGCTCACTATCAAAATTTAATCATCTGTTCCTTGCGCCATTTCACCAACCAACTATAACTGTTCCTGAAAATTTCATCCTAATCTGTTCCCAAATTTTGACTTATTTTGCGAATAGAGAGACAGACAGGCAGACAAACTAACAAACAAACCAAAGCAGCCAAAAAAAAAAAAAAAAATACAACCTTTGGCGGAGGGGGGCATGCATTTCATATCGTTTGTTTTTGCGTAACCCGACAACAAGCGTGACAACAAGCGAGCACGTGTCAGCGTTCCTCAGCCTCCTTCGGCCTCCGACCCTCTCTTTCCGTCCTCTCTCTCCCTCTCACAATACACTGTACCGTTGTACACGCAGGCGGCTGTATGTGGCCGGCTGGGTGCTTGTGCATGTGTGTGTGGATCCCAAATCAGAGCGCATGTGAGTGAGCAAGTACGGTGTGTGATCTGGTGTGTATCATCAATCGGCTAGTACGTCGCTCTGTTGAGCCGCGTTGTTGTGATCGGTGCGGTGACTGCGTAGATAATTTCTTGCGCTTGTTTAAGTGTGTAAACTGCTGCTGCTTTCAACATCCAGCTTCTTTTCTAGCCAGATAATAAAGACTGAAAAAGGCGAGAAATTGGTCCGAACTTAGCTCGTCAAGCAAGTTACCCTTGTCGGCAAGTTCACGCGTGGTGTTACCCTTGTCGGCAAGTTTTACCCTTGTCGGCAATTGCTTCTTCAAACCGCACGCTTGTCGGGGCCGACAAGGGTGATATACGCTGGCGAGATCCCTGTATATGCCAAGAGATGAAAAACCCTTCAAAAATCCATAAAAATTCCTAGATCACTTCCAAAATTGAATGAGCTGATCATTGAGTAAATATGGACTTTTTATGCAAGTTTCATTTTAATCTGTTCACAACTTATTGAGTTATTTTGCAAACAGACAAACCAACGCTGATGATCACTTTAACCTCCTTCCTTGGCAGTGGTGAAAAAATAAATAAAAAATGTCTGACAGGAGGCATAAACTCAAAAGAGGGGAAAGGGCTGAGCAAAGTGAAGTCACAGGAGTAACAGATGATTACTACAGAGCAAGTGGTGTTAAAGGGGCATTCCTAATACAATTTGTATGGTTATACTGGTAATTTCACACCGTGATGCAGTGAATGAATAGTGTCATGTATAGGTCTGTTGAATTTATTGTGGTCCTTCAGCAGATAAACCAATGCTCTGAAAAACTAAACATAATACAGACAGTAACAACAACATAGACTGAACAAGGATGATGACATGTATACATAGGAGGCTCACACATTCCAGTAATTGTAGCAATGAAGGTAATTCCATTACAGTACCACTTGCTTAGTAACAAGTTCACTTGCGTAGAATTTATGCATGCTGTCTTCTTTTGTTTTGCTTCCTTGAGCACCTAATCATGCATTCTTAGATACAGTATATTGTGAAGCTACATGTACAGTTTATTTCGTCTCCTTTGTCATCATCCTTGTTCATTGTGATTTGTTATGAATTTTGAAAACATTCTTATTCTTCATCCCAATCACTATAAAATCTGAAACTCTGTACCTATAACAACCAATTTTACCAAATGCTAAGGTTTAACAATAATCTGGAGACAGGTCTTCTAGTAGCCATCTACATTGTACCTGTGCTATCATATACGTTGTACATGTAGGTCCCTATCAACTTGTGTGTACTGGGGAATTCTGATACTTGTGGGTGTTGGATACTGTAAAACATGATATTTTAGCAGCATGAAATTTTCGCGATTTGGAGCCTATGGCCTTTTTCACGGCATGAAATTTTCACGAAGTGTAGACAAGAGCCTTGTGTGCATTTTAATTTCGCGAAGCTTGGCTCTTGCAAAATTCACGAAATTAAAATGCACGCGAACATTCCTCGTTTTACTGTAACTTGCATGAAGTGCCAGTAGTAGTTTTTCAGTTTCTAATGGATGTGTGTTCATGGTGTGGACACATATTTACAAATGCAATTCAGTGTTTAGTGGAGGAAAATGTTTCTGTTACAAAGGTATAAAAATTAGAATTAGAAGCAATTTACAAGATGCTTATCGTTCTCAAATGAAGTCAGAATTAATTGGCCTAAAATGCTTTTAAATTCTTTTTCATTGATTTTACTCTCTAGCTTTCTCAGTATTTGCTGTTCCCTCCCCCCCCCCCCCGTACATTTGATGTTCATCTGTATATTCCAGCATCTTATATTTTTTGTCTTCCTAAAATAATCTTCTACCCTCAGTATCCTTGGAGATGCAACAAACAGATCTTATGTAGAAAAATAGTTGTACGCTGCAGATGCTGCAGCAAGCAGGCAAAGCAGCACTCTGAATCTTGCAAGAAACGTTCGTCTTCGACATCCTCCGAGGTATTCACATCTTATAGAAATTTTGGATGTTATCCAGCTTTTCAGGGAAAGGGATCTTTATATAAAGATGGATCACAAGATTTGCCTAGCTTTGGAAATGATATATATTGTAGGCCTATGTGTTCACTTACTGGTTACACTGTACATGCATTGTGAAAGCAGAATTGGTTTATTCCAAGATGCAGGTTTTGAAAACGATTGGCAGGGAAGTGTTTCACTTTGTCAGGAATTTATTGCCTGTGTAGAAAGGAACAAAATTCACTTTTCGAGTAATTATGGTGTCACTCTGTAAATGCCATCTGAGTGCTGTTGTAGGCATTTATGTTGATTCACTGTGATTACTTCTACTGTTCTGTAAAAGTGGAAATTTTTGCACATTTTGTGCAACCAGAAGCTAACGCGAAAAATGAAAGCATGCAAATATATTTGCATGCCTTCAATGTTCCAGTAGTTAATGTCCTGTTTCCGCGGAATTGAAAACACTCAAAATTAATCTAACCTGGCCAAGTGCAAAAAATTGCTTTTGCGAAAAAATTCACTTTTACCGTTTATTATCACAGACAAGTAGACATGTTTAGTGTCACTTGAGTTGAAAAAGCAATATAGGAAGGCATTGCTTCAAGAAGTGGAGCTGGAACACAACACAGTAGGACCGTAACAAAGGGACTCTACTAATGGTAACCCTGTAACAACCCAAGGCAAATAAACCACCAGCATGTATGGATAGATTGGATTGTAAGCAACCCACTATGTGCTGGCTGCTACCAAGGGGTTTGCTGATGTATACACGTAAGACAGTATCTATTTTTAACAGATATGTAAGTGTGCAACTCTTTTATTGAACACATTGTTTTGGTTGCCATTATGGCTCCTGGTACATCATTTCTTTTTTTATAGTTTATACAGGTAGAGTACAGTTGTACAACATATTGTGTGTGGCTTGTCTGAATGGATGAGATTTGTGAAAAATTTGTGAATAATGAATTGAACTGATTTTGATCGTCAGTATGGCCAGTCACATTGCTTGATTTGCCCATCAGCAGTCGGTGTGATACAATGTGTAGTGAGTGCATTTTGAGCTTCTTGGAATAGGGCTTCTTGGAACAGGGCTCTATCGTTTGGTTGAATTTTTTTTTTTTTTTTTTTTTTATTACCAAGTGATGGACTTTTGGTACATGAACATGTAGCAAATTTTGTAAGTTTTCAAAGGTTGAATTTAAGAAATTCAGATGGGTCGTCCCTGAAAGCCCTCTTGGCTCCTGTTGGCCCACGACCTTTCACTGCCATAATGATCCTCTGCTTCCTTCTCTTGCAAACTTATTACAACTTGTATTATACTGAGAGAGCCTTTGACAGAGACTACACGTACAATGTATGTCTGTTCATGATAATGATGCCCTTTCATTTCATCTTGCTATTCTATAGTGCCATTTGATATCTTTGCCAATCTAGGATCATTGAGAGGGGTGACCAACGTGTAATCTTTGCTGTTTACTTTCATTTTCAAAGTCAGTTGAGCTTCCATCTGAAACTCTGTGGAGCCTACATTGTACAGATGAAAAAGCAAAAAAGAAAAGAAAATTGCAGGCCCCATTATGATACAAAATTTTGTCAGCTCTCACACAACCTTGCGAGGTAGTATCTGACCGCCTGAGGTTGGCCCAATTCTGATTGGCAGGCCCAAATGCGGTACAATTCATCATGCGATATGACATAAATTATTATTCTGAGATGTCGGTGTTTGTTCACACGTGGGGCACGTCGTGCACAGCATGCCAACTGTAACCATGCACACACAATTCAGCTGCCTTGACACTCGTCCATCATCGAACGCATAACTCGTCTTTAAACATATGAACAGATGATTACAGGTATATCACACAAAGAGGTTGGTTAGTTCTGTGTTCCTCTTTGAAGAAAATTTTGTTGATCAATTGTGGGTAAAGTCACTTTTGTAAGCGCATTTCTGACTCAACACCATTGTGAAAATTCTATTAGTAAATTGCTGTCCCCTGCACTTGTTTTCATAACATGTCATATCACAAATTAAAGGGCATGGGCAAACAAATACAAATTTTGCAGGATCGACTCGTACATATGTATAGATATTTTTCATGAAATGAAATCCTCACAGCCACTTTCTCTACAGAGATGTAAGCCTATACTGCTACACACATAAAGCTGATCTTTTAGGAAAAGCAACGTGTTTTGTGATTACGTTTATGTTTTGGCATTAGATTCACCGTCGTATGGCACTGATGCAAAATATGTAGCTTTTCGTCCATGACCTGCAGTGCAGAAATTGCATGAAAGGTTGAAATTAAAACACTCGACAAGCAGAGCGATGATTGATCGACGCAGGAAGTGAATATACACGAGTGAACAAAATTTCATGCACTACTACTACGTTGTATATATCTGTACTCGCAAAAATCTTTGTTTTCATGTAGAGTGCTACTTGTACTACATTGAGAAATATTGGAAGTATTTTCATTTAGACCAGCCCAAAATTATTAGTGTAAATGCATAAATTAGCGTGCCTAAGTACTGCAGTTGGGACCAGCCTAGGTCTTGGTACTTTTTCTTGTGTTGTAAAGAATGAACTTCCCCTTCAAAAGGAAAGAAGAAAAAAAAAAGAATAAATGCTTGATTTAATACTGTATCCAGTACAGCAGATCATAATATCTAAGCAGCCCTTAAAAAGGGTCAAATGGCATTTTAATATTGATTTCATAATTGGGCCAGTTTGGCCTTGGTTGGACTAATGTCCTTGCATTGCAGACTCAAATGCTAATTGTTGCAGTGCTCATTAACTGCACTTGGCATTAGTAGACGGCAATGCTTGTTGAGTCGATAATGTCAAAGTGGTAAAAGTTTATGTCTGTTTATAGTGCGGGTGACATTTGTGTAATGTGTACCTGTTGTAGAAAGAAGGTGGGAGATTTGTCATGTCTTTGTTTATCTATTTTTTGTTGTTTGTTTATTTGCTCTTTTTTGTGCACCAATTTGGAGGCAATACTGTATACAATTGTATTATAGCTGTTATTTTCATGAGTGTTTAATTTTCACGAA
Organism: Diadema setosum; assembly: GCA_033980235.1. Classification (NCBI taxonomy): domain Eukaryota; kingdom Metazoa; phylum Echinodermata; class Echinoidea; order Diadematoida; family Diadematidae; genus Diadema; species Diadema setosum. Next base: position 35,147,383 of record CM067063.1, read on the forward strand.
TTTTGCATATCTCTATTGAACTGCCAATTTATTAACACGCGAAAATGTTGCCATGCGCTAGGGTTATTAAAGTACATGTATGATAGCCGCGATTTCAATTCGCGAAAACAACATCTCGCAAAAATGTCCGAGACCACCTCATTTGCGAAAATATCTGTACGCAAAAATAACAGCTTACACAGGTTTTAGCAGAAAGTCTAGTGTGTTGGTGTACATGGATGTTGGTGCTTTCTACATGGAAGGGTTGCACTCATGAAAGAAAGAACAGAAGATCTCACATTATTGTTTGTACAGTACCTTTTCCAGTGGTATTGAACATTTGACTATATTCCATGCTGTTTCTCTCTGTCACATGTTCAATGTTGGTTGCAAAGCAGCTTGAGAGATAACAAGAGATTGTTACTGTGTCTTCCTCCACCGCCCCACCCCACGCTGCTTCATTTTTTGTCAAAGGTCATCAAAAGACGGTTCATTACATGTAGAATAACACAGTCATTGTTAATGTGACACGGTATACATAAAAGCACTGATAGGATTAGCTGAAATGAGTATAGGCGAGGGTTTTCTCTGAATTTGGCATCTCAGATCTTGAAAGTATTGATCATGACACTTTAGAATCCAACAAAATAAAGCATAGGAGTTGTTAACTCATTTTATGATGCAGATGATAAATTGACTAATATCAAAAGATCGCAACAGTAGATAGTGCAAGGATAGAGTATGGTAGGCCTATACCTGATTGATAAACCACATGGCAAATTGTGTTTTCCAAGGTTGAATGTCATCAACCTTGTGCTTTCTGCACCAACTGGCACAGATGTCCAGACACATTGTCAATGAATGGAGATTACTTAATCTCCTTGATCCCTATTGTGTCACCATGGCCTTTCTAAGGAATGTACTTGCCTGAGGCGGATATGTAGCTACGCCTGATTAATAGTGGAGTGGCTGAATTTACCATCAGGTCAAGTTTGGATGAATTTCAATGCTGAATGATGAAAAAAAAAAAAAAAACACCTTGGCAAATTCATTAAGCTAAGTGCCTGGTTGCATGAATTGAATATCAATTGTTAACCATTAAATATAAAGATTTTATAATGCAGACCCGTCAAGTCTCGTTCATTACGAAGGCCATAGACCCCGTTTACAGTGCGGGGCTGGGCCAAGCCGCAGCCAAGCCCAGCCTCAATTGCGGGGCTGAGCCCCGCAATTTTGTCCGTTTACACTGCGGGGCTTGGCCGTGTTTTAATTCAAACCATTCAATAGTATTTTGTCGTAGTGGCGCTCTGCTTGTAAACAAACGCAGTTTGGTATAGTCTGGTTTTCAGACCCTTTGCCAACTGGATTCCGTGGCGACGAAGTCGCTGTTCGGGCAAAGACCTTTGGCGAAGGAAAAATCATTTGCAGGACAAAACCACCTTAAACTATACTAGTTTTCGACGTTGAGGGGGCCAGTATCCTGAATAGCGAAATAGTACGGGCAGAGGGTTTGGAAGCCAGACTAAAATCGGCCGCGCATTTGGCCCAGTTTGTGTTTACACTGAGAAAAGGCCGGGCTCGGCCGCGGCTCGGCTGTGGCCGAGACCACCTCCAGAGCGTGGCCAAATGCGCAGCCAATTTTGGCCCCGCATTTGGCCTTTTGCGCGTTTACACTGAAATGAAGGGCGGGCTCGGCCGCAGCCAAGCCTCGCACTGTAAACTGGGTCTGAGACTCACATCTCACAGATCTTTCTCACACGTTAACACCTGACAAGCTTTTTCTCTTGCCTCGCATAAAAATGAAACAAAAAAGAAAGTACCAAAAAACTACCAAAAAAAGAAATCAGAATAAGCCAAAATATTCAGTGTGCACTAGATGGCATCTCACAATTTACTGCTCAAATTACTGTAAAGTGAGGAATGTTCGCGTGCATTTTAATTTTGCGAATTCCGCGAGCGGCAATATTTGCGAAATTAAAATGCACACGAAAGTTCTTGCTTACACAATATGCATTGGATGCTAGTGGCAGTTTGCGAAAATATCATGCTGCGAGAAAGGCCGTCGGTTCCAATTCACGAAATTTTCATGCCGCGAATATATTGTGTTTTACAGTATGCTGAAACTCCTTACTGTAAATTGGGGGGGGGGGACATGTTACATCACATGCCTTGTTGCTCTCTGACTTGTATCCCTGATAATGATAAAAATATTTTGAATTTATGAAGCGCCTTTTCTACTAGTTACTAAAGACCTTGGATATGGTTAAACCAGAAAATTGCATACATGAGACTTTCATGAATTTTGCGAGGAGCAGTGATTTATTTTCTGCACAATGCATTAAATGCCAGTGGCAATTCGTAAAAGTTTCATGCTGTGAATAATCTTGGATTTACAGTATTTGTTGAGGCGTTGTGTTGCTACAAGGGAAATGGTACCCTACATTAAAGCGATGAGATCTAGATATTTGATATCTAAAACCTCTGACAGTTAAAGTGGCTTCTCATCTTGTGATACTTCTCTCATGCCACATGCAAATGATGTAACAATACTTACAATTGTACATTCATACAACATTCCTAAACCTAAGAATTAGCTTGTTGCAGTTCAGTTCCTTGGAGTTGCACTCAAAAGTTTGAGCAATCTTATGCTGCGTTTATCTAACTTGAGAGAGAGAATCACGTTTCAAAACGCGTTTGGAACGGTGTTTGCGAACATGGTTTGAAACACGATTCTCAGAGTGCAGCGTTTATCTAACCATCGCACAATTGCGATTCAAGTGTTGTCACTGCGCAGCTGCTTTGCGCCGTTTGACCCAGGAAGTAAATGTCAACTGCATACCACTAAACATGCCTCATCAGTCACACACAAATAATGGGTAGAGAGCACAACCAGAAACAGCTGGGATTTGACCTTGAGATATAAACGCGTTTCAAAACGACATTGCGTTTATCTACTCGCAGAAGAGCAATCGTGGTCTCAAACGCATTTCAAAATGCCCTTTGAAAGGCGTTTCAAAACGGCATTTCTAAACACGTTTGAAAACACGGTTGCGTTTATCTAACCCCTGAAAATGCCTCAAACATGTTTAGGATCGTGATTTTGCCTCAGAAATTTTTTAGATAAACGCAGCCCTAAAAAGATTAAATGATGATTAGAACTTCAAGACATCTTCAGGTTTGCACTCTATTCACGAGCCACAGGTGGTCCCCGCTTGTAGTTTAGCAGTGTGTGGATGCGATAATCAATAAACACAAAGTTAGTGTGGACATAAAGTTAGTGTGACCTCTCCTTGAAACCTATTTTCATCACTTTCCAGGGTCAGTCTTTAGTGTGTTAATGTACACTACTCTATTGCCATACATTATCATTTTTTATTGATACTGTTATGTGTTTTGGTATTTCCTCCATTTCCGTGGTGTAATCCAGTGGGACTCTCAGCATGAAAATTCAATCTTTATGATCTGGTGCTGTGTGGATGTGCAATCATTTAAAACTACAAGCTAATCATCAAAGTTTTGATACTTTGAAAATTGCAAAAACTGTGTGACTACCCCAACTGGTGGCTCTGTGTGATGATAAACAGCAGGGTAGCCATATCCCTACAACTGACACCTAGCTATCTTCAGTAATAGCTATTATCAATGATAGGTAAAATTGCTCTAAAAGTACAAGTTCATTCACACAGAGCCTAATCATTGGTGACAAGATGCGTACATCTGTAGTTTGCTGTCAGTGATCTGCATGTGATTATAGCACAGTGCGGCTGCATGTGATGACCTCCAGAGTATCGGGTGGTTGTGCAAAAATCTGTGGTACAGCTATTAAACATTGCAGCTGCTAGAAGAGCAACCTGTGGTGACAAGCTCTTCAAACCCCGCGTTCACATTGGTTACCGCGACGCGGGGAAAGTCCCGCACTGTGGGACTTTCTCCTTGAAAACCATAATGTGAACGCTTGCCGGGACTTGTCCCCTTGTTCCCGCGAAGCAAGTCGGGTCCGGGGACAAGATTTGGAGGGGAGAGTGACCGTGGAGCATAATTGATGGCGTCCAGCTGTGGTCATCAAATGCGCGCATGCGCGATGCCTGGTTTCGAGTGGCAGGGCTTGCCCAAGCCCCAATTGCACCCACAGCTTGGGGACAGATGAGATCGCAGCTCGGACGGTCAATCGTAAAAAAGATAAGATCTCTTGTGGCTGTCCCCGTGATGCAGGGACAACGCGGGGAAAGTCTATTTATCCGAACATTACTCCCTTGAACATTTGGCTCAGTGCTATTAAGTTTGGAATCGGCCATTGTGCATGATAATACATCCTAAACACCTATTAGATTCAAACAGCACCCTGGGGGATGAGAGATTTCTTTGATAGTCTACTTGATAGGATACATGACAGTGTGATTATAAAAAAGAGCCCTTTTCAGATAATTGGCGAAGAACTTGTTGTTAAATATGTTTAGAAACAATTTTTTTTTTCACTCTTTTTTTTTGGGGGGGGGGGGGAATAGAAGTAAACTATAATCATGGTTTTTTCAAACCTTATTCTCAATTATGTCATTTGGCTAATCTTGTTCCCAAAACATTTTCCAATTAACTTCTGCTTGATTCGTGATACAGTCCGACCTCATATTATCTGGCCCTCTCTTATATCCTGACTTCTCTATTACTCAGACTCTATTAGAAACATGGTTACAAATGAAGTATGTAGTGTGAAATCCATTGTACTTTCATTCACTCTACACAGTGTAGTCTGTGCATTTCACGCACTCCCTTCCCAGAGGGCATTGGCAAGTGTACATGAATTCATACTCCATGTGGATAGAAGGGACATATTAGGTCTGTTCACACAAGAACACAACCCTGGGCGCTCTCACCCCCCCCCCCCCCCCCCCCCCAGTATGCAGAGTTTCATCATAGGGGTAAAACCTTGAGTTTTGTATGCATTCATGCATATAATTAAAATCATTCTGTTTTTGTATTAGTAATTATTCATCAGCTATAGATGCTCTGGTAGAGCTATGGGCGAGTGTTGCAGTGAAAAAAAGAAAAATGTAGATTAAAGCAGGAGTTATCCAGTAGACTGAATTATTCAAAGTCATACGAACTGAGTGCAGTTCAGCCAATATTTGATGGTCTGATACATTAATACTTGACAATCTGATATTAATACTTGATACAGTGCATTTGAAGAAGGCAATTGATATTAAATGGAACATGCTTGGCACTCCCTGGTATACATTGTATGCTCCCAGTTGAGGCTGGAGTGGAAGTAGTGCCTAGCATAAATACAGTCAACCTCGCTTACCTCGACGTCAGATTAGCCAAATATCACTTACCTCGGGGGCAAAATGAAAGTCCAGATTGTTCCTATGGAGTTTCCTTGTATTAAAACTCACGTAGCTCGAAAAAACTAACTCGAATTTCAGTTACCTCGAAGGGAAATCTAATTTCCCGATCTTAATTAAATTATTGTTTTTCCTAGCATGTTGATAAAATCGAAATTGCAAACATCACTCAGCATTTCCGATTAAGCGGGTGGACAGCGAAGACATGTCACAAATCTTTTCACACTCGATTGTAAATACTGTATACGCCACTATTTTCGCGTACAGATATTTTCGAGAATCACGGTATCAGTGGCATTTTCGCATGTTGTTAAATTCGTGATTGATACTAGTAGTAGTAGGGTCTACTGCCAAGCCCGAGAAACATGTTCAGACACTTGCCAACGAACTTGTAACGTTTTTCCTTTTGCATTGTGACTTCCCAAACATGACAACACAGCAGAAGAATTACGGGAACTTGCAGTGAGACACTCACATACGGCATTCACAAGTACCTACCAAATGTTGCAACAAATAGATGTAGACTACAAAGTTTCAGAGCTGCGCTAGCGCTAGCGAAAGTTTTACATGCATCCCTAGGCCTCACCCAACCACGTCGAGTCGGCGTTCGTTCGCGTAGGTTAATGTAGTACAGAGATTGCACATTTTAATGCACGTTTATCATCGTACTGCACTTCCAGAGTCGGTCGCACCATACGCACTTGGAATGGAAATTAACGTACTGCGTAAGTAGTATGTGCACGTACTGGCCGGTGTAACAGCCGCCTTCTGGTCCAGCGAGCGTTGGATGCATTTTGTCATCAATTTGTACATAAGGTATGACGGGGTAATATTTTCGCGTGTCTTTAATTTCGCGATCAGCCCAAATCTCACGACATTCGCGAAAATAAAACCCTCGTGAAAATAACAGCGTATACAGTATTCTGAGACCAGAACGATCATGCGCCCAACCCGGTACACAGCTGACAAGAAAAATCCCCAACACCTACCTACACACGTACACTGTATGCACATAGCACCCGTGCCAATGGAGTGCTTACGATAGCACGGCGCTCTGCCCCAGCATCTTCTTTTCTTAACCACTGTGTTCTGATTTGATCGTGATAGTCATGCCGTGCACGTCAATTTCTTAACCGTCGTGGCGCACCTGCTAAGGTGTTGACAGTTTAAATCTTTGGCATTAATCACGGTCTACTGTCCAAACATCAATCTCCTGCATAGTGCTTTTCTATTTTTTTCTTTCACAAAGTTTGTTTCATTAATTCTCCTCTGAAAATGCAAGCACTGAATACAATTTTTTTTTTCAGCGATGCGATTGTGAAAATATTGTGGTACAATGATCTAGAAGTGTAGGCCTAGCATAATAAAGAATAGATATCATATAACAGTTTATTCTGATGGATTTAGATGTAACAGAATGATACGCTGTACGATTTTCAGACAAAAAAAAAAAATCATCATTTACTTTACCCCTGTTTTGACTTGAATCTTATTTGAGTTTTTGGTAATTTAATTTTTTTTTTCTTTTCTAGCACAAGCGTATAAGCCCCAAAAAATTGTTTCTCTTTTTTTATGCGAACAATCCTCTTCGGTATTAAATGTTTCTGATTACAGTAAAAGGACTGTACTCAGATGTCGTAGCCCGAATCTGATCGTTTTGGCAACCAAGTACAATGTTGTAGCCAATCCTCTGTGTGCTGCACTTAGATTGCGGCTGTATATATTACCAAGGAGGTATACTGTCACAAATGTACACACAAGTAGTTATGTGCATGTATCAAGGCTGTATGCATGGTTGTTTGTACACAGGGTGACCAGATTAATGGAGAACATTCTATATGATATAGATGTAGTACATACAGGCTGACCAGATCAGTGGAGAATTTTCTATGTGGTATACAATGTAGCTACAGTACATGTATGCATGTGACAGGAAATACATTATAGCTAACTCAATCTAGAATGATTTAACCCATTCCAGAAAATTCTAGGAAGTGCTGGCTGAGTGAGGCACTGCCCTTGTAGCCCAATGTGATTGGTAGTTAATTTTGGTAATGATGTTATGCACATATTAGGCAGTGAGTCATCCAGGATTCCTGGAATTTGGACTTGCTAGTATGTTCAGGTATGTGGCCCCAGGTTGGAGAAAATTACAGAATGTACTAGAAAGGGGTGAATGGATAGTATATAAGCTGGAGAAATTCTGCAGTAGGCAGAGTACCCAACACCTCTGCTCTGAGAGTTACGTCACTTCTGGCTCTGAAGCGACTTGTTATAGTCAGTCCTGTGTCACCTGCTGACCTGCCATACAAACTGTGTTTGTGGAGATAAGGCCTGGGAGACATTTTGCCTGCAGAGAATTAATTTGCCTACATTGGAGATAGACTCCATATTCTAGTGTCAACGGACATTATTACGGCAAAGCTGTGACGGGCTGGATTCCTTGCTGGACATTATAAAGTGAATCATCATTCAACGCATCGACTGGACGTGGTCGTCATAACTTTTGGATTTTGCATGTTTCGCCGTGGACATACATTGTGGATTTTACCCTGGATCTATACCGTGGACTATCGTAACCTGTGCCTTTGGAGTTACGTCGGAGGAATCATTCATCGGTGCGTCAAGGATCATTCATCGGTGCATCGAACATCGTATCTGAACATTTTCAAAGGATTACTTGATAACAAAATATGTAAGTGATTCCATTACCGATTTGTAATTGTTTGTATTGATCGTTATTGTACTGATGTGAAAACCGATTACGAGTCTGTACCCACAATATCACTGTTAATAAACCGCCTGAACATTAGTTGGTTTCTTTTGTGCGATCATTCTCAGAGTGATTTTGGTCGTAACAAAATCTACTTGATATTATACATGTTAATACATCTGCGGGGTGTTTCATCAACGCTTGTCAGCGCCGACAACTGTCGGTGCTGACCAATTTCAGCAAAATCCTTGGTTTTGATTGGCTGAGATGCTCTGGTCACTGACTGTTACTATGGTGATTCAAGTTGTCAGTGCCGACAAACGTTGATGAAACACCCCCCTGGTTTTGTTGAACTTGCGTTACATTATCGGCCATGAGTCACCCTCTACGTGACCGTTATTCTCCCAATCACACATCTGTGCATGCATACACTTACACTGTATGATGTTCGCCATGTGCACTGTGCGTTACCGTTCTCTACATACAATGTACAGTATGTTTATTGCGCCAATTTCTCATCCATAACCACCTGTTCATCTCGTCAAAACAGCATAGCTAGCTATATGCACTGCTCGCTGACTGTGAGTGCTGCTGGTAGCTAGCTAGACACATGGCAGACCGGTGCGTAGCGGTGCGACATTGCCGTCGCTCCCTGTAGCTCTAGATGTTATAGGTGAGCTACATGTACATTCATAGTTGTGCGAAATATTAAAAGTTTGCAAAGCTAAGAATGTGATTCCTGTGTTACTGTCTGCTTGGTAAATTTAGTTTGTGTTTCGACGGGTTTCTCCACATGACGTGTATGAGAATTATGCAAATGCATACACAGTATTCTGTAGACACACCACGGTCATCCACATGCAATGTACATTCAGCACGCATGTTCCGCAATCCCTTCTTGCACTGGATTGCCTACCGGTATTTTCTTTGTGTTTTTATGGTGATAGGTGATTTAATAGTCCATCAGAAAATAGTGTTGAAAGAAGAACATCGATTTCCATTCAATTCATTCATATTAAAGTCGATTCTATTCCAACTGACAAGCATGCAAACAGTCGGTAGGCACTATAACAGATACCATGTTGAACATCGATATTATAAAATGTCGAATAAGTCGAAGAAAATTTGACGTACGCGGACCTCGAAGTTTGCGTACGTAGAACCATTTTCTTCAGTCCCGACTAATTCGAGGTAATATGCGAGGTTGACTGTACAAATTGTGAACATGAGGAAAGTATGTCCTTCTCCCCACTCCTTGTATCCCTTGAAACTTTATGACACAGTGCATAGTGGGGGAGGGGGAGGGCAAGTGGTTAGACCCTATGTATTCCTATGTATTATCCACAAAAAAAAATAAGTGGGGGGGGGGGGGGGGCTGCCAGCCGAGGCCCTGCTACTGACTGTACTCCAGCTACCTTTATACCCCTTTCCCGCTGAAGAAAATCTTCCCCGGGGGCACCTGGGGGCACCCGGGGAACTCCGCAGTGTGAAAGGTCACTCGGTTGAAACCTAGGGGAAGCCTAGGTGAAACACCGATGAAATTTTGGGCAATTTTTACCCGAGAAGCGTCCTGGGTAAACACCGATAGTTCAACGGGAAATCACCCGGTGGTTCACCGAGAGCGCCCGGCATGAAAGGTTGTCTCGGTGAAACACCGGGGAAAATATGCAGATTATGTCAAAGGTCATGTCTTGTTTCTGGTCATGCACACGTTTTCAGCTAGCTAGCGCGCACTCGACCTCCCAAATCACACGTACAGGGTACTAGTAATTCGTGTTTGTAGCAGCAGTGAACGAAGAACTGAGCGGGACGTCGGCTGACGCTGGCACCGCGTACGAGTCCCTCCTCAGAAAACTTGCTGAACATGGGATCGAAAAAACCAAATCGCATATGCACAACAAACTCAAGTACACTGTACATAAGATCACCCACGTTGCGAGCAGAAAACCCGTCTAGGGGAAAGTTTCACCGAGAGCAGTGTGAAACGACGGCACTGAAACTTTCACCGAGAGGTTCCCCGGTGAATTCACCGGGAAACCTCTCGGTGGTTCACCGAGACGGGCAGCGGGAAAGGGGTATTATATGCCCCTTTGTTTTAGGCTACTGGCTAAACACTTGACCACCACATTCCTTTGTGTTGACAAACACAAGAGCAGGGCAGAGTGGTCAAATCATAAAATCTCTTTAACATGGATGGTCTCAGAACTTTCCCCTCCAAAATTTAGACTGTCCCCCTAATAATATCCATCATCTTTGAGAAGAAACATGTTTGCAGCTGTAGGAAGTTATACCGTCGGATTGTGTATTTGGTGACAAACATTAATTGTGAGCGCCTGGAGCACCTTTAAGTGGATATGTTGCGCGTTATACACTGTAGATATCTGTATCTTTTATTCATATGCATAATATGTGTAAGTTAGTTATAATCTCCCCTTTTGTTTTATGTAAAGTATCAAGAATAGTATATTCACGAGTTTCATACCCATGTCCACATGTATTTGAGAGATAGAGGAGTCTAGTCTATGGCTCTGATACTTGTTTTGCTTTGCTAGTCCCCTTGCCACAGGGCAAGGGCATACATCTTCTATCTGTATAAGCTGTTATTTTCACAAGGGTTTAATTTTAACGAATTCAGTGAATTTTGTGAAACACTGATGGATGCGAATTTAACAACACACAAAAATGTTGCCAGGTGCTAGGGTAATTGTGCATTTACTTTAGTGTTGGTGTCAATTCGCAAAACAACATCTTGCATAAATGTGTATGACCTCCTCATTCGCAAAAATTTCTGTACTGAAAAATAAGAGCTTATACAGTACACTTCAAGGACTTGTTACACCGAACACTGTTCTGCCAGACCTCTTGCCACTCGGCAGAGGTCATCTCTATTCATCCACTCCAGCCCCGATTGGAATCGTCCCAGGAGTGCTAAGGCTTATGATGTATTAATAGTGTAATCATCAATGCTGCGTCTGCTGTGTCCATGGTGTATTTCTACATTTTGACCAAAAGATTATAAAAAAGAGGCTGGACCGAATGAGCGTCTTGTGACTTCTGATCATTCTCAGGGTGTTCAGATGCACGCAAACACACACACACACAAAAATTATACTGTGGGAACAGCATAGCTATACCAAAACGGTATAGCTAGATACAATGAATTTATACGTCTGAACGCTGACTAATGAAACGACGTGTAACGAAATGACATATACTTATAGCAAAACGACGGTCAGAGCATCATTTCGAACTAAAACTCAATAAAGAATCAGCATTCCATCATGTCCATTATGCATCTGAACGTATGACAACCATAGAACAGTATAACTGGGTGGGACTGAATGTGAGCGCACACAAAAGGTGACCCTATACCTGTCACTCATGGCCATAACAGCGCGCGCAGTGAGAAACCGCACATCTGTACGACGTTTTCCAGAACAGTCAAGATTAGTGTCTGGAACTGTCGGCTATACAATGATTCTATATGTCGTTTCTTTATTGAGTTTGGTATTTGCTGTCTTGCGTCTGAACAGGGGGTCTGTCTTCGGGAACTTCTACTATATTTGATAGTGTACAATACAATGTTACACTTGCTTACTAAAGACTACACTATACCAACTAAACAGTGTCACAACCAAACAAAAGAATGTTACTATAGGAATAACCTTTGCCTCGAGGCCAGAGGACCGGCTGAAGAAGAACCAAAAGCATATTGACATGGGTTTATCATCTTGGTTAGGGTGGGATTTCACGGAGCACGCGAACGATTTGCGAATGACGCGAATGGCAAAATCCAGCATTCGCATTTTAGTCTGCAAAAGATCGCCAAACAAACGTGAGGGTTCGGAAGCGTCGTCAATTGTTCGCGAATGTAGTTTTTACTTCGGCGAGAATTTCAAAAAAGTTTGAAATTTTTTGCGAACCTTTTCCGCACACTTAGTCGGGATTTGCTCGTGAATTGTTCTCGAAAGTGTCTTGAAAGCTTCGTCATAATGCGCAAGACCTTCGCAAGACATGCGCAATGTTCGCAAAATGTTCGTGAAACCCCAAACAGACTCCGAAACTTTGGAGAATGTCTCGCGTATGTAACGCGAAATCTGCGAAGTTTTTCCGATCACTTTACGACGTAATCGCAAACTGTTCGCGTACCTTTTGAGACATTCTCGCGAACGTTTAGCGCACGTTCGGGGGATGTATGCCCTGTACGTTTTCTACAAATAAAAATCGTAGCATACATCTAAACATCAAACAGTTATTAACAACTATAGTAACAAAAGAAATCAAAGACTAGCAAAGAGAAAGAATATTTGATATACAAAAAAAAAATTGCAGAATACACTTAAAATCAATCTTAAGTATGTAAATTTCATTTGAACTATAGAGATTATGGGTTGGAGGAACTGCAAAAAAAAGATCAAATGCTCTACTAGTGGAGATACGTCCTAGGGGGAAAAAAGTAGGCAAACACACGATAGAGAAATGAGAGAACAAGAAAGGAGAAATACAGGAAAGAAAAAAAATTCAACTCAAGAAAGCTGATTTGAGTTGATTTTTTTTTCTTGCTTCCACCTCTCCTTGCTACATTTTCTCCCATGATTGTTGAAAATGTTTCGTTGTTCGCATTTCCGTCGCGTGTTCTTCGTGTACGTAACATGCTGTACTTTAGCAATGATACACACGACAATCGCACATACGTCGTGGGAACTTCGCACAAATTGCACAAGAATAGTTTTCGGCTTCATTGTCGAAACACATTCGGAGAAAAACTTTTCCGAATGTTGGATTTTGTCCTTGGCGTCCTTCGCAAATCGTTCGCGTGCTCCGTGAAATCCCACCCTTACATTATACAAAATCAAGCAAGAAGATAAATAATACCAGCTAATATACATAATGGATATGCATCAGGGAAACATTCGACATTTGGAAAGGGGAAAGTTGTAACACCATGTATATGGTCATGATTTTCTGTGAATGACCACTCTGCATCTTCCCTTGGGTTTTGTTAACATTTCTGTAGATGATGACTGGCGGGGGAGGGAACATACTGAATGTTCCACCCGAAGGGTTTGAAATGCTCCTGAGGGACTTATAGCCTCAACACACTTGATCGCTCGCGCAGAGCCAAATTCACTGTGGGCGGGTCCTTCTGTCATTTGTTACCTGAAAATGTTTTCCCATGGGAGAACATTACAAAAATGTTCTCCCATGGGCGAACATAACCAATGTTCCTCCATCACGTGACTGTTTGGCCAATCACTAACCGGTATATGACTAACCCATTTATTATAATGCAATGTGGCTTTCAAGTGTTTTAGCAGTATTCTGAAACAAAGGGTTATTATACATTATACATTAATGGCATTTTAATCACAGACAAAATAGGATAAAAATCACGATCTAAAAACCGAGATTTTACTTTACACCCAAATAGACAATACCTCCGGATCACAACCCTCAGAAATGAAATCTCAGCGGATGATAATTTTTTGCCTCCTTTTGCATATTATATTCATCCCGCTGTAGCCACAAAGTGTAACGAGTTTCAACATTCATAAGATGTTTGCATACTTTTCGTGCATTGTGCACCTGCACACTCGCCAGCAATCATCAGAAAATCGAAGTCCTGTTTCACACAAGTCTTTAATATGTGAAATCGTGTCTGCTAAAATTTTGCGCACATCTGATGCGTTCTGATGGAGTGAAATTAGACTTCATTCATTGAACTACTTGAAGATGTTTGGGTGTAACTACAAGTCCTTTACCCTGGTTTTATATCAGACTCTTTGAGTTTCATGCGTAGGATTATCTCAACCCAGTCCACCCCTTCTGGCAACTGGTCTAAAATACAGAATTACATGGATGTCCTTCCCCTTGCTGACACTTTTTTTTTTTTACCAATCAATAGGTAGTCAGTGGTCATCTGATGATAATGCTATGGTCACTCAAATGGACAATGTCAGCATATAGGCCCTACAATTGAAGACCAACATCAGCACATCACAAACATTCCAAGTGGAAGTGTGCCCCCTGGTGGAAACAAACTGTCACTTCTCCACCTGTTTTGACCAATGTGCTTAATTCTGCAAGTTATTTGTTTTTCTTCACAAAATTCTGGTACTAGTATTCCCTAGCCTCCATGTCAGGGACATTCAGCTGACCATTATGTGAGATTATGTCCAGAGGAATATGTGTGGAGTGGGTAAAAAAATAAGTTTTCTCAGCAGATTTATAGGACACTGTCTATTCATACCTATATGTCTCCAAAAGAATAGCCTTCTCAGCACTTTATTATAGTTGTACACATGTAGGACCTACACTGTCGCCTCAAATTAAACCTGCTTTAAATTCATTCAATCTACATTTCATACAGTGGACTCCCATTATAACAAAGTCCTCGGGACCGTCAGTTTTCTTTCGCTATAATTGAAATTCTCATACAACCAAACAAATAACAATAAATTACATAGAGCTGATAATGTTGCGGCTTGAATTTTTATTTTGTTGTAACCAGAATTTCGTTAACCGTTTGCGTCAGAACGGGAGTGCACTATATCAAATTACAATTTGTACAAAAAATACCAATATGAGAGAGAAACAGGAATTTACATGTTTAAATCAAAAAGCTTATTCTTTGAAATATTCTGAAACTGAAATAAGTGTATATGAATATCAAAGAATCGAAATGAAAGACATTTTTTCCTCCCTACACCGTGTAAGACACAAATGTTAAAATAGTAGATATACAGTACATTGTGTACAGCACCATCCATAGAAGTGTGGTTTCTGGGTTAAAAACTAAATTGTACAAAATGTCATATTATACCTTTTTACTTTAAATGCATATTATGTGACATAGCAGCTATAGAATAGTGTAGTTTTGACTTATGAAGGAAGAGTAATAGCTGCACCAGTGTTACGTTGTAGTATGTCTGACACTTGCCATGAATCCATTACAGTTTATGTAATGACATTCCATCTCAGTTAATAGTTCAAATGCGCAGCTACAAAATGAAGCGTTCAATTAGCATGCATTCATCAGATGCTTGGGCAGCATATTAGATGCTGTACAGAGTGGCCTTTGGGTTACGCTGAAATTAATTCAGTTGTCACGGCAAAACTGTTGTTATGGGAAACTGAAAAGCTCCCAGTAAAAGATACTGGTGATATCAATCATCCAAATACATCATAGGCCTTTTATACAGAGTGTAGTCAGCATGTACTAATACAATTATTTCTGTACTAGCAGCACCTGTGGAAAACCACGGGTCTTAGGGGTTTTATTTTTTTTCCTCATAATAAGGATTATATACGATTTTGAACATTTTTATTGATGAAATAAAAAGAAAAGTTTTCTCATCCTTTCTTTAATAAAGTGTGCTCTCTTCTACCCATGACCACCACCCCCACTAATACAATTATTTCTGTATACTTGCTATGACTGCTTATCTGTACACAAGGTGTAAATCTTAACATCTTACGCTCCATTTTAACAGAGCCTTTCAAGCCAGAGTTATTGCGACAACATCCAGGTAATCTTTTTTTGACCCTGCATGTTGAAACGGTCAAAATGCTGCTTGGACGTTGTCACAGTAACCTCTGTCAAATTCTACCCTAGCCAGCGAGGGTAATTACAAACTGTCAACTCCTCAGCGTAGGGGCCTACTTGCTGTATATTAAGGCAGTCATATTGATGTAACAGATGTGCCCTGTCTATAACAGAAAAGATTGTCTTTTATTAATTTCTCACCATCCACCTATATTCAATTCAATTAACTTCAGTTAAATTCAATTCAATTCAATTCAATTCAATTCAAATCAATTCAATTCAATTCAATTCAATTCAATTCAATTCAATTCAATTCAATCCAATCAACCATCCACCTATAGATCCCTTTTTTTAGTAAAATGTATAATTTCTAATCAGTTATGATGACAAATGTCTTACATTTTATAGGATATGCCATAAAGTAAGTTTCTTGATAAATTTCAGAAGAGAATGAAATGAAATGATAGGACAATGTCTCAATTCTGAGGTCGTTGCTTCTGTAAATCCACTCTGTGTTAATGTTTTCTTCAATTAATTAGATAGAGAAAGATAAGACATTCACATCAGCAAAAGTTTTGAATATGATTTATTTTGAAAAAAAAAATGTTGATGTCAGTACAGGATTGAGAATGAAAGAAATAAGAAGTAATGATACAAAGTATGCAAAGGGGGCTTTTGTAAGGAAGTATGAGAAAATACTTTTCTTGAATGTGTTTGAATCCAAGTCATTTTAAATAGCATGTAGTAGTCACATTGAGTAGAGAGTATTTTCAAGTAGTCTGCTACTGTAAAAGTGGAAATTTTTGCGCATTTTGTGCAACCAGAAACTTGCGCGAAAGTAAAAGCACGCAAATAGTTTTGCTTGCCATATATTCCAGTTGTTGACATCTTGATTCCGCAGAACTAAAAACACGCAAAACTCTTCTCACCCTGATGAATGCAAAAAAGAAAAAAAAAAAAAAGAAAATAGGCACATGAAAATATCCACTTTTATATTAAAGGTGCATAGTCGCGGTAGTGTAGAGGGCGCTGTTGATGATACTGCTGATCACCGTTAGCATTGATACAAAGATTGCCGAAGATGAGCTGTCATCAAGAGTAAAGTGCGTAGGTGTTGCTAAGTAACGTTGTGTTTGATGTCTTCTCTGCGCATCACGCAGTCAAATGCCAGGGTGCGTGCATATGTACTTCTTATTATGACATCACAAAAGAAGTTTGCTAAAGCTGTCATCCCCCTCAGCCGAATCATGAGCCGAACTGTGATCGGACCACTGACTACAGTGGATCTGACTTTTTCGGACTCGGGGGAAGTGGGCCACAGCGTAAGCGCTAAATAGGAGTTGATAGCGTAGGTCTCTATAGGAAACTTGCGCCGTGCGCCGGCATACGCATTTAACTAAAGCACCGGGACCATGCACCTTTAAATACCTCATCTGTTGGTTATCTACATAATTGGCTAAAACTGGAAATTTTCTCATTGCAGAGTACTTTTTTCTTCTTTTTTTTTAAACCAATATATGTCCACATCTAACATCTGTTTTCCATCATAATGACTGTAGTATTTGTAATCTACCTGGCTTATCACTTTACAAAGCAAACTACGCACGTAGTTAATGATTTGTGCCATGTGTTGAAAATTGAGTACTTATCGCCATATAGGCAGACTTCATAATGTCTTATCGTTGAACCTGCTGTTGAACTCTGAAAACAATTGGAATATATAGCTATCACGTGTCAGACCTGATTAGAGCATGTTGACTGTATTGTTTGCTTGATTGAGTGCCTTATTGAGTTTATGCAGTCTCATTTTGATAGTGGGGCTGATAATTCCAATGGGAGTGTTATGAGTCTGCATCCAGGTTTAGTTTTCCCTGCTTCGGTGAGCTGATCCTATACATGTACTGAGAGAGAGGGAGGTCGGAGAGTGAAGTTTTATTTAGTGCTACGTGTACAATTCTCGCTCTCTCATTTGCTGCCGCTCCCTTTCCTTCTCTCTCGCTCTTATACACTCTTCTACAGGTTAGCGCCGTTGTAATGACATCAGCAGTCAGGGCAGCATATCCCTGAGCCTCTCTGTGTGTTGTAGCTCCATGGTTTGAGCTACATACACCTACATAATCACACACACACACATACACACACACACACACACACACACACACACACACACACACACACACACACACACACAGGGGGGGGGGGGGGCTTCAGAGAGACTGGTATAAAACGCTGGCACCGCCCACTTCTGTCTCGCACTTTGTAGAGAGAGACACGGAGAAAGGTACAATGTACCGCCTCTCGAACAACTGATAATACGGTGTACCACAATCATATAATAGAAAAATTGATGACATTTAAACCAACTGAATGGATGAGTGGGCAAAAGAAAGAGAGAGAGGGAGTGAGATAAGGAGAGAAGCGGAAAGACTGATGAGTATATAAACGAACCAGTGTGCTTCCAGGTTTCATTGCTCATGGCAGGAATATCCATGGTGGTTGGTGTATTGGTGGTGCTGCTGCTGCATAGCCTTTATGAAATGCCCTCATGTGAGTGACTTTTGCTATAGGATTTAAGGAATGAAGACACAGCTCTATAAAGTTCATTGACTGAAATATCAAAGCTGAGTATTGGGCATTGTGTTCTTTATCAATATTCTCTTGGCTATACTTGGCTTGAGGATGGTATTAATTCAATACAGTAAGTACCCCGATTTTGCTGCAAATCTTTCTTGTGTGTTTTAATTTGTGATCAGAATTGTGTCGTGGAATTATGATGTAGAGATTGTGAATTTGCAAATTTGTTGTTGTTGTTTTTTTTTTTCTAGTGTGAAATGGATACAGCTGAGCTGGATTATATATTTGCTGACAGTCTCTTTCACAAAGCTTTAGGCCTATAGAGAGAGTGGTATTTATGTTTGCGTGCTTGTAATACTTGGAGAAACTTCATAGAGCATTATTTAAATATAATATAAACATGACTTGATTCTGGTTACCAAAGTAGATAACTTTGAAGAAAAACAGATTACTATCATTTAAAACTGAATTAGACTTAATGTTCTATGGGCTGCTATATGTTGTATTGTGAGCCCCAAGTATTGTTAGAAGTCCTTCATTGTAGTTGAAGTAACAAAAAATGAAGCACTCTCTCAGAAGAGAAATTTCCCAAGTAAATTTGAGTGTGCCAGTGTATGAAAAATTGTTTGGGCAATCTGTTAAGTGTGATAACTATTAAAATAATTTGGACTTCAATAATATAATTATGAAGTATAATTCCACTTCAAATACAAGGTCCTTCGGAGAATATATCGTCATATTTTATGAAAAACTTAATCACATGTGCAATGTGTAGATACTCTATACAGGGGAACACAGCATAAAGTAGGTCTTGAGTACCTTGGCATTTGCAAACTAGCTTGCTGTAAAATGATCCAGGAAATAAACTGGGAAGTGAGTGAACGGACCTTGTGCTAGCTTGTGGTATGAATGATAAAGAACCGCTTTACATACTGTATTCTGAGTATGCAGGATGTACATGTCCATGTACAGTATATATGTATGTCATGTGGAAGAACTTTATCGCTGTGGTGCCATATAAGGACATGCTGAAAAAAAAAGTGTACAAGTTTGTTGTAAACATTTGCAAACTTTTGAGACCAGCTATTAAAAGGAAACTTGCACAATGAGACAGCCGAAGACACATAGAAATAGCTTACTGTTTGCACAAGTTGGCAATCTTTAAACCTGCTACTCCAATGAAATATCAGAGCTAGGTAAAAATTTCTAATGAAGATTTTCACTTTCATTTGTGTCAGGGGGGGGGGGGCACTGTTTACCATTAGGAGCAGTGATTAAAAAAATGTTTGAATTTATCATATTTGGTGCATGTTATGTATGGTTCATAAAACAAAACATCCTACCATATAAGAATTCCACAGTAAAGCCACAAACACATCGGAGATATCACAAATTTTCTCAGTAAACCATAACTGTAAATAGTTAATTTAGAAATGATTTAAATAGTTGATCATCAGTCAAATTTTGTATATTTAACAATAATTAACAAATAACATCAATTAAACTGATGAACAATTTTACACTGATTGTTTTTATCCCAGACTCATCAAACACTAATCAAACACTGTAGCTTTTTTTTTTTTTATCTGCATATGGTGAATAGTGGCTTTAATTCGTGATGATGAATGTGAACAATTTTCTTGCTTTTTTGATCGAAAACTGTCCTAATATTTTACCTAAAGTGTGTATCAGGTTGTAGAATTTCAATTCTGAAATGCATAATCACCTGCATGTTTGAGGTGGATACCACCCCACCCCACACACCCTCCCATTCGGCCCTTTTCCATATATATAGACTTAGTACAGTGGAGTAAACTTTTTAGATTGACAGATTTCCGAATATTTCATCAAAAGTGTGAACCAGATCTGTCATTTCAATTCCAAAAACTTGTGCAAAAGGTGCCTTCATATGGGAGCAGATATCTGCTCTTAGTTAAAGGACAAGTTCACCTTCATTAACATAAGGATTGAGAGAATGTAGCAATATTAGTAGAACACATCATTGAAAGTTTGAGGAAAATCGGACAATCCGTTCAAAAGTTATGAATTTTTGAAGTTTTTGTGCAGTCACCGCTGGATGAGAAGACTACTGCAGTGTATGATGTCACATGCATACAACAATATAAGGAAAATATAAAAAGAATTTCACAAAATTGCATCTTTTGAAAAAAGTACACATTCCCTTGACTCGATTACTGACATATGTTATGGGTAATATTATTCCCATTGCCTTTAGAAAGAGGCAAGTCAAGTGCTCTTTTATTATGCGAAATAAGTGAAAATATGTTAAATTTTCTTTACATTTTCTTTATACTGTTGTACTCATATGACATCACGAGCCTTATACCCCTTTCCCGCTGCCACTCTCGGTGAAATGCCGTTGGATATCTCGGTGAATTCACCGGGGAACCTCGGGTGAAATTTTCAGTGCCGTCTTTTCACACCTACGACAATGCTCTCGGTGAATTTTGTTATGCAACTTTCCCCTGACGTGTTTTCTGCTCGCACCGCGGCCGATCCTAGCAGAAGTGTGTAATAATGGCGCGATATTTCGCGCGCTAATTTGAACGTACTGTATACAGTGCGTAGTGGTTGGTTCGTACTCGTAATTCTCTACCTCTATCGATCGTAATTCGCATATTCGGAGGGCCTTCATTTTTTTTTCTTTTTTTTTTGCTCAAAGTGTTGAAATTCGCGACATTAGCCGTTCATTACTGTGTAAAATAAAAGAAAGAAAGAATGGAATTTGCTATCACTGTACACCCAGCACTTGACAAGCACAAGGTACAGTACGATAATACGCCGAAGGCGGACCATACCAGACTGGAAGAGGAAGAAGAAGAAGACACGGCAACTTGATCGAGTACACTCTAATCAGCTCGGTTTATTTGTGCAATTAAACAATACAACACGATGGAATACCACAATGCCGTCGCGGCTGTGAACGTCACACGAACGACATACTACTGTAGTCGTGTGTATGTTTACATGGGTATACACCAACTACGTGTGGATTAACTTGGGCGCTTGCTTGCGAAAAACGCAATTTGCATATTTCGCCCGGTGTTTCACCGAGACGACCTTTCACGCTGGGTGTTCCTCGGTGAACCACCGGTGGTTTCCCGTTGAACTATCGGTGTTTACCCAGGATGCTTCTAGGGTAAGAATTGCCCAAAATTTAATCGGTGTTTCACCTAGGCTTCCCCTAGGTTTCAACCGAGTTACCTTTCACTCTGCAGGGTCCCCCGGGTGCCCCCGGGTGCCCCCGGGGAAGATTTCCTTCAGCGGGAAAGGGGTATACGTAGTCTCCTCATCCAGCGGTTCCAACACAAAAGTTTTGAAAATTCATAACTTTTGCATCCATTGTCCAACTTTCCTCAAACTTTCACTGATGTGTTCTACTAATATTGCTGCATTCTCTCAATCCTGAAGGTGAACTTGTCCTTGAAGTCTTTCAGTGCTTGGTTCCCCTCCATAGATTTAGTATACTTTTTGCCTGAACAGTTTCCCAAATTCCATCAAAAATGAATTAAAGATTTTTTCTTTGTTGAATTCTACATTATGCAAAAGCTCCATAGTATGCAAGGGTGTCAATGGGGGGGGGGGGGGGGGGGCACGGGGGCAGTTATCCCCCCCCCCCCCATGAAATTATTGAGGTGGCAAACATTATTTTGCCCTAGATGCAGGAAGTTTTCTAGCTTTCTGATGGAAAATTGTCCAAATATAATTACCCGTGACAGTGTACACCACATTGTTGAATTTCAGTTCTGAAAATGCAAAATCTCCCTTGCATGGAGAATTGGGAGGATGATACCCTCTGCCACACCCTCCCCCATTACGTCCTGCTCCATACATTTTGTACACTTTTGAGAGGGACAAATTGTGAATATTTCATCAAAATCAACAGTTCCATCATGTTGGAGGGGGATATCCCCTTTCAATTAACTCTTCCTCAGCTCGGTTCCCATCAATTCTATCTACCAGTATTACGCTTTTAAGATTGATAATTTCCCAAATATTCCATCAAAATCACGTAAACGAACAAACAAACAAAATAAAAACAATAAGATCAAAACATAGACTCCTGTAATAACTGTTATAGTTCAGAGCAAGAGCTAAAAGAAAAAAAAGTGATTAGTTGTGAAGAATTTCCTTTGTTGTATGGTGTTTGGGACTCCAGTTTTTGCATGTGGGCTGCAAAAGTTGTTTGACAGTCTCAGTCTCAGTCACAGTGTCTATCACTGAGTGATACATCACTGAACTTTACTGCATTGATTGGCACCCCTGCAGAACCCTTTTGCAGACAATTATGTCCAAGTGTGATTGATTTTTTCTTTGTATTTTGAAGTCTCATTCTGTGCAATGTATACAGTCCAGTTTCACTTCACACCATTGCATGATAAGAGGCTTTGTAAATCTGTCATCGCCATCAGCACCTTGTGTACATGCGTAAAGCTATCGGCATGCAGTGATACAGTGAGAGGGTTAAGGGATTTTTAGCTCCTCTTGAGCCACGTTGGACAGCTCTCAGCTCCTAGGTCTTATCTTCTGCGTGGTTGGGGGAAAATATGATTAATTTACAGTCTTGTATCAAAACATTGTTTATCATGAGACATTTCTGATGGGTTTCTTTGCAATAAATGAGGGCCTCAAGCACCTGATTTGCATGTCTGGAGAAACTATCACTGGCTAAAGTTTACCATCAATAAAGTGTCTGTCCTATACTAATCCTGTTCTGTTATCTCTGAATGCAGGAGGTAGTTGTTTGTGTATTGACTGTCCTTTATTTTAGTCTATAAAAATGCAATAGCAGCACACCTTTTTTTTTTCCCCCACTAGAAATGAAAACTGGGTGTCCTTCCTGTCGCCGCCGAGGCTGTTTTCAGTGTGACGCATGAAGAGCTGATATCAGGGCTAGGAAATGTGTAGCTTTTTTTCAAGGGCCTTCAAGGCATTCATGATAACAGTTCTGAATGCATGCATAATTTAGAGCCAAAGCAGAGCATGTCAGCATGATGGCCTAATGAGATTTGCAATCATATATTCATGAGCTAGTCATTCCTAAGCCTTATCCTGTGCCCCACTCTTTATGGAATACTGTAAAAGTGGATATTTTCGCGCGACTAATTTTTCACGTTCAGCGGGGTAAGAAGAGTTTTGTGTGTTTTTGTAATTCCACGAAATCAAGACATCAACTACTGGAACTTAACATTTGGCAAGGAAAAATATTTGCATGCTTTTATTTTCGCTCATAGCTTGTGGTTGCGCAAAATGCGCGAAAATATTATTTCCACTTCTACAGTAATGTCAGCAAAAAATAATTCATAATGTAGGCCTACAACAGTCATTTTGGCAAATGAAATTGCTATTTAATCCACGTATCGGCTGTTCCTTGCAAAATGCAGTATTATACATATGCTGTGTTAGCCTCTTCGAACAGAACTGTGTAGCCATTTTAGTAAGTAGCTCATATGTGCATATATAGAAAAATTACCTTTCTTTTCCTCAATTGGTTAGGCACCTCACAGACATAATGCATAAGCTTGCCCGATTTATAACAATATATGTAATTCATGTTCGAACAAAGTTAAACTTGCGCAGAACAGGTGACAAGAATGGTCTATCAATTAACACTTGGCATACATTTCATTGTTTTGCATTATATGTGTGGAGAAACTTTTTCTGATAATAATGCCAAATACCAGGCTTACTATCAAGTAGATGTGCTGGCAATATGACACCATTTGTAAAGATTATATGAATAAATCAAAAAGTTGCCTATCTAAGTGAAGTTACAAATCAACATGGCTGTTGGTACAAATGACCTTTTTCTGCTCTTACAAAATGTTCTATTCAACGGCATGAATTACAGAGAGTAAGACTGGTAACAGTGGTATGCAAAGGCCCTTTTGCCGGTGGATTGATTCTGACTTGTGTGACAACCATTGGCTTGCTTCCGTTGCATTAACTACAGCAAGGTAGCGGATTTTGTGACCAGCGGGCTCAAAACCCACAAAAAGTAGGCCATTAAAAAAGTGATGGAAATAAAAAAAAAAAAAGAGTATGGTTTTTCATAGAAAAGGGAGAAAAGAGGATTTAAAGATTAGGCTCACTCAGGTGTGTTGCACATAAGTATTAACAAGAATATATTCCGTTTCCACATAACATCAATACCTGTCCAAAAAAATGTATGGTCCAGAACAATGGACTACTGCAAACGCTGAATATTTTGTGAGGCTTTTATTTTCACAAATTTTGTGAATTGGGTGCTATTTGCGAATTCAAAAACATGCAAAGATATTAACTCTGATTCCGACATGAATGCACACATTTCTCTGTTTAGTGTACTGCACTCCACAATGTCACGAAATTGTTGGGAAGTCACGATTCGCGAAAAATTAGACTTGCAAAACGGTGTATACAGTATTCAGTAGGCTGGTTTATTGGAGTAATGTACATTCAGATCAACTGATATTTTCTTTTTTAGGACCGAATAACAATTAAGCTAAGAGTGTATTCAGTTTAGCTGTGCCGACTCAGAGCATGTCAACACTTTGATCAGTTTGCATGCTTTAAAGGGATGGTACAGTTTCGGCTGAGATGGGGCTAAGGATCTCCAGTGTTGTGTTTTTGTTTTTAGATTCCTTGAGATGATGAGAGCCATAGATCTTATGAAATATGAAAGAGCATATAATTGTAAGACATATTTGAAGTTTATTTGATGAAGATTGGTTTTGAAATTGCTGAGATATCCAAACAAAGCAGTCCTAATAAAAGGTGGGACCCATCTTTTATTAGGATCACTTTGTTTACTTTTTTTATAGATATTTATTTCAAAATGCATTTTCATCAAATAAACTAAGAATTCCTCTTTAATAGAATTGTATGCTTTTTAACATTTTATAAACTGGTTTCTAAGTATCTTTCAAAAAGTTAAAAGCTGAATCCTCACCTCATCTTATGCAGGGCTCCACACTAACTTTTATTTTTGGTGGCCCAAAGGCAAATATCCAACCTTTTTTGGTGGCCCAATCAGGCCACCAAATTCTTCATTTCTGAAATTTTGGTGGCCCGACGGGTGTTTTAGGTGGCACTGGGCCACCGGGCCACCGTTAGTGTCGAGCCCTGTCTTATACTTACTATACCATCCCTTTAACTGCTGTCATTTCAGGCAATCCTTGCACATTCCCACCTTCCAGAGTATTAGGTACGGTGTACACCTGTAAACCTAATGAGTTACTAGTAAACTGGTCTGCCTAGAATAGATTAGTTTACTAACACAGTTTGGTTTTATGCATACTTTGTACACAAAGGTTGTTCCTGACAGCCAGAAAGCTTGCCAAGGACTTGCCTGACATAGCAACAAGTAATGTAGGCAAGGTGGATTCAGGCTATAAACAAGTTATTCATCAGAAACAGGTTAATTGGAAAAGCTTCTTCTTAGGACACCAAGGAAAGAAACATTCATAAATTTGACTACATTTAGTACGTGCTAAAGTAGTTATTTAAGTGGCCATGTTTTACTTGATGCTATGCTATCCAGTCTTTGGGAAAGCATCACCATACATGTAAGCATATAAGATGAGTACTCCATTGCTCCAGAGACATGTACATAGAAATGTGTTGTAAACCGTGAGTCTGATGTGATAGAAGTACATGTGTGCATTAAAAGAACTTCAATTAGGTCCCCAAAGAGGTCTAGATTAGATTTAACTCCACTTCTATACCATATTATCATTAGCATACAGTTTTGCAGGTTGTGTATAATTTTAAATTCTTTAAACAACAACAACTTATGACTAATGAATGAGCATTAGGATGACTTAAAACACAATACCGGTATTTGTAAAATTTGCACTTCTTTGCCATGTACATAAGTTTTTGATTTCATAATGCAAACAATTGGGTCAGGATAGACTTTGAACTTCCCCAATTTATCCTGTGTTAAGTGTCACAAAACAAACTAATATAGAGTTTTTATCTGTACCTCAATGACTGGATGGTACTACAGTAACTAAAAGATAGCTAGTTCAGAAGACTGAAGTAGGTTTGTTTGTTGTTGTTTTATTTAAATCATATGTGACCCGCTACAACAAAAGGATCCGAAAGTAGGGGAGGACAATTTTCTAAAAATGGCATGACATTATTTCCTTACTCTTCTACTTTAATTTCATTTTTTAATATAGCACAACTCATACATGTACTCGGTTCTGGAGATATTGATGATTTTATTAGCGCATGTCAATTGGTTGTGGAAATAGAGTTTCGAGAAAAACGCCTTCAAAGTGTTCCTTCCGACGTTATCATGATGGAGGGGAGGCGAGGCAGTTTTCACCTCTTTATGCTCCTAGCAACCTCTGTGATGTTCATTCAAGCTTAGCGCCAGCTGTCTACGCACGACCAATCAGTAATCAGGATGCCACGCACTGACCAATAAGATCATTCCCTTGTTGCTAGGGGCGGAGCCTAGCTGCGGCGCTAAATCCAAATCTTCGGACACGTTCCTGTTACTTAAAAAGTCAGAAAATCATGGCCCAGAAAAACACTGATTTCTTGCCTTTCCTTTGATCATTTAGCTTCGAAATTTCGGCAGATGATAAACAAAACATTAGACTACAAAATTATGCCAAAAACAGAAATGCGATTGTTTTGACCAAGTTTGATGGTGTGACTTCAAACTCGATTTTCTTGGCTCAGCCGTCAGCGACTTTGGGATCCCTTTGTTGTAGCGGGTCACATATGTGCTCCTCCTGCATTTGTATGGACTGTGTTTCCCATCTTTTCAAATGTTTGGTAAAGTTGGCAAGTTTCTAATAAATTAGACGAGCGAGTATTTCTCACATTTTTATTCAACCAAGAGGGAGTGCTAGGTGCGAGGTCTTGTCTTAGAAGTGGGCTTGTGGGTTTACCCTTTCAATGCAATGGTGTGCTCTTGAAAATTTGAAGAAAATGTATGTGCGCGAAATTAGTCTTCTGTTGCTTGTCGGTACAATGTATGATTTTAATAGCGACTTACAAACTCAAGGGACGTCATTCATTACACCTCATGGGGGGGGGGGGGGGGAATCATCAAGAATTTTGTCCGATATTTCCACTGCACAAATTTGGTTTCAGCCAATCAGATGCAAGAATTTTAGTAGCTTGAAAATGATGTAGGTGACCGACAAGTTTCATGAAATGTTGCCCTGATATCCTTCTTTTTTGTCCTGTGCTGTATCGTACATTGTATGTTCATACTTTTTTTTTATTGTAGTGTACCGTATTATTGATGTGTCTGTCTGTTCTACATTGTTGTATTTCAGCAGAACCCAACAAGTTGAGCGACTTTCCATGAAAGGAGGTGGCATCAATTGGGAATAGACATTGTCTGGATGAGAGGGACAATGTGGGGACGCTCAGATGACCCCTATAGACGGATTTTTCATCAACACAGTTACCAGTAAGTTTGCTCTTTTTCTTTTTCACCGTGAGGAAAAAGTGTTAACCTTATCGTTTTTATAAGCCCTGTCATTAGATGCCTCAAGTGATTAGAAAATTGCTCATAGCTATGCAAAGATCGCTTTTGGACAAATTTCAGTACAGTGCTCCCCCCCCCCCCCCTTCACTTGAAGGCGTTGGCCGGGAGACATGCTTTTCTGCTCAACTTTAAATAGCTGGTATAGGCACGAGCACATAACACAACATGAAGCCTGCAATGTGTGCACTTAACTATGGACATGTATTTTGCTTATTAGTATCTATGGCAACAAGTACAGACATGCTTCGACACCAAGCCAAAAAAATGGCAGTAAAAAAGAAATGACTTGGCAGTCTCATTGTCTGGGCAAATACATCACAGGAACACAGTGGCGGATCCAGAGGGGGACACAACCAGTGCACGCCCCCCTTTATTTTTCCTTAAAAAACAAAAGAAATAAGAAAAAAAATGAAATGAAGCCCGGAAGTGGCACCAGAAATATTAGTTTATATTTTATATATATATTTTATATAGTTTATATTTTTTATATATTACAGAATTCCTGGATCCGCCCCTGCAGGAACAAACCTTTATTGATTTTATTGTATTTTTGAAAAGTAATACTGTTTACAGTTCACAACGCATGTCAGGTCACAATGGCTATTATTTGTGAATCCCGAGAATTAAACAGTGCTGCTAGCTACCTCTGCCAAGGGAAGAGGTTATGTTTTCGTTACTGTTGGTTTGTCCGTGTGCAAAATAACTCAAAAAGTTGTACACGGATTTGGATGAAACTTGCAGGAAAGGTTGAGAATGTCACAAGAAACAGATAATTACATTTTGGTAGTGATCTGGGAATTTGCTTGGATTTTATGAAGGATTTTCGATATTTTGGCAGGTGGGGTCAATGAACTTGGGAGTTCAAGCTGCATATTTTTGAGGTTATCATACGTGCATTAGAGTGTGTACTCTAGTTTCTGGTCCAGGGCGAGGCGCGCCGTGCAGCTGATATTGATGACGTTATAAAAGATTTGTATAATAGGGAAATCGGGCAATTTTCAGCATGCATTTGTATGGGTAGAAATCATTGATCTCTACAGAAGAACAAGATCATCGATGGAAATGAGCTGCTTGGTGGAGGTCTGTGCTCTCAGAGTGCTTCTCTGTAGTTTCAAATATTTTTTTTTTTTCGCCGTCAGAGTAAATAACACGATTACCAACATTATCGTGAAACTTTGCGCAGGAAATATTTTTAATTATATTTTTTTCAGTGTATCCCTGATTCTCTGTCTGTCACACACACCCACATACAGACACACATTTACAGACATACACAGATGGAGAATATGAGCAACACATAGCAGCAGTTACTGTATAAGCTGTTATTTTCGCGTACAGATATTTTTGCGAATTAGAAAGTGACAGACATTTTTGCAAGATGTTGATTTCGGCAGGGAGGTGGAAAGATTCCACCTCCCTGATTTCGCGAATTGACACCAACGCTATCTTGCATGTATTGTTACTCTAGTGTATGGCGACATTTTCGCGTGTTGTTAAATTTGTGATCAAACTGTGATTCGCGAAATTCGTGAAAATTAAACCCTCGCAAAAATAACCACTAGTACAGTACTTTGCATACTTTCATTACAGTGTGTATAGAAGCTGACCACCAGCACAATGCCACTCTACTCTACAGCCCCCGCAATTCCTCTCACCTCCCTGGTTACATGTACACAATGTATGTCCAACTGTCCAACGGCAAGCCTTCATATTGTGCAATGGGCAGGATCAATCCGGGATTGGTTAAAAAAATAATTTCCTGTCAGGAAATGGACTTCCTGTTATTATTACTTCCCTGGACTTTAGTCATCATTTTTAGATGTTATTTAGGGACATAGAAGTGTGGCAGCTGAAATATGTTCCATATAGAGCTGTTTGTGGTCCCAATTATTACAGTGATGGAAATAGCAGATATAAAACTTTGTTAAATCTATTTTGCTGCACGTAAGCATTGTTTCCACTATCAAAAGATGTTGCCAATTACTGTATACAGCGTTTATTTTGCGTTTTACGCACGCTTTTATACAAAGGTTGTTCCATACAACTACAAGGTTTAACCACGTGTAGCCAGCGACAATGTATGGTGACAACCAATCTGTGCAAACTGATTTAAGCGTTTTGGTCAAAACATATTCAATGGCAACATGTTTGACAGAATTGCTCTTTAAAAGTCATCAAAGGGGAAAATATTCTGCTATTGTGAAATAAGTGAAGTGGTTCTTTCTGGTATGCATTCTTACCCTGACTGTCCCCACAGTTTAGTGATTTGTGCCAAAGTTTTTGACAAACCATCCAATGCACAAAAAACTTGAATCTCTGAATTGTTGCTGGTTTCAGTAAAGTAAAATTTGCATCCTCAGAGATCAATTTGCAGGTATTACCTTGTTTCATGACTTTGCTAAATTTTGCTAGTTTTTAAAGTATTTGATGCCAAATTTGTTCAGATGCAATTATGTCATGTTCCTTGCGGAAACACAAACTTATGGTAACTGTTCACATTTGTAAAGAGACCATATACTAACAGTTTATTGTTCTCGTTTGTTTGGAAATTATACATCATAAAGTTTAATTATGATTCATAAAGTGTGATATGCAGGTATTCTGATATCTTGCTGCAACAAAGAATTTGATTCCATCGTTTCGTTTGCCAATTCTGTATTTTTTGTTATTAATATGGGAGCTTTTAATCATTCTGACTTTGAATGCATCTACAGCAGTGGTATACAAATGGTGATTTTTTTTTTCTTTCTTTCTTTGCAGCAATAAATTGTATTTTCTGCTATACAGCAGAGGACTCTCCTTTTATTTGATTTTGTCAAGTGAATCATGGGACTGTGTGCTTAATAAAACATTATTTTGAAACAAAAGGAGTTAACATGATAGATACAGTTAATTAGATATGCAGGAGGCAAAGTGTTGCGTTTATTTCCTTTGACTTGCCACATCATCAAATGCTACATGTAAGATGGTTACAGGACCATTGAGGTTGGCTATCCGCCTACTGGAGTTAGTAGAGAAGCCATACTCAAGCAGGACGCATTCTGGCAAAGTCTGTTGGAATATGTACACAGCACTGCCAATTTATTCATACTATGAAGATTGACATGATGTTTACTTCTTTGATAACTCAAATAATGTAGTAATTAGATTAGATATTGATAGAAATTGGCATTTATATCTTGACTTTTTTACTGCCTTGTATTGCACGACATCTTAAATTTCTTTTTTTAATCGTTTTAGATGAATGTGTGCCATTTCTTGGCGGAATATAAAGATATCCACAAAGGTGATGGCTGGATGTGTAACAGGTCCGACTTGAATAAGGTAGCAGAGTCTTGTGGGGAATTAAAACTCTAGACTTGAAAGTACATGTAGGTCAGGAGGTGCAGGGCTGAAACACTGCCCAGTACTTGATTCTTCAAGGAGGTGTGCATCTACTCTGACCCTCTTGACCCATGAGTGATGGCTATTGGTCAGTGCTAGATACAGTTTGTAGGGTTATGATAGTGGCAGAGCCATGTAGGAGGACTGTGGGATGTATAGTATATTTGTTTGTTTTTACACTTGTATCACTAAGGTCATCCTGGGTACAGAATACTACATCACAGCACTACACAGTATAATGTCATCAGAAGATGCCTGGTAGCATGGGGAGGGGGGGTGGGGTGGAAGGGTCGGATTGAATCGATCTCCATGTGCTACCCTCTAGGGTACAATAAAAAACAACAACAACATGAATATTACCTGTCAGCAAATGTGTTCCATCAAAGCATCTTACACTTATCAGTAACGGTTGACTCTAGTCGAGATTCCTCAGGTGTGTGGGTGTTACAACTAGAGAACAGTGATAATGCTGTACACAATTTGTTACAGGGATTCTCGAATGTATGTTTCATAGCAGGGCCAGCCTTCCTACTCCATGGTATCCACACTACTGGGTTTCTATTAACGTATGTTTACAAAAATGCATTAATGTGAAAACTGAAAAAGAAACTGCAAGTAAACCCTGAAAATGCATCAAGTGCTCTTGGGAAGCCCTTTCATGAAAAAAAAACACAAACCCAAACAAA
Source organism: Diadema setosum (assembly GCA_033980235.1). Taxonomy (NCBI): domain Eukaryota; kingdom Metazoa; phylum Echinodermata; class Echinoidea; order Diadematoida; family Diadematidae; genus Diadema; species Diadema setosum. Next base: position 35,179,124 of record CM067063.1, read on the forward strand.
CAAAAAACAGCAACTTAACTCTGATGAGCTCACCAAGACCCCGTTTACAGTGCGGCCGAGCCTCACTGCGAGCCTCACCTCAATTGCGAGGCCGAGCCTCGCAATTTTGTCCGTTTACACTGCTGGGCTCGGCCGCGCTTTTAATTCAAACCTTTCAATATTTTGTCGTAGTGGCGCTCTGCTTGTAAACAAATGCAATTTGGTATAGCCTGGTTTTCAGACCCTTTGCCAACTGGATTCCGTGGCGACAAAGTCGCCATTCGAGCAAAGGCCTTTGCCGAAGGAAAAATCCTTTGCAGGACAAAACTACCTTAAACTATACTAGTTTTGGGGTTAATATCGTGAATAGCGAAATAGTACGGGCAGAGGGTCTGGAAGCCAGACTAAAATTGGCCGCGCATTTGGCCCAGTTTACGTTTACACCAAGAAGAGGCCGGGCTCGGCCGCGGCTCGGCCGCGGACGAGACCACCTCCAGAGCGAGGCCTCGCATTTGGCCTTTTGCGCATTTACACTGAAGCGGGGCTGGGCTCGGCCGCGCACTGTAAACGGGGTCCAAGACTCCAGTATTTAGATGTACAATGTACTTGTATTCAATTTCGAAACCTCTCTTATATAGTCTCTAAGAAAAATGAACTTTCAGTAGTCTCAGATTTCTATATAAAAATAAAATGAAGGCACAAGACAATGTCATGAACAATGAGATTGATTGACAAATTGATACATGCAGATTGATGCATGCGTATAAGGAAAATATGAAGAGAATTTCACAAAATGTTACTTTTCGAAAAAAGTACACATTTCCTCGACTTGTTACTGATGTATGGTAAGGGTAATATTATTCCTCTGCCTTCTGAAAGAGAGAAGTCAAGCATTCTCTTATTATGCAAGAAATGTTGAATTTTCTCTATATTTTCTTTATATTGTTGTACGCATGTGACATCATCAGCTGTAGTAGTCTTCTCACCCAGCAGTGACTGAGCAGAAACTTCAAAAACTCCTAACTTTTCAACGGCTTGTTCAATTTTTTTCAAACTCTCACTGATGTGTTCTACTAATATTGCTGCATTCACTCAATCCACATAAATGTCTATGAAGGTGAACTTGTCCTTTAAAATAGAGTGGAAGAGAGAAAAACATGCTCTGATTACCATGGTCGTGATGATTGCGTGTCAGAGGAGAGGTTCATTATTGTCATGTTTTGTTGCTTGAACTTTTGTATGGTTTCCTGCACGTGATGAAATGTACCGGGGGACTGAATTCAAATCAAGATCTCTGCATTCCTGTGCATACACTACCATGTTAACTTGTACACATGTTGTATGTTATGGCTTTGTTCCAAGAATATCACATAACAAAATGACTGCATTCTGAGCACAGTACGACCGATACTTACAGGAACACGTAATGACATTGTCTTGAAAGGCAAGAGCTGAAAGAACTAATATTGCTCAGATGTCATAGTTCAAAATGTTAACTCTGTACTACAAGAACCATACTGGAAGACAAAATTTTCAGTATCAGTTTATGTAATATGGCCTACATTGAAGTGACTTTCTGTGTAGTGTCTTTCTCATATACAGTGCAGTCTGAAATATAAGGCAGGGTCATGAAGAGTATACTCTTTGAGAATTTAAAAAAAATATTATATGTCCTTTACAAAAGGAATGAACAATATTATTACCAGGCTATTGTAGGCATAAAACTTCCACAACATTTTCCAGGTGGCAATAATGTTCAGCATTCTTTGAAGACTTTACTTTAGCAGTTAGGGCCTACAATTTGTAGATACAAGATCGAACTTGTTTCTTATGTTTTCGAATCAGATACCTTACTGTCATTGTTATGATATTATGAATTATGTTTTCCAATAGGTATTAATTACACACCTTATGATTGTGTGTAATGGAGCAGTGTGGATTCAGAGATGTTCCTTTCACATACTAGATGTGCTGCCTAAGTTCCACACAAAATCATATGGATGTTTACATTGGCAGAAAAAAGTAGGGTATTTCTCATATTCTGGACTTCCTTTGGAAGTTTGCTAGGCAACCTCCCCCGAAAACAGCAAATAAATCTCCCCATTAACACACACACATACACACACACACAGTATACAAGAGTTCTGGCTTTTCGTCAACTCTCTGTATTTGAAAAGTATAGTGAAAAACAACATGCTCAAATCCCCACCTTTTTTGTTGTTGTTGTAGCATTAATCATGGCTGAAGCAAACACTTAAAGGTATACTTCTGTAGAGTCATATTTTGCTGATGTACAGAAGCTATGTATACAACTAGTTCTAGGTGGGCATATTGCCCAAAGGGAAGGTACACATGTATAGCCCTTTAATGTATAATTCCAGCTAGCATTTAAGATTTTCCCTTATAAAAGGGGATTGGATCAGAAAGGAGAATGATTCTGTTGATATTGAACAAGGCATTTTAATATTTTCGTGGAATAAGAGAGGGACCTTTGAATTAAGCTTTTTTGAGCACACTCTACAAAAATTGTTCAGTAACCGAATCCTGACTGTAAACATTAAACAACATTGGAAGTGCCAGCACACATACTGACTACTATCTGTTTTCATTGTAAATTACATGTAACGTGTGTGTGAATGGAGATGCTGATTGTAGGAGTAGGTCCAAAATAATGAGGTCCATTAAACCAGGGAGGTGAGAGGAAACCTCCCTGATTAAACACACAAGAGTTAGCAGTTTTTATAGCATTGTGACATGCAAGAGTGTATCAAATTAATAGTATAGTTTAGGTATGAATTTACCCAGTATAAGTGATAGAAAGCAAGCAAATAGTCGGATACCCCTGACCTGACTTTTGTACTGGGGGTTAGCTAGCTTCAGGTTTGGACCTGAAGTGAGCCAACACCCAGTAAAAGGTTGAAAAAATATTTTACCCAAGCTAAAGTTAGCACGCTCTCCTTGGAGGTAGATCAGGTTTGCTTTAACTGTTCCGAGCTCACATCAGTACAAAAGGTATCTCGAGTTTCTCAATTCACTGACCTATGACGGGAAAGCGTGTACATGGCGCTTCAGGGTTGCCAACATGTTGTGTACTACCAGGAAGGTGGGATTTCTCTTTCCACCTCCCTGGTACTACTCTAAAATACTGTTGCCACCAGCATGCTGTTACATTGTATGTGTATTAGCTTTTACTTGTATAGCTAAAAATAACAACTTTTCCAAATTTCATTATATAACATGTACATGAAAAAACTGTGAGGGTATGACATCATCAACTCACTCATTTGAATATTTATGAAGACTGGTCAAGAAATGTTTTCTGAAGAAATGTAATTATCTTCTTTATTTTGTATCCATTTTTTGTGATTTTTGTATCATTCTGCAGAGAATACTTTTCTCTTTCTTTTGAAGTTTATCAATTCTGTGCGACTTGTGAGAATTTCTTGCAATGTATTTGATAATATTAGTTACCCCAGGGAATAATTTTCCTGGTATCGCATAGCAATTTGCTATGCATTTTGTTATGACTGCTGTACAAAATGTAATTTGCATAGCAGTTTCATTACACAGACTTGTGTACCATTTTGTTGAAAATATATGTCTTACTATCAACAAAAATTGCTATTCAATTTCGAGAAGGAAAATTATTCCCTGTACCCGCTGCTTGTTCACGAAATGTGGCACCAGACCGTAGATATTTCCTGTATTTCATAAGAGCAAGCAGGGGGTAACAATTTTATCTTTTTAAGTGTAGATCTACATGAATTCTGTAGTGTAATCTCATTGGTAAAGTTACAAAGGCAATCCGGGATTTCACTAACCTTCTTCTCGCTGATTTCTTCTCGTTAATGATGTTGAAATCGCCGGCTGTCAGCCACGTTGACTTATGTCTCGTGCAGTGATTATGCGCGCATACGTACACGCGCAGCTAGCTGTGTAATATGACGTCATATCACGGAATACGGAAAATATTCAGTGGCGGATTTAGCGTATGCGCACAATATGACCTTATTCACGGAATACGGGAAATATTCAGTGGTTGGTTTGAGTAACACAGGTAATACGGGATTTTATCAATTACGTGATTGACCAATGAGATTACAGAATTCACGATCACTAAAAGATAATATCCCGTACTTCCCAAATTTTGACACCTACCCCTTAAAATAGAAATATCTTGGCAAGGTTATTGTCGGCTATTAAAGTTGCTAAGGTGCATTGTACTGACATTAATTTTTCAAGTCATCTATGATCTATGGTAGTCAGGGTATCGTGCTTCAGTAACAAGGCTACTAGTCTTTTGGAGACAAAATCCCAGGATGGAGACTATATGAAACGCTTACATGTACATTGTAGCTGTAACCTCATTGACACGCACTATATAATTGATATATCTGATGTGCGTCATGGATTGTTTCATGAACCAGGAAATTTCTCAGGCTTCGGAAAGTGGAAGATATGCTGGTTGTTTATGAGTGCTGAGAGTGCTATGGTTTTCAAAGTTCCTGCAGCCCTCTGGTTACCTGAGCAACTGGAATCATCTCAAAATCTTACCCCCCCCCCCCCAGTTTATTTCTCTTTCTCATGCTTGATACATTACTAAAAGTTTTATCTTACACATCACATATACATGAAACACAGTATTGTTCTGAAATAGTAAAATTATGTTTTAAAGCAATATTTTTTTTTATTTTTTTGTGTGCAAATGATTGACAGATTGCCCTCAATTGATGGACATAAGCACCAATTATTCAGTGTTTTGGTGATAGCCATGATAAAAAAAATCATGGACATACACTCAGATTGTACTAGAGTTGGACTAGAACAAACAATCTCCTGATTACTAGACAGGCATCACATCCACTAGGTACTTATTAGCTGTAGCCCAACAGCAGTGCTGATCCCTTATAGTAGTAGCTGGTACTATATATTTATTCAAATTAATGACTCAGAGCAAGAGTTCTTTTAATAATTTGAATAAGAAGCAGCCTACATGTTTGCAAAATGAGTGAGAATGTTGCACTTGGCGTACACACTTTTAATGTGATTAGATTAATATGTGGCATCCAATGTGATACCACATGTATGTAATATTATATGTGGTATTATAGTAAACAGTCTAAACAGTTCTAATGGTCATGCCAAGAAGCTGCAGTACATTAATATCCATTGGGGCCATTGATTTGTTGTTTTCAGCCACCAGGTTTTAGTTTGTTTTCGCCTGATTTTATGTCTGTGTGTGTGTATGTGCATGTCTGCGTGAAGTAGCGTTTGCATTGTTGCATGTACATGTATGTGGGGGCATGTGTGTGGGGATGTTTTTGTTCGAGTTTGCCTTTGTCCATCCGTAAAAAAGATTAAAAGAATCTTCTTTCAAATACTCTGTAAGCTTAATAATGATAATGATAGTATCAAAATGGGTGGTATGCGGGCGCGATGAACACCTCAATATGGAACAACTCCTCCGCAAAGGCGAGCTTTACAAGCACCAATAAAAAGAAAAGAAAAAAAGGAAAGAATTACTCAAGCGTGATTTTAGTATTTCATATTTGACTGTTTACATTTTCATGCTTCAAACTACTTTTCTCAACATACAGCCAGTCATAAAAATATATTTTTGGATAGAATCACAATAAAAGAAAGGTTGTTTTTTTTTCCATGACCTGTGCACTTGTTTTGTATCTCTGCCCATTTGGAACAGAAGAGATAGGATGTACAGAATACTTGCATCAGCAAATAAATGCATGATTATAACTTTTGAATCCTGGATACTTTGATCATACAAAGATTTGTTGTTGATTTTACATTTCCCAAATTACTCTCACCTGTGAATTTATACATACATGTAAAGCTTGCTGAAATTGGTCTTCAAATGTATCACAAACAAAACAAAACAAAACACAATAATATGAAAGTTTCCACTTTCAAGACATCTCACTGTCAGTTTCAGCTCTTACAAATTATTTAAAGTTGAGGATTTTAAAAGAGACTTAAGGACAAAATAGAAGGGATATTCGGTGATAAATCACACCAAAAATGATTAAGGCATTTTATTGTACAGTTTCATCATATTTCTGTGAAACCATGGTTTTGGACATAATCACAATTTGCAAAGTACATGTACAAATGTATGTGAGACAAATGAGATCTTATGTCAACATTTTCACTATTTTTTTTTTTTTCGAAATGCAAACATCAATATTATTCTCCTTTGATTGCCAGTGTGTCGAATACATCTAGAATGGGTACTTGCAAGGAATGTGTTAGCCACAGTCACACCAGCAAAAGATTGTGAAGTCTCCCTCTGGCTCCTGTCTGCCATAATGCACAGCTTAATATAATCTATTTATTGTAAGAGCTTGGTTGGTACAACCTCAAAATGAAAAACAAGGAGGTGTAAATGTAAAGAGATATACAGTAGTGTAGCAAAAAAAAAAAAGCTGCTGGAAACTGCTTTCCTAATAGAGGCGAGCCAGTGGGGTAGAATGGAGTCAAGAGGGGCCTGAGCTTTCGATCCTAGCAGAATCTTCGTCAGAGGCAAAATGACAAACAGGCAGAGAAAGCAGTCACATATTAAGGACTTCACACAACAAGAACAGTCTGGGAGGGGCTCGGGACACAGAACAAAGAAAACAAAAGGAGAGGGTAGGAGGTCATGGGCAAGGAGCCCAACAGGTAAAGGGAGGGGGCATTAGAGCAGGAGGGTGGACAGATAAAAGGCAGAGGAGGGTCAGTGAAGATCCCGAGGACCATGGGGGCAACCATTGAAGGGAGGCAGATAAAGAGATATCTTAGAAATCTTTATGAATGCTGCAAGTCTACCCTATGAAATAGGAAACTTTCCACACAAAATTCCTTATCTCTCATTTTCTCAATTCACATTATTGCTATCCAATGACAGGAAAGCATTACATTTGAAGAGGCTGTGTTAGAAAGTACTTCATATGCTGAAACCATAATGACTAAAATATTGCTACCCATACATACATAGTAACATCTATTCTTCAGTAATGAAATGTATTTTTTCTCCCTGTGGCTCTTGTCTGCCATAATGTTTAAAATCTGTGTTGTTGTAACAGTTCTTTTTTCATGTTAGCACTTGTTCATGCATGATTCAGCAAAATACGTTTCTGCTTCGTAAAAAAAAAAATAAAAAAAAATAAAAAAAAAACCTCATAATTTTGATAGAAATGAAGATGGGTAGGAGTTTTTAAAGACTGTTTGTGTTGCCTGTGTGTGTGTGTGTGTGTGTATGTGTGTTCGTGTGTTTGTGTATATGTGTGTGTTCATGCGTGATGTGCTCAATTGTCTTTTATAACCATCAAGAATCAATGAGCCGTGGGTGTTTATGGGATGCAATAGCTGCAGTTTGTTTCAGAGATAAGGCATCACTCACCCTTAACTGGAATGCGTCATATTTTCTTCCTCGTCACGGGAAGTGGTCTTGGTGACTATATGCTCTTGAACCATCGGGATATGTGGTGGAATATTGCCTTGCTATCTTCACAGTGCACTGAATTTTACCTCATTCACACAGTGTTCTGCCTTAAAGGACAAGTTCACCTTCATAAACATAAGGATTGAGAGAATGCTGCAAATAGTAGAACACATCAGTGAAAGTTTGAGGAAAATTGGACAATCGATGCAGAAGTTATGTATTTTTAAAATTTTTGTGTTGGAACCGCTGGATGAGGAGACTACTAAGGCTCGTGATGTCATATGAGTACAACAGTATGAAGAACATGTAAAGAAAATTCAACATATTTTCCCTTTTTTCGCATAATAAAAGAGCACTTGACTTGCCTCTTTCTAAAGGCAATGGGAATAGTATTACCCATAGCATATGTCAGTAACGAGTCAAGGGAATGTGTACTTTTTTTTAAAAGATGAAATTTTGTGAAATTCTCTTCATATTTTCCTTATATTGTTGTACGCATGTGACATCATACACTTTAGTAGTCTTCTCATCCAGCGGTGACTGCACAAAAAACTTCAAAAATTCATAACTTTTGAACGGATTGTCTGATTTTCCTCAAACTTTCAATGATGTGTTCTACTAATATTGCTACATTCTCTCAATCCTTATGTTAATGAAGGTGAACTTGTCCTTTGAAGTGAATCTACCCCTTGGGGTAGCTCGACCAGATACCATGCAAAACACAGCATCAGACAATAAGTCCATACAACAATAGCACTACATCCCCAACATAAAATACAAAACTGTTGAAAATTTAAACGTTCTACCACAAATTTTACATTATACTCAAGTGGAGTAGAATGCTTGGACTTGAGTATGATACATCAGTCCATAGTGAGCCCTTGCGCTACATCCATGGATAAAAAAAATGCAATATTATACAGCAATCCCCGACCATCAAAGTCCATCATTGTACAATTCAAAATCCCAGCTTTGAACGATGCAAGTTGTGCGCATTATGCTTCGTTTTCAATAAGTTGTGAATTGTGTTTCAATATCGATAACACAGAAGTGGCGCATAATTAATTTGAATTGTGAATAGTAAGGGGTCTGAGGTAATCAAGCTTTGCACAAAAGAAGCATGTGAGATATGAGTGTTAATCGCATCACGAAATACCGCTGATCATACTTGGGTGTATATTTTATGTGACCTGACATACTTTCTGTCCTCTCCCGTAGGAGATACATGTGCCATATGTGAATGAGCAGTCTGTACATCACAAAGGTGTACCTGTACTTTTGGTCCTGAAACTAGGGTTATTTCATGAATGAGAACATTACGTCTGATAGTGAATTACAGTATCAATTACATTGGCATTTTGCCTATGAAATTGGTGACAAATTATCAGGGTATGGGATACCACAATAATATTTAAATTTTAAAGGCACATGGTCCCAGTGGCTTAGTCGAATGCGTACTCGGGCACATGGTGCAAGTTTCCTAAAGAGACCTATGGTATTGACTCCTCTTTAGAGCTTACGCTTTGACCCATTTTCCCCGAGTCCGAAAAAGTCCAGTCCACTGTAGTCAGTGGTCCGATCACAGTTCGGCTCATGATTCAGCTGAGGGGGATGACAGCTTTAGCAAACTTCTTTTGTGACATCATACTAGAAGCACCAAGCATGCACGCTGGCATTACTACAGACTTCGTGATGCGCAAAGAAGACAATGAAAGAAACGTTACCTACCAACACCTACGTGCTTTACTCTTGATGACAGCTCAACTTCGGCAATCTTCGTATCAATGCTAACAGTGATCAGCAGTATCATCCAACAGCACCCTCAGACCCACCGGGACTATGCGCCTTTAACATATTTTCAGAGTGCTACATAACTTTTTATGCCTCCGCTACGAAGTGGCCGGAGGCATTATGTTTTCGGGTCGTCCGTCCGTCCGTCCGTCCGTACGTACGTCCGTCCGTCCCGTTTTATTTTTGTCAATATCTCAAGAACTGTGCGGTGGTTTTACATCAAACTTGGTATGAGGGTATATCCTTGGGGGATAATACTTTGTGTGGATTTTAGGGTCACAGGGTCAAAGGTCAAAGGTCACAGATTATTTTGTGAAAAAAAAATTGAAATTTCATGTTTTTCTCCATATCTCGCAAATGGTTCAAGGTATCTTCATGGAACTTAGTATATATGCTTGTACCGATGGGCAGTGATTATCTAGGGAAGTTGGGGGTCATGGGTGAAAGGTCAGGGGTCAAAGGTCAGGGGTCAAAGGTCAAGGTCAACTCCTCAAAATATTACTACTTTCCTTAAAATGCAGTATGCCTGAAGGTTTTTTTTTTTTTTAACTTAATGTATGGCATGTATTACCCAATATATATTTTTGGGGAAGTTTCTTGCCAAAAGGTCAAAGGTCAAAAGGTAAAAGGTCAAGTGAAAGTGCTAAATTGCACTTTTTCCTCCACATCTCGAAAGTAACTCAAGGTATCATCATGAAACTTACATATTTATGCATGTTCTACCTAACAGTGATTCTCTGGGGAACTGTGAGGTCAAAGGTCAAAGACCAGGTTTAGATACTGCTATTTTACCATTTAATACTGAAATGATACTTTTTAAGCCTCCGCCAACGAAGTGGCTGGAAGCATTATAAATGTTTTTGGGTCGTCCGTCAGTCCGTACGTACGTCCGTCCCGTTTTATTTTTGTCGATATCTCAAGAACCGTGTGGTGGTTTTACATCAAACTTGGTATGAGGGTATATCCTTGGGGGATAATACTTTGTGTGGATTTTAGGGTCACAGGGTCAAAGGTCAAAGGTCACAGGTTATTTTGTGAAAAAAAAATTGAAATTTCATGTTTTTCTCCATATCTCGCAAATGGTTCAAGGTATCTTCATGGAACTTAGTATATATGTTTGTACCAATGGGCAGTGATTATCTAGGGAAGTTGGGGGTCATGGGTCAAAGGTCATGGGGTCAAAGGTCAAGGTCAACTCCTCAAAATTTCACTACTTTCCTTAAAATGCAATATGCCTGAAGGTTTTTTTTTTTTTTTTTAACTTAATGTATTGCATGTATTACCCAATATATATTTTGGGGGAAGTTTCTTGCCAAAAGGTCAAAGGTCAAAATTTCAAGTGAAAGTGCTAAATTGCACTTTTTCCTCCATATCTCGAAAGTAACTCAAGGTATCATCATGAAACTTACATATTTATGCATGTTCAACCTAACAGTGATTTTCTGTGGAACTGTGAGGTCAAAGGTCAAAGGCCAGGTTTAGATACGCTATTTTCCCATTTGATACTGAAATTATACTTTTTCTCAATACCTTGAAAATTACTCAATGCATAAACTTATAAAAGGGTCAAAAGTCAAGTAAAAATCATCAGTTCCCCAAATACCTGCACTCTGACATTTTAATCATTCATCCAATTAAACCTAGTTCTAGGAAAGTGAACATTCAGCACATTTGTGTCAAACCTGTCATTTTGATATTTTGCCAATTGTGTGAAACTGTCATCACACATTGTCAAGACATTGTACTATAGACCTATTAGGAGAACCATGCATTGTGGCGGAGGCATATCAGTAGCCGTAGCGATATATCTAGTTTTTAAAAAAACCACTTGCTTGGTTGGGCAAGCAGATTTTCATATTGTCGCTAAAACACTAGCCCAATCATGAATTGTACATGCCGGAAAATTAAATCCAAAAATAGAAGAAAATGATCGCAGGTTTAAATACACTGGAATCACAGACTTAGTTTGATCATGGAGCTACCAAAAAGATGGAGTAACAACGGTTGGGGTCCTTTTGAAGTGATGCTCGAAGCCGACTCGTAAAAAGTAATCCTCGCTAAGCCCCCGTGAGCGAGAGCGATGACAGATGAGAGAGTGCGTACGCACAATGACGTCATCCGCAGCGCGTTCGCAAACTGGTTCTTACCATGGAGCTACCTAGCTCCATGGTTCCACCATGGAACGTCAATGCATGGGACTACACAAACTGCAACTGCCCCGTCGACTTCGAGCATATGCGATTTAACATGATTCTGAATTAATTATAGCTACAAATAGTGAATCTGCAGTGTAACAAATTGTTTAACATGTCATACCGTCGTTTAGTATGTAAATCACGATATGATACGACCGGCATGTAAACAAACACTGCACTCTCGACACGATCAATAATGGCCGTCACGCTGTCCCGAACAAACACAAAGACAAATAACAGCTGGCTTCACAACGGTATAGATAAAATGTACGCAATTGTACGCAGTCAACACTTACGTAAGATTGTAGTTTCAAATGTCAGCTTTACGGACAGATTTAGAAATATTTGGAGAATTGTGAGGGATTTTTATTAAGAATTTTATTCTTAGGGTATGTACTTGCCACAGTCACAAAGCATGACGACAATACACTGTACAGTACCTTCGCTGTTCATGGGCCAATTCAGTTCGTTCAACGTGCACTGCACTCGGTATCTCCTCTGTTTTGCCTGTGGATATTATGCGCATGCGCGTGGTCTTCAGCAAAGTTTTGCGCAGCCATATGTTGTTGCAAGTCGAGTTTTCGACTCGATACAGCACTGTATTGTATGTGCAATGTTGGTGAGTATGACGTCATTTTTGCGGCTCGGAGCATCGTTTGCCAAAGTATCCCCTGCGGGACGAGTTAAGCCGTCCCAGCGAGTGCGGTGCTTTGAAGTCTGTCAGAACTGACCGCTCGTAGTTGGGTTACGTAATATTGGTGGCCTTCGTTGTTACTCCATCTTTTTGGTAGCTCCATGGTTTGATAGAAGTTTTTGGTATTGCATTGCATTGGAGTTTCTTCACATCTACGTTGGAAAATTGCGTAAAAAAAAACAAGAAATTAAACTGTGTTGCATCACTAAACAGTAGTTATCATGGGGCTTCTGCAGGTTTGTATGAGTGAAAATGTGGGGAAAAAAAAGGTTGGCTTCAAATCTCTTTGCTTGCCCACTTCAGGCAAGCATTTTTTCCCATTGTTCCAAAACACTTGCCCAGGGTTGCCCTGGGCAATCAGGCTAGTGCTTGTGTCGCACCTTCCACTTTCAAATGCTCTAGTGCAAAATACAGTGCGAACATTTATGAAACAAGCAGTGTAATATTAGAAGTTTGAGTGTTTTCAAATAGCATATTGGATAAGAGTGTGTCCTGTATGTGACTCATTTGCTGGTCACTGCCATCCATTTTCATTATCATTATTGTTATTATCATTATCATTTGATAAAAGTAATCCTCATTGTAATCGGTAGATTTGTATCATTATCATTAGAAGCACAAATTTTACAATGAGTGAGGGTATTATTATGAATATAGTAATTGATGTTGTATTTGATGTGTAATGGAAAATATAAAAAGATGCATTTCCTCATTTATGTTACACATAATGTACAATGTATCAACTTCAAGTATAAGTTGTGAACTCTTTAAACTCATACATTGTAGCAAGAATGCTTAAGATGGCACACCTTTAGAGTCTCTTTTTTGGATGGGTTTAGGGTTATGGTCAAATATCGTAATGAAAGTGAAATTAAATGCTTCCTTCGAAAGTGTAGGTCATCTTCCTGTTTTTGTGTAGTTGAGGACTACACAAAGCTGTTGCATGCCGATACTGCATGAAGTGCATTGGCACATGAAAGACAAAATGGAAGACATGGCTTTCGTGCCGTCCAACGAGCCAATTAATGATCGACACCTATACGTTCAGTCCCTGAAAAGGAGGTTGCTGTTGTAGACTGTGATGAATTGCTTGAATGGACAGGAAGCCAACCAAGAATGAGAATGAGATATCTTGGAAATCATGCAAAAGCCTGGTAGTCACAAAAATCAATGAAAAAATCTCATATGGCAAGTTAGTATACTGTGGTTTCACCATAATATGCAACATCCGTGTCATAAAGGCGGTGGAGCACAGTGGTCCCGGGAACATTTTGCAGCTAATGTTTGCATGTGGCTATTGTCAGGTGGGTTTTTTTCATTCAGAGTCAAGCAGGGGGATATGCTTGAACAGTGCCTAATGAATAAATGGTTGCCAGTATGTGAAGTGGAAAAAAACAGTACTTGGCCTACTGGTACTAAAAATGGGAATGTAGAAGAACAAAGGGTCACACTCCATATTTCCCCTGGGGGTGACATTCACAATATGAAACAACTTAAGAACGCTTCCATTTTATAAATATACAATTTGTATGGGCGTATGTGTGACCTTCACATTCTTAGGTGCACATGAGAATATGGTACATGTAGGCGTCGTCTGATTCAAAACATGTGCATTCCAGACTTAATAATGAATTAAAAAAACAAACAAACATGGCAGCAACTTTAATGTTTTGAAATGCATTTAACCATGATGCACTGTCTATACATGTAAATATTTGAAAGGTTAATGTAACCTCTTCAGTAGTTTGTTTTTCTTCATACATCACAGTCTGAATTAGGCTATTATGAAGTAAGAACTGGCTAGGTGTGATACAATTTGAGTTGATTCTGGCGTGTCTGTTCCAGCTCATGTACCCAAAGACAGGCGTGGCCTGTATGTGTGCAGTAGGCTTGCAGTCGTCATTGTTCATTTGCAGGTCATACCATCTCTTTGCCCCCCCCCCCCCCCCCCCAAAAAAAAAAAAAAGAAAGAAAGAAAAAAAGTAAGCAATGCTTGAAAGACAGACTAAACATCCAAAAGGTTGTGATAGTGAGAATTCTTGGATTGTTAGTGTGTATGATGAGAGATACAATAGGAAAAAAAAAAATCGTTTACAAATACAGTGCACTCCTGTTATAACAAACATGGTTTAACAGAATGAAATTTTTTGGGCAGTGAAGTAAAAATTCAGGTTCCAAAAGTCACCATCTACATTCTTTATTGTTCAGCTATATATGACGAAATAATTAGATATAACAAAAGAAAACTGCTGGTACCAATGACTTGGTTATGATAGGAGTTGCCTGTGCGTGGTGCATGACACATGTACAAAAGTTTGTAGTAGTATATGATGTATTATGAAGAGATGGCACCGTTGTGTGTAATTACAGGTAAATGAAAACATGTAACACATTGTGACCCCACGGCGGTGCTCCTAGTCAGGATATCCTCCTTGGCTCAAGGGGAAGTGACCCCGTACCATAGATAAGAAAATGTGCCCAGACATCTTAATGGAAACTCTACACTGTATTCTAGGTGGCTTCAGTGGGAACAGTAATAGGAGAATGGGATAGTCTTCATTTCCTCAGACTTGGACTGATCGACCCAATAAAAAGACACAAAAATGCTTTGAAATGCTGAAGTTCCTCATCTCTGCTCAAAACAGTCCAATCCATCGTAATCACTAAGATGCAACATCTTATTAGAAAATCGAAATGACCTGTTATAGACAGGTGGTCACTACAGCAGGTTTTAACTGTACACGATTGTGTAAAGAAAATATATGTGTGTGTGAGTGAATGTATTCGGCCTTAATCACATCATGCCATCATCTATTTAGCATTCATGTGATTGTAACTGACATACTGTGCAGAGAAAACCTGTTAAACTGCAAAATTTCTATACATTCTTCTATCTGTTTCAATGAAACTTTAGTCATAATCTTTCTTAATAAATTAATGAATCAACTTTATGTGAACAGTGAATAGATGAACAAGTATAAAGCAAACTAGGAGTGTTAGTTTTTACATCATAGCCCTAATTCTGACACCCGTGCACCTCCCCAGAGTGCACCAGTCAGTGTGCAAAGATGCCACTGTAGGCATTAAAAGAATACCGGTTTCTCTCAAACCGCATGCGATTCAATTTTTTAGGAATGAAATAGGTTTTGATGGTAAATTTCATGTCATTTCTAATTGGTATCGAGGACATCTTTTCCAGTATCTTCCCAGAAAAAAGAAAAGAAAAGAAAACTTGAGGGAAAGAGTTGGAGCAGAGCTATGTACAACTGTATGCCATGTAGCCATTGGATTTTGACCATGTGTGATTTGTTTCAAACATTGAATGAAAGTTCAGAGTATCAAAGGATATTATTTCCAGTAGCAGAAGCCTTTGGCCCATGTGCAAGAGAACTATCATGGGGAGAACACAGTAATAGTTGCTTTCGAATGTCAATCTAATACAAAACAAAACAAAACAAAACAAAAAATAAAACAAAACAAGGCAATGTAAAAAATACTAATGATACCAGGCATGTACCAGGCTTCAGCACTTCACACACAATGATGTGTGAAACCCCATGTTCAAGTGGCTATTATCTGTCTCTTGGATCACTTTCATATTCGGTTTCTGACAGTGTCTCTCCCGTTTAATTGATAATAATTGTTCATTAGAAACTACTTACAAGTACCAAGAATAGTCTCATTAACGTCACAACTAAGGATAATACTTTCTCTTCTTCTTCATCTCACGACATGCACAAGGGCGAGATTGAATTTCTAAAGCTCTCATGATCCCATCTGAACCATGTTTTTTTTTTCTCATTGCATTGATTTTCTTTTATTAATTCATTGGTTTGTTTCCTTTTGAGAACTAGTACTGATCTGTTTATCTCTGCCCTTTTTTCCTTTCTTCTACCAGATATAATGTCTGTAGACATGTATATCTGTACATGGAATCCAGTTTACTTAAGTGTTGACATGATCATTCAATTGGCAAACCCTTCTGGTTTTTCAAGAATAACTGTTGTTATGCATGTCCATGTTTACTTGTGAAGACATAATTAAAAGCATATACTTGGATGTTTGTTAAAGATTCCTGTGTAATCAGCTTCAATTCTTATCAGTCTGTTTGCTTCCTGTTGGTATGATGCACACCAACCATTCTCATTTCCTGCTTCGTCTTCTGACTGTTTGGAGGGTTTGTTGAAAATTGTATTCCACCGTTGCATTTTTTAGTGCCAGGAAGTGTCGCTGGAGGCATTATTTTATTTATTTATTTTTTTGTAGGATAGAGACCCTTTCATGACATAATAGATTGTTCAGCAAGATGTAGCTGTTGTGTTATGAAAGTGTGAGGCAGTGACGTTACTGCAGTGGTCATCGTCTTGCTCTCAAAAAGCTGGCCTTGACCATTGATCCTTGGTCATCTGTGAGAATGATACGTACGCTGCATTTGGTCATCTTAAGATCAGAGGTGTCTTTACCTATCATCTTTGATAGGATTTCTAGCTGATAAAATTCCATGCTCAAGATTGCTGTGGAGTCACATCAATTAAGCATCACAGACAGATTAAGACAACTCGGTCATTTCATGTTCCCTTAGTGGAAAACTTGCCATACATGTATGACTCACTTGCAATAAAATGGTGTAAATTGCCTCAATTTGTTCAGGTTCATTCAATATTGATGGTTGAGTTGTTTTGTGCATCACAATACTCTCTTTTCGATTAGAAATTTCTCCCTGTGAATGCGTGACTATCTCTGACGATGTTCTACTATCTAAAAGCAAGTGTGTGCAGCAGATAAAACCATTGTGTCCATTTAAACTCAGTGTAGCAATAGTGGTATTGATAACCTGTGCTGAAAGTTTAAATATGAGATGCATCTACCAGGTACCTTGGTAGTCAATCTGAAAAGGGATGAGATATATGTGTAAAGACATTAGCGCTTTCTGGTATCCAAATAGAATGTCCATGGAATATATGGCTATAGTCTTACGAAGAACTCACAACAGGAAACGAAGACATTCTGTTTCGATGGCAAAATTGCTGTCCAGGGGCTTTTTCAAACTCAATTCCAGACATGTATTTCAGGTTTGCATCATGGTAATCTAAGCCAGGGATGCAAAATGACTGGACCTCCACCTTACGTGAAGCAATTAAGATGTTCATTGACATTGATTCCTTTGATTTCCTTATTACTGATCTGTTAATGCCCAGTGTCTGTTTGATGCTACCCATAATTCTTCACAACCTTTAGGGCTTGAAATTCCTCTTTATGGTGTGTGTTGGAGCAAAATGTATATTTCAATTTCATTCACCTTTAAATTACATACTGAATACAAAAATAATTTTGATAACCACTTTTACTACATACATTCATTTACATCAATTGCATGGTGTCATAGTAATAAGAATTTTACATATATGAATAAAGCCAGAAGTTTTAACAGAGTTT
Source organism: Diadema setosum (assembly GCA_033980235.1). Taxonomy (NCBI): domain Eukaryota; kingdom Metazoa; phylum Echinodermata; class Echinoidea; order Diadematoida; family Diadematidae; genus Diadema; species Diadema setosum. The sequence continues at coordinate 35,196,657 of CM067063.1, forward strand.
GACACGCACACACTCACAAACCCCCCCCCCCCAAAAAAAAAAAAAAACCCACAATGAAATGACAGGAAAAAATACCAAGAAAAGTCAGCATCGTGATGTACATGTACAGGTTGCTGTTTACAGAAGTATGTTTGAGAAGTAAGAAGTAAAACATAGAAGGCAAAGATTTGAATAGATGGATTCAGTGTGAGTTAAAAGCAAAGATAAACAGAGCCAGAAAAGTGCAGGAGGTTCTGGTGGGGGGTTGGAAGGAGATTAACCAGAAGGATTCAGAAGGGTGCACAGATTCACCTTCAAAGGTGGATACTGGTGCTGTACCAGAAGCCATCGTCATCACTATCATTATCAATGACACTCTGATACTAGGTACTGTAAATGATGGTTCTAACACATATGTCGTATTTGAATGTTGCTTGTAAAATATCTGTGTCTGTTGGAATTGATTAAACAACACTCTTCCTGATCTGTATGGGATGTTTCAGCTATAGTGGCACTGCTATAAAAGCATGAGAGTGTGTGTCAGTTTCATATTCAACAGGAAATAAATATTGCATCTACTGGAGGTAACCTCTGCACTGGAGGGTGAATTAAAGACCTCCCAGTCATCAACTGTTTCAAGTACAGATGTATGTTGTGAAAAACATCTTCTTCTTTTTTTAATACTATTTTTTATACGGTATATTTTGCAGGTTTTTGTTTTTGTTTTGTTTTTTTTGATTTCACAAGTCTAATAAAATTCAACTCACAACTCACAAATATTTAGCATCCCATGTTACAGGTGCGCTGTGTATATATTAATTTCCAAGGCAAGAAATTGCTTACTTTTACCATGGACTTTCAACGAAACTTACCACTTTGAAGTACGAGATCCGCCGCCACATGACTATGCGCATCTCAATGAGTACATACAGGTGTCTCAAAAATGATGTTTGCATAATTATGCATCGTCACTGACAAAAGAATTGTTTCCCTAATTCTGGTCTTATTTGGCTGATGTGCCTTTTCAGACTGAAACACCTTTGAATAAACAGCAATGATGAGAAGCAGCAAACCTCAGAACATGATTGATCTTGTTTCATTGGATTGGAAATTACCGATTCACTCGCTAGCGCTCACACATATGACTTTGCCTAATAATAAGACAGATCTATATCTTCTTTCCTTGCTATCTGTTTTTACTCTGGAAAAATGTGCGGAAAAAGTGCAAAATGAGATAACAAAAATCATGTTTAATTGGCTAAAAACTTAGCTATCTCTTCAAAAGTGCGTGCATTTCGCTGATGAAAATGTCTGAGCGGTGATATACCAATGCATACCACAACTGCACATGCATTTTCGTTGATTTAAGACAGTTGTAATCTTCTACGCATTCAGTTTATAGATTTTTCAAAGCTGTGTTGTGTTTTGCCTAGGCTTGCCGGCGGTGGAGCTCATAAGATCAAAACAGGGAAGAATGTTCAAAATGCTTTTGTGACACTTTTGACATAGACAGAGGCATGCATCAATCAAGGAAATGATGAATGTCCATGTGTAGTAGGTCCATGCTTTCACTCTCTCTCTCTTTCTCTAAAAGAAAAAAAAAAACAAGAAAAAAAAAGTCATTTTTCATGCTGTTGATGTTTTCAGTCATAAATTCAGCCGCTTACAAAAATGTCTTACAAGCTTCAATTTGTGATAAATCCTAATTTATTTGGCATAAATGTGTGCTCTGTGAACTATTCAAGATGCTTTGTTTTGTGGTGACGATAATTTTTTTTTTCCATTTTTTTTTCTTGGTTGAGGGGGGCTTCCTAAAACTTTGTACAAGTGGTCATTAAAGTCAGACCATTGAAGGGTGCCCCACTCCAAAATGTCTGCATTTAGTCTATACTCACCAATCCAATTTGTTTTTTTGTTTGTTTGTTTTTAAGGGACCTCTCACTCTTGCAGCAGAGACAATTTTCACCAGATTGGTAGAAATTGGAATAACTGAAAGAGGTATCAAGAGATTTTGAAGAGGTTGTGTTTTTAATAGGCAAGTATAACTGACAAACTGTGTCAATATCTTCCATTCTGTTCACCTCACATGCTTCCATGTGTCCCTCCAAATGGGAGTGCAGGAGAGAATATGATATATAATTTGGTAGTGATGGTCGCATTTATTGTCAGTGCCATTAAATTTTGATGGTTTCATGAAATATCATCACCAGTCATGATTATTGATGGGGGCAAAATTTTACAGTGCATCAATGGATAAAGTTGCAGACATGAGGCAGGCATTTTGAAATATGGATCATTAACTGACCACAGCTTCTATGTTTTTCTTTTGTCAGAATTGTATTCATTATGACTATGTTAAAAATGCTTTGAGAGAGTCAATAACTTCGATGAGTTCAGTCACATGAGATAGTAATGTGTCTTCAGTGATAATTTCATTTTCTTCACCATGAAAGAAAAGACAGTCACACTCACAGATGTGCACATGTGGGTCTAGGCTTATAGTGATTGTATGGTGCTGTTCTACACTTTTTTTATTTTATTTTTTATAACTGTCCTGCTGTAACACAGACCCAAGGTGACAGACAGCCTGAAAATACGTGTACTTACAATGTAACCGATGGGCATGGTCATGTAGCAGACATTAGAATAACTAGAACCATGCATCTTCAAATTATTACAATGCAGATGTAACATTGTCCACCCCCATTGTCCGCCCCCAGAGCTAGTTGTACGTTCACCACTAGGATATGATGTTGACTCTATAACAGTAGCACTGTTGAAGGTCATTTATCACTGTAAAATCAGAAATATTTGTGTGCTTAGACTTTCACAAAGTTCGTGAGGAGCCCCAAGATTCACAGAAGTAAAATGTATCCAAAAGTGTTTGTCCACACAATGCATTGAATGCCAGTGGGAGTTCACAAAAGTTTCTTGCCATGAATGTTTCCGGTTTTATCATGATGCAAGGAATATTTCACTCTGATCACAAAGATTTGTCTCTGAATACAGGCAGCGTCTGTCAAAATGTTATCTTTTAGTTGTTGTTTTTTTCTCCAGTATTCCTCTTCAGCTCGGTAGCAATGGTGTGTATGTGCTCAGATTTGCGATAGCTCTCAGCCTGTCTGTGGGAACAGCCATACATATGCAATGTTGATAAGTCAGTTTATGTCGAGTTCAGAAACGTATTAGCATTGGTGATAGATAAACAAAAATAAATGCAAGAAAAAAAAGTGACTGAATGAACTCTGTACTGTTTTCACATTTTGCCGAAACAACTTTTTTTTTAAAGTCAAACAGGGGATAAATATCTGGCATATGTACATAAAGAGGAACTCAAAAGATAATTTGTAGAATTATTGCTAGCTGTGGTACTCGAGTGCGCATTTCAGCATGTGGCTAATGGGCTACTTTGCTGAGAAGAGTTTCTGATTTCAGTATGGTTTCAGCTCATGATAATGAAAATTGCTCAAAATTTACACTTATCTCTTCATTTTTGTCCCTATTTGTTGAAGCTGGCTTTGTATGTGAGGTGGACTTCTCAAATTTCCCACAAATTATCACATACCATCCATAATTTGAAATGAGACAAAAACATTATAGCCAGTCATTCATAGACAACGAAGCAGTTTTTTGTATGCAGTTTATAAATTCTAAGTTAAAGGCCACCAGCAAGATGTGTGTAGACAACAGGCCTTTGTTCAGACAGCGTAGAGTGTAGATAGCATTATTACAATGTACAACACTTTCTCTTGCTTGATCTTAGATTCTGTAAAATATCGTCATAATCTAAAGCCAAGCTGGGCGTTTGGATACAGATTCTCAGAGTATAACATTTGTTTAGTGTCATCCATAGTGGTGGGATGACATCCAGAGCAATTGCCAAATATTTACCTCTCATTTTGCTGTAATTTGCATCTTTTATGAGAATTAATTTCTTCATCACTGTGGAGTACGACTATACCTGTGTTTCAATGAGCTTTTGTGTTAAAAAAAAAGTGCATTTGCAGTGTTGGAAGGGTGACCAAATGTGTTATCTGCTGCCAACACAAACATTTTAAAACTGATAAGCTGAGAAGTGATGCTGTTGTGCCAGTCTGTACCATGCTGAGAAGTGAAACACCAGGTTTTGTTGTTCTCATGAGGTCATTGCCTTGGTCGATGTCTGTTGATGATAATGCTCCTGCATGAAGAAAGGTGCATTCAGGTGGTGAGAACAACCTTTGCATCCATGCAGCCGTCTTGTTGCATTCAACACTTCTTCTGATATTACAGTGACAAAGCAAACTACTGTTTTATACATCTTTGGAGATGATTTGCTCTTCGCGATTCAGTCCGTATGACCAAAATTTGCTTTTCATCCGAAGTATTCATGGATCATGAAGTCGGTACGATATTTGTTGTTTCTCCCTCGTGCTATTGTTCTGTGAAGACATTTATGGTACAAGTGATGTATTGTCTTTGTGGCTTCCACCGAGCCTGATGTCCACAGCTTCTCGTCTCAAGTCTGTGAATCTCTTACTGTTACCATCTTTGGCTGTTTTTGTTAACCAAGATCAGCACATGCAGTACTGTGGGCCAGACTAGAGTTTATTAATGCCAGAATATAAATTCTCCGTTACCCTGCATCATGCTTTATAGTCCAGAGGGAAAGTATGCCAGTTTCTGATGTACTGTCTACTTTACCATGGCTATTGAAGTGATTCTTCCCCTTTGAAAATGGATGAGAATTTAGTATGTCTAAAAGTGTGAATGTTCAGTTGCTATGATTTTAAAATGAAGTTTTATTAATGAAAATACTCACTAAATCCATAAAGAGAGAAAAAGAAATATTTGTGTCATTTTTTTTTATTAGCTTTGTTTTCCCACTTTGAGCCAGTGCCACAGTGTTTAGAATTGAATCTTGTGTAAATTTGCTCCTGCAGTGTCACCCTCCAAGTCATTTTTTCTTCCTTTTTTTTTTTTTTTTTTGTAGCACAACTTTAGAAATTTGCGTGGTGCAGATATTTTGCACGGGATAGTCTTAAATATCCAACAACTTTTTTGATGGCAATTTAACCTAAGGGTGATTTTACTTGCAATTTGTAACTTTAGTAAAGTTCTTCCTATATCATACATTTACACATGATATCACATTTTTTGTTACTTTGGTTTGATCTGTAGCTATGCAAGCTAACCTAGGCATTAAAAGAAATGTTATCTTTGAAAACACAAATCACAAGTGATGTGAAAGGAATTGAAAACATAAAGTGAAAAATGAAAATTTGTTGGCAGATAAAGTGTGCTATCTTCAGCTGATATGAATATAGCACATACTGTAGCATGCACTTGTACCAATGTTCTCATTGCAATTTTTGCATTGTAGAGGTAGTAGTCAAAGGGCAGAACATATGCTGCATCGAGGTAGGCAGGGATCTGTGGTTTCACTCTTCCTTTCAGTAACTCAGCAGGTCGATGTTTCCATGTGAAGGTTTATGTTTTGAATGCTTCATGAAGAATTTCTCCGTCATTGCATTGGTGCATGTACATGCATACGTATGTATGCTGCAGACCTACATTGTGCTGCCGATGTGGATATCATTGCTGGAACATTGTCGTCAGGGGGAAACTGCCGGTTCGCTGCAAAGCGGCCATTGTCGAAATCTTTATTGATGGCATTCATGCATGACGATATCCTCGCTGTCAAATAGCCTTGGCTTCACCTGATGAAGCGAGGGCCCCAGGGTATACATTTCAGAAGAGCAGCTTGAAAGGCAACTCTTTCTCTGCTGTCCATTTTATAATAGGAAATGTTTTTGATCAGCTAGTGCATTGCATGAAACTCTTTGTGCAAAGTGACAGCCAAGTTGCTAGCTTTAGGGTGAGATGAATGTATTTTCTGCCATTAGCCTCACTGTAGTGCTTGAAGAATTCTCTGTATGAATGTCGGCTTGTTCTTATCCCATATCCTGTGGGAACTACACAAACCTCGAATTACATGGAAGTACAGTATTCATCGCATAATCGGGACAAGTTGGGAGTAGCAAACACGGCCCCTTTAAGCAGGGTGCCCGATTTCGCAATGAGCACTCACCATACACTAACGGCATACGACATGTACATTATGTAGTGCACACACACACACACACACATGCATACTGACGTACTGTACATGTACATGAATACACAACCATGCTACCCCTCAGCGCGACCCTCTAGCTGTCCCTGCATTCTCGCAATGATGTAGAGTAATCGCAACCAGGTTCTTCTTCTGTCGCCTCTCTTCGAACACAAAATATGTGGATAAAAGCTAGCACTTTCTTAAACATTCGTAGAATTCTTGGACACGTAGGGCGTTCTGTATAAATACATATCCACAACCATGGGAAATGATTACCCAGAACTGATGTGGGAACGTCAATGAAAAGTCCTTCAATCATTCAATCATCACGGCTTGATTGTTTACTTGCCGCGATCACTGCACTGTACATGTGTTGTAGCGATCTGGCTCGGCATATATACACATGTACAGAAAAGCGAAGGCGGGCAGCGAGCTGAAATGTACATGTACTGGATGGACCGGAGGTCAAAACACACCAGTCCGAAGCTTGCTTTGTAAGTTTGATGTAAACGACAACTGATAGGGAATCTTTGAAATATTGTTGTGGTATTTTGGTAGATTTTTTGTGTAAAATATCAACAAAATCAAAGATCGCTTGAAGAAAAATTGTCCCATTTATCAGAGGTCCCCGCCCGATTATCCAGTGAAAATAACGTGCATTGGAAATGTTTCTGGGAAGCGTATGTCATTTAAGCGAGGTTCCCGATTATCAGATGCCCAATTATGCGATGAATACTGTACCGTAATGAAATCACCAGGTGGTGAAAGCAAGGGAAGCAATGGATTAACTTTTGTTAATTGTTACATTTCTTAACTCTGTTTTAATATATGTATTTAGTTACACCTTTAGTTACTATATTTTGCTGATTGAAATCTTGATGAAAGACAAATATCAGTAGAATTCAGTGTTAAGGGATACTGCATATGTGTGTGGTCTTTTTTTTTGGGGGGGGGGGACATGGAAGCATTAGAAATGAATGTTTTTTTTAGAGAGTTAGGCTGTTGTTGAGAAAATGAATAGCTGTATTTAGTTTAAAAATCATTTTTGCAACTGCGTCACAATCTTATAAAGATTGGTATAATGTGATTATTATCAAAGGTAATTCATACTGTATATGCTGAAAATTTTGCAAGGTTTGTCAGGTGCAAAAAAATATTGACTCTGGTCCCAATGTGGATGTGATGTACACATGTACATTTCTCCGTTCAGTACAGGACTCCACGATCGCGAATTTAACCACTCGCGAAATCATTGGAATTCCCGATTTGCGAAAATGAAGACTCGTGAAATATATGGCGTATACAGCAGTTAATATGTTGAGAACAGATAGTCTGTTGTGTTGACTTACACAGTAGTGGACTGGTCTTTTGTAAAGCCATACAGGGGTATAAGCCAGTTCGTAGTTCTATTTTGCGCATGAGCAGAAAAAGGTTATTTGTACCAAGACGCAGGATGGTTTTTAAATTCACGGAGATAAGCATCTGTCATATAATGATTATTCATACCGTCCTTGTATGATACTTGCCAGTACATCCACCTGACAGCAAACCTGGTGTTTGGCAATAAAATTAAACACATGTTTTAATGCATTCAATACAAAACAAAGAAATGGATGCTTCCCCCAGGGTTGTTTGATAGACCATTCAGGTCACCTGGTCTCACTATGCAAGATAATTTTTTGCTTAACACGAATTCCATAAATTGTTATGCCGGGCAAACTTACCGGCACGCATTATGTTGCTTTGAATATGAGTGAAGTGCCAAACAACTGAGAAAAAAGAAAGGTCATTTATACCAACGTGCACATGAGCTAATTACGAACTGGCTTATTGTTGTCATGCTCAGATGTACTACACCAGTGTATGATGGACTGAAAGGTATATCTTTAACCCCCCCCCCCCCCCCTGGGGAGGTGTTATAGTAGGAGAGGAATCTCTTTGCATTCCACTGGCTTTGATGTTCTATCCTCCAAACTGCTCTTCCAGAGTGCTTATATGTGGAGCCCAACGAAGGCGTTCTAGATTTTAAACAGTATTAAGAGAGCTGTATTTCAGATGAAATGTTGAAATCAAGTATGGAACTTAGTGGTTATGTTGTACAGAACAACTACAGTACTTAGGTTTTTCTTCACATATCTCCTGGTAATTAATATCCTGGACTGAAAAAAGGAGTATTAGTATCCTATTTTTTTAAAACTATACATTTTGCACACATTAGTGCATAATATTGTTTGGCAGGCTTAGTACTTCAATGTTAAGTCTTTTGAATAAAGTAATTGGCTGATGTGTGTTTTTGCATGTTTAGCAGCATTTTACAGAACTTTATAGAAGAATTATTTTTACTATTAAGTTTTCATTGTGCATCCTATACTCTCTGCACACTAAACAGTTGCTGTTTTAAAGCATTGACCGGACAGCGAATTGCTTCTTGCTAGATATGTTGTAATTTAGGAATGATGCATATATTCAAACAGAAATGCTGTCTTTTGTCAAAGCAATTTATTAACATGTGCAATAACTTCTCAGCGGCATGGAGCATGGCAACCGAGAGAGCTTAAAGCATCTGTTCCTTGGATTCGCCAATGAAATGCCTGTCCTTGTGTCTGTTTTCTGTTTCCATCCATTTGTAATGTAATAATGAAATGAGGCTTTATTAGCATTATAAAACTGTTTGTACTCACACTTCTGTAGCCATGTTTAATTGTATACAGTTATGAATTATAATGCACTGCAAGTAAAACAAGATACTGTGAGATATTGCTTTGAGAAATTTATATCCTGTGAATAATTGATCCATTGCCTCATTGTTAGTAACAATAATAAAAAAATGTCTCTATCCTCTCAGTTGCAAAATTGCCCATCCATTTCTTGTGGTTTGTCATAACATGTTTATTCATGCATCAAACAATTATACAAATCAAACAAAAATGGTGGGGAGAGGAAAATGGATGAATGGTATAGTATAGACAGGATTGTAGATGTTGAATAGACAGACGGGGGACTGAGACAGTACAGTGGAAAGAATGTGACTCTCATGACTTGGTTGCATTTGTGCAGCAGAATGTATGTTTGCAGAGCTTTCTTTTAAAGAGTAGGGAAGGGGAGGGGGTGATGGAATGATTGCTGTGTGAAGCATAATCTCCAGAATGAGCCATTAAATTTTCATTTTCATTACCTCAGACATTTGTGTGAGCTAGTCACTCAGGGTGTGCTTGTGCGCATTGTACTGTTATTCTGAGGCCCTTTACCATGCATTTTTGGGAGAGTAACCCTGGGCAACTCAGAAGACTCTGACGTAGGTCAATTATCATTATTATTTTTTTTTTTGGGGGGGGGGAGGGGATGGCTAACTTCCCTGGGAAAGTGCATTGTGGCGTGTTTTCCGACGATATCTCTGACTCTCACCATGAACTGCCATGAACACAGACCACATTCACTTAATTTTTGATTTCCTTTTTGATAGAATTGTTGGGCTTGTTAATGAATGCTCGACACATGCACTTCAGGGGTATGACTGTCTGTGCTTGTGTCTCAGTTTGTCTCAGGCGTGTACCCTGTGGGTTTTTAATTTGTATGTCTGAGGTTCATCTTGTCCAACAGATTGGCTGGAGTAGCCATACAGAATGCATTGTACTCTTTAGAAGTAGGGATGCACTGAGATTAGAAATATTACTATCATCAAACTTGTATGAATGTCAACAGGGGCAAACACAGAAGTAATTGAAATGCCAAACTTTTTAATTGCTTAGTGAAAGGAGTGTCATTGATGTCATCTTTAGTGTAAAAGTGAATGAAACCAAACTTTAGACACCACTGACAGTGAAGGGAATGATGAAAACAAATTGCATGAATTTATTTTTCTTTTCCAGTAACAAGTACTGTTCATTTGGGTTATGATGTGATGAGCCTCAGAGAAAGATAGATAATGCATGCTTTTCTTTGATTTAAAGTAGTTTTTTTTTTCCCAAGATGCATTGTCATGGACTACATAAGTGTGTCAGAAATGACGCAATGTCAGTCAAGTGGAATTCCTTGAAAGTGAAACCAAAGAACAATCGATAATTCATGGCAATAGCTTTAGTGGCATGTGAAAGCATCATACACAATAAACACCAGTGCAAAGGTGTTAAGGAAACCTTTGGTAAAGACTTTCTGTGCATGTTTGATAAGTACTTAATTATCCTCTGAGAGCACCACTGTTGGGATTTTGTACTCTTAACACATGATTGATTTGATGTGGTAAAATGCCTTTGTCCTCTGCTATGCTGTTGGCAAGTGAAGTGTGATACCACTTCATATACACATTGAGATGCTGTAGAAAGTAGAGGAAAATCATATTGACGGATTAATGGAAGTATCATCAAAGTCATGGAATATGATTAGTGAAAGGAAAATGAGTGAAGATTTCTGTTGACCAATGGAAAAAATGTGACATCATCATCTTAATAGCTAATCATTGTGTATGGTTGTTTTGATGAACACTTTTTCATGAGAACATGTGAAGTTTTAACATTTCTTGACTACCTACAGTCTGAATTTGAAAAAAAAAAGCACCTCATGCTATTTTGGTCATGTGATTTTACCCTGCTGTTATAGCCGATTTGAATATGGTATGAAATGTTAGTCCTGCTGTTTTATAGAAGAAAATAGTTGTAATGTTTTCACAAGCTCTTTCCTTCTCTTCCTGTTTCTTTCATTTTACAGATTTCACTTAGAGATTCCACGTTTGAGCTGTCCTTCATCAACATACCGGCTGTCAACCAAACCACAATGTGAAGAAACTTGTCAAGAACCAACCTGAGGTGCCTTAGCTGAAACCCAAACTCAGAAATTCTTTACATGTGAGCAGGAGAAAGTGCAACAATTCCACACTGCAAGATGTACCCCCAGTCTGGTGCAGGCCATCAGGCTTTTCCTCGAGCCTCTCTCATTTCTGGTGCCCAAACCCAGTCTTTGATATGCCACCCAACAAGTGCCTTCAGACGACCAACAGCACCATCTGTGCCTTTGGAGCCGGCATTCATGCCTCGTGGACAAATAGCTTCCAGTCAGGATCAGTACCAGCAGCAACAGTTTGCACCACATAGGGGCCAGATTGCAGGTGCCATGCTCCTTCAGCCTAACCAGCAGCATCTCTTCCAGAGTCCATTTGTGTCGCGTTGCACTGGTAGCACTCAAGAGCAACTTGTACCAAATGATGCCCGTCGTGTGGCTCCACCTGAAAGTAAGGTTCGACCTGTAGTGCCTTTGCAGCATCCACAAGGTCTCCAACAGCAAGTCTTGTACAATGGCGTTGCGGATCCCGAGTCATTAAACAGACAGTTGCGAATATTGCATGCAATGCATTACCAGGAAAAGGTCTCAGAGAATATGTTAGAGAATGTGAATAGGAGTGACCTTGTTGAAATGCAAGGCCACCAACAAGGGCAGTCAGAGATGCTCAGCAAACTCAGAAAAGCTCATGGTGCGGCCATTAACCTTATTCAGGAAACACAGAGAGGTGGACAGCTGATTCAACAAGTGCAACCCATACACCAGAAACAAATTTCTCCAGAGACTCACATCTCAAGGAGGCATTCAGCTACCCCAGATATGCGTTACTGGCATCAGGAGGAGGTTCACCGCTCACAAAGACAGAAAATTGGTAGTACATCATCTCTCCAACCTTCTCATGCTTCTGCACCTCGCAAAGTCGTATCTGCCATGAATGTCCAGTCGAGGATGAACTCTGCAACCCAGCAGGATGTGTCCCATGTTCACAGGAGCTATCCACATGATGCTCGAAGGCCCTCCTCATCTTCTCAGCATACTTCTTCAAGCAAAGATTACTTTGTTGGTGATTGTGGTGGTGGTAGTGCTTTCAGGCAACAAACGTTTTCACCCAGTGAGCAATGCCCTCAACGCTTTGTAGCACAGAAGGTGATGCAGCCCAATGTTATGCCTTATCATGCTCAGCAACTATGGCCTGTGCAGCATATCAACCACAAAGCATTACCAACTCACAAAGTTCCAGTGTGTGGAAAAAGTATACCTGTATCAACACAGATGTTCAGTGTGGAATCATCTCGTGGCCTAGTAAGAACAGATGCCCTGCAGAGCAAAGGCTTGATTGCACAAGCTGGAAGCACTACCAAAGTGGTGTCACAGCCCACAGGATATATAAAGCGGTCAAATTCTAGTGAGAGCATGATGCCCGTCTTCTCCCCACACCAAGCTCAAGGAGCTGCTGTAATCACCAATCGTGGAGGACAATACAGAGAGCTAGGTTCCTTGAATGCTGCTTCCTCAAGGATTCAACAAGATTATGCTGGTTATTCAAGTAGAGAAGTTTCAATCAAGCAGGAGCAGGAAGTTATGAAAGGAATCCAGAGGGCAGCTTTTCCCAGCAATGAGGAGATTAATCGTCCCGAAACGTTCCTGACCAAACAGAAGGGCGATTTGCTGAGACATGCCCTGATGGAGAGCAGTGGTGAAAAAGAATCAATGCCAAGAATTGTTGAGGTCCGTAGCTTGGCTAATCCCAAGCTGCAGTGTTCAATAAGTGGAGGTTCTTACATTGATCATCCCAGTTCTCATGTGCCTGTATCTAGTGCAAATGTATCTAGTGCAAGTGGAAGACCAGCAAAGCCTAAATCTTTGATGATAAAGGCACATCAAGAACTGCAGGAAATGCCAGTGAGTGACCACAGAGTACCATCTAGATCCAGCATGAACAGTGAAAGTGGCCGAAAGGACTCTTGGGACAGTGGTATTGAGTCACCCCCATGGCCTGACTTGAACAAGGAAAATATCTCTGTAGGTGTGAAGAGACTACATTATCATCTCCATGAAGACAGACGTGCATCTAGCAGCCCAAACCCAGATCAGCAAGTACTCAATCCAGAAAATGAAAGATGCGAACAATGTCATTCTTCGAGATCAACAGCATTCTGTCCAGAAAGTGTGGCGACGAAAGCCAATAAGACGGCAGCACCCACGCCCTCTTTTGAGAAGACCACCACTTTGCAAGAAGAGTGTGATTCAGTTGAAACAAAGTCACAAGATGTGCAAATACCAAGGAAAAGAAGTTTGCCCAATGAGGATATTCACCCAACTCTGCCTAAAAGGCAAGTACAGAGAACTAGCACCCTGGATACTGAAGTTCCACAAAGTGGAAAGTTTGCATCCAAAATCCGTGAAAATTGTGAAAAATCAAGCATTGGTGGTAGAGATGAGCTTCCTCTTGATCTGTCACTTAAAAAGATTGCTCCTGCACCAGTCACAAGGGAGAAAGAAGCAAGTGAAGGCATGTCAGAATCCCAAGAAAATATTAACTGTGAGAAAGTGCATGGATACTTCAGTGCCATTATGATGCGAGCACTGAAACGGATTTTGTCCAGCAGTGAATCGAACTTTGATTTGAAAGGTACAGAGACCCCACCCAAATTATCAAATGAGAGCAGTGATGAGGACTCAGGAAAGTACTTCAGACCTTCTTCTGTAACTGTGACCCGTGACAATATACCTAAGGTAGAAGATGGGGAAGTGGAGCATCCTACCACAAACTTGAAAGAGAAGCAGGCAATGAACAAGGATTCTTGTGTGAATCTAGAAACTGTTATTTGTAAGCTCATGCAGCAGTCCTCAGAGTCATTCAAGCATGTAGGGGATGTGTTCCAGTATTTTGATGGTTTGATCAAGAAGGAAATGCTGAAAGAGCTGGATGATCAACAGCAGGGAACCGACGCCCCTGTTGATACTGCAGATGAAGTTGGGAAAACTTCTGATTCAGATGTACCCATGGAAGTTTTACAAATTGATGCTCTTCGCCCCAGCCAGTCAAGTGAAGCCAATGCTGATGTGTGTATCAGTAAGTCAGACTGTAACCAGGAAATACCTGCTGCAGATCTGGATGAGTCACAGGACCTTGTTATTGTGGAGAGCTCAATGTCACCTGAGGTGCCCCCAGACTCCCAAGAGCCTGAGAATGTTGCAGTGGACACCACCGTGGCACATAAAGTTGAGCAACAAAACTCCATGCAGCAAGATTCTGCTGATATGATGAATATCATAATTTCTGCTGAGAGAATATACAAAAGGGCAGCTGATGCTGCAGCAGAGAAAGCTGCCAGGCAGGCAGCCAAAGAAAGGGCTGTTATCTCATCACAAGATGTACCTAAGCCTCCTGACTTCCCATGTGAGGATAATCCATCTCTAATAATCGATGTTGAAGAAGACCAGTCGCCAACCCCTTCAAGCCCAAATTTGAATACAAGCAGTGTGAGTCATAGTAGTACACAAGAGACACAATCTGTGCCAGGTTGTAACACATCACAAGCTGATGTGCAAAGGAGCACAGGGCAGCCATTGGTCAGGACAGACTTCAGTAGGAGAAAGATGGACCTAACTGGTGTTGCAGGTACTCAAGTTGTCTACGGACCCATGGGAGGTAGTGGACATCTCACTAAAGAGCAAGGAGCAGTTCACAGCCATAAAAATTCAAATGAGTTATCAATCTTCAACCAAAAACCTGTACAGAGTTTCCCCCGGCCCCATAGAGCGTGTGATCCACATACATCTTCAGAGGGGCAAAGGTATCCCCAAACAGGTGGGGTCCGAGATTGCGGAAATTCTTACCGGAAGATTGCACCAATGACTGTCTGGCAAGCCACAGGATTGGAAGCAAACAAAATGAAACTTATGAGAGTCCCTTCAGGCAACAGTGATGCAAAACAAGTCTCGCCTGATAGTTCCTTACCAACTTCTAGGATTTCAAATGGCATAAAAATTCAACCGTCTTTTCAAAAGTCCCCCATAGTGCTCCTCCCAAAGATAGCATATGTTCCTGGACAACCCACACAACATGTCTCACAGGAATCCTTGTTGCAAGCTGAAACAAGTAAAAGAGTCTTTGTTATCCAAACCGACACTGTATCACAGCTGCACAAGCAATTCCATATGGCCAATAGTACCCCTGCAAAGACGTCATCACTTGATGGTCATTGCCAAGTAGTCAGCTTAGCAACAGACACATGCACATCAGGTACAGAGGATAGTAGCAGCACTGGTAGTTCCAATGAAAGTGACATTGGTCCATTTCGCTTGATCAAAATACCATCAAAGGATCCACCCTCCGCAAAGAAACCATTCGTATGGGCATACAAAATTTTCTACAAGGATGCATGCCTCTGTGGAGTTGTTCGTTCCAATGTTCCGTTTGTGCCCCCACGAATGCTTCATGAGCAGATGTACCCCAACTGCAACTTTGATGACTTTTGCCATGCCCTACAGGACTGCAACATTATGCAGCGCTACATGACTGTTCTGGAGCGTGCAGCGCTCTTGCCCGACCTGAGAAACCACAAGATCTCCAGCTGCAAGTTAGTGTCCCTAGGCGAGTTCCACAAGAAATGGGATCAGATCAAAGCCATTATCAAGGAAAAACATTCATCCGAAGAGAAGTAAGACCACAAAATCTAGTAGGAGTCATACACGTCGCTTGTTCTGCTGAGCAACAAAAAATCGCCAGTGATATGACAGGCTTGGACAATTCCTGCTTTTGAAAAGCGTAATTTGAGCTTTTGTTGGCCTGACATCAGCATATGGAGAGATCAGAGCCCCAAAATTTCTATCTTTGTTTTCCTTTCATATTTCATCACAATGCATTTTACCATCATTGGAGTTGGGTACTGCATGCATCAATTTGTCAACATCATCAGTCTTTTTCAGACCATAAACAACAATTTGCTGGCTTCGTGGCATAATTTCTGTCATTGTGTACATTTAGCACCTCAGTTTTCATGACCAGAAAAGATGGTATGGCTGTTGTAAATTTAGCTAATTGTATGACATATCTCTTTTTGTATTTGGTGGAAATTGTCATGACAAAGTCTTTCCAAGAAGTTTGTTCACAAACTTTATACTAATTGGCAACTTGATAATTAGAAGAGGATAGTTTGGAATGATGTGTTTGTACAATGTTCTCATTGCTTATTTGGAGGGAGACAGCATATGTGCTATTAATAAATGGGAAGTGAATTAGTGGAGTGAGATTGGGGTGATCATGCCCCTGTGTACTGTGTTTCTTTATGATAGGATATCTTGAACATTCCCTTCAAAATCTGGTACCAAAAGATACACAGTACTCAATAGAAAGCAGTCACACTTATCTTGTCATTGCTATGCTGTTCAAGTTTTTGTTGTTGTTTTTTTTACTCCTACAAGTTGTCACATAAATCTGAATACTTCTCATGGCCATGATGCTGCATCATGTTTTTAGTAACATCTTACTTCATATTCACGATATGGTATTGATATCGGCACTTGAACATTCACCCTCACGGAGACCATGATATGAAAATGCTTTAAGAATTTACGAGATCCCGGATTTTTCTCATTTCATATTGTAAACTGTCTTTGTCATACTTCACAAAAGCCAAATGGTATGAACATTACAAAATATTCACGCTTTTTTTTTAGAAAGACCAGTAGAATTAAATAAAAAAAGACACCCAGCTAATCAATTGGAGAATGTCAGCCTTTCCAGATAGGAATCGATACATGTAAGGAGGCAGAATCTTGTAGTGAAGGTATCGGTATTTTTGTGTACCGTCACTGTGAGAAGAACTTTTGCACTCAAACCCTCCTTGTGTTGTTGTTACGGAGCCTTTTGATGAACACTTTGTACGAGGCAGTAGTGTGTGCAGAGGGATGATTATTGTCTGCAGTGGATAATGATGATAAAAAGCTTCTAAAAAGAAGTGAAAGGGATCATGTATTTTCGGTTAAGACCTAACTTATCTTTTCTATTAAAAACAGTTTTTCTTTTTGTGAGATAATGAAAAACTTCTCATGAAATATGAAAGAGCATATACATGATTCCATGAGGAATTCAATGTTATATTTGATGAAAATATGACTGCTTTGTTTTACTTTGTTTTTGGATGTCTCAGCCATTCCAAAACTGATTTTCATCAAATAGACTTTAAATTCTTCGTAGAATGGTATGCTCTGCTATTCCATACGTGGTTTCTTGGTATCTCGCAAAAAAAAATTAAGAGCCCATTCGTCCTCTATACCATCCCTTGAAGAGAATGCATGAAAGAATAAAAGTAGCTTGTCATCTGTTCACAGAATGTTTATGCATTTTTAAACAGTAATAGTGCAAGCAGACAAGCAAAGTTCAGTATGGCGGGAGGTGAAGGTAATAAAAACTCTAGCTAGACAATTGAAATTTTTAGGAGCCAAAGGAATTAGCATTTGTATTTCCTTCAAAATCATTGCTGTTCTCAGCCATGAAATGTATAATTGATAATGGGTACGCAATCAAACGTAATCAAATGGCAGAAAATATTGTGGGTTTACTTAAGGTGATGAAGATTAAAAAGCTTGGGGATTAAAACCAGAGAAGGGAATGTGAAATTACGTCAGTTACTGGCTCGAGGCAGTTGATCATGCCGTTGCCAAGGAAAATTGAGAACACTGCAGCATGCAATGAAATTATAATGACATATTTTCTAGGTTTCTAGCACATGGCTAGTAAATTGAAATTCAGCTTGAATGAGGCTTGATTGAGGCTGTTGATTATTCTCTTGGCAGCTGAAAGTATTAAAATGTTCATGGACTACTAGACCCATTTGTTGACTGTTTGCAAGCAAACTTCATTCATTGTCTGTCTGACAAGAGTTGAATGCAGAAAGTTTTGAAATTGGTGACACTCTGTGGTCATATACATGACTTTGAGGCATGGAATACATGGAACATTAGAGCTCCTTGCATAGGCATTGTAAAATGAAAGGGTTGATTTTGATATCGTTTCACATTCTTCATTGACATCTGTATGCTGTAAAACATGATATATTCGCGGCATGAAATTTTTGCAAATTGGAGCCCACTGCCTTTTTCACGGCATGAAATTTTCATGAATTGCCACTGGCATTCAATGCACATGATGTAGACAAGAACTTTCACGTGCATTTTAATTTCGCGAATCTTGACACGCGAAATTCGTGAAATTAAAATACATGCAAACATTCTTCATTTTACAGTAATACTCTGTGTCCAAAAACTTGTGAATGTCCCCCTTTTAGAGGACTATAGCACAGACAAAAAAAAGAAGAAGAAAAGCATTGTCCTTTGAGTAATTGCTCATCTAGGCGATATGGTATGCATGTGTATGTCTTGTTCTCATGACAGCCGTATCCAGTGTTTAATGAATTTGATCCACCACTCTTGCTCCTCTCTGAGATGCTGAACATACCGGTACTTTGACATGTCGAGAAAGTGAAACGTTGGTCTGACACCTTCCGTTTTGCTCACCCCAAGAGCATCCAGTCAATTAATTTTTCTTTCAGAGTTGTGGGTGAGGAAATAGAACCACAAGACATTATCTGAAGTAAATAATAGTGCTGGAGTGCACATGCATATTGGTTTGGCTCAACCCCTGAACCTTCAAATTGAAAGCACAGTATGCAGTCCACAAGATCTCATCTCAGTCCCTTTACTTGACAGCCTTTTCTCATTCTAAGGATATCCATCAGAATTTGTCATCATTGTCAGTGTAGTGCACTTCTTCTCCAGAGAAGAAACCAATGACGGGTCAGAATACAAAATTTGCTCTTTACAGGTGTTCAGGAGATGTCAAGCTCATGCTTTCTTATGACAAACACAGCCTGGAGCGAGTTTCCTTTTGCCATACTTTTTTTATAAAGATTTTTTTTTACTCATAACTCTTTTAAAAAGTGTATATATTTGAGCTTGGAAAGACAAGTCTTTAGATGCTGTGTCCATGGTTTGTTTTATTAAAGGTTTGTTTAAAGGTTTTTTTTTTTATATTTAATCATCATATTAGCAGAAAATCTAAAGGGGGGTAGGGGAGGTAACTTACATAGTTGGGTTTGTTTTTGTTTTTGTTTTCTCCTCCAGTGCCAATACAGAAGTAGCTTTGCCATGGTTTATTGGTAACAATGAAATTGTAAATAGGAACTCAAGTCCATAAAATAAGAGTAGTATAGAGTTTGCCAGGCTGAATCAGCGGGAGAAGTGAAGATTTTGTTTTTAATCGCATTTGAAAAGAAAAAAGGAAAAAAAGGTTGAAGTGTGTATAATGAGAGGCATTCACAAGCAAGACTGCAAGCATTTTTTTTTTTTTCAAGGAGACTGCAGACTCCTCCTTTCATCCCAGTGCATCTTACGTCTCTCCAGCCAGAGATTGGGGGCAGGAATTCCTGCTTTACAGGATGCCTTCTCTCATTGTGAGTGGCGCAGTGTCGAGAGCCACGTGAGCAGTCGACGTATTTATAGCCTGGCTGACTCCCTTTTCATCCCGGCAGACAGAAAAGGACTACGCCCATGGTCTTACCTTTACGTTATTACAATATCGTGCCTTCCAATGATTACTGAAAGCTTTTATGCGTGATATTTTTTCCCCTATCAGGAGAGAGAGAGAGACAGACAGACAGACTTAAAGAACGAGAGAAAGTAAGCCTGAGCAAGACTTTACCTCAGCACTTGTTCTTCATTGAGAAGTCTCTGTTTAAAGATTGAAATAATGCATTTATTGTACTCTCAAAGATTGAATAAAGGAAATGAAAACCAAGGGGGGGGGGGGGGAAGCATGTGGAAGCTAGTACCAGTCGGGACTTGACACGTATACACGCGTGTAGCATTCAGTTTATTGATTGTAAGAAATTTATTGTCAGTAAACTTGTTTCATTTTTCCCCCTTTTTTCCCCCTCTCTCCCTCCCTTTGCTCTTTTTTTTTTTTTTGTAATTCTTGTAGGGATGAAAAGCAGGTAGTGATAAAGTGGTATGGTCTAACAATATGGCACAAGATCATGGGGTTTCTGTGATCTTCATGAATTTATTGATTAGGTTTAAAGCAGAGGGAAATTTACGAATTGATGAAATAACAGGCTGTTGTTATGATACATTTTATCACATTTCAACACGGAAAATTGCTTCCAGTTATGCCCTGCATGGCTGTGACTTTTTCTTTATTGAAATGTTTCAATCACCCCATCACAGTTTCTCATAATTCTCTTCTTTTTGCCTGTATCTCAGCATTCCCTTGGGCCACATTTGAAAGCAAAGTTTCTTCCAACAGCCTTGAAAAAGGCTACCTATTTGCTATCATTTCTTTTGTGTGTGTGTGTGGGGGGGGGGGGAAGACTTCCTAAACAGTCAAATGAAAGCTCGACTTTGATTTCTCAACCATTAAGAATGACTCTTTGTGTGTCCCCCCTCTCCTGGCATGCCTTGGGGTGCCCCTATACCAAGATATTAGGGCCTACTGGCCTTAAAAGTCATTTCTGCACACCTTAAAGGGATCGTATAGTTTGGTTGAGACCTAATTTCAGGTTTCTAACATTTTTTGACGAGATAATGAGAAACCTGTTATGAAATATGAAAGAGCATGTAATTCCATGAGGAATTCAACGTTTATTTGATGAAAATTGGTTTTGAAATGGCTGAGATATCCAGAACAGAGGAATTCTAATAAAGTGTGGGACCTACATTTTATTGCAATCACTTTGTTTTGCTTTGTTTTTGGATGTTTCAGTCATTCCAAACCCAACTTTCATCAAATAAACTTTGAATTCCTGTTAAAATAGTATGCTCTGTACTATTTCATAAGTGTTTTCTTGGTATCTCGCAAAAAGTTAAAAGCCCGATTCTCATCTCCACCAATACTGTACCATCCCTTTAAAGGTGAAATGCTCTACATTCTCTTCTCTATTTGTAAAACTTTCCATACATGATGTAAACAGACATCACATTTTTAAATGAGAAATCTTGCTGTGATTTTTGTGTAGTCAAGCCTAGCATTATGTGTCATTGAGATTTTTTTTTTCTTTGTGAGGAAGGGCATATGATGATCTCATTTTGACCCCCAATACAATCTCACTATCAGCACAATCGTTCCTGTGCCATTTAGCTCTTGTGAAGTCAAATTTACCCAATGGGGCAATGATTTCATCTTTTTACACTTTTCTGAGGCAGAGTAGAATCGTGTGAATTCATATACCTACCAATGAGCTTCAAGAGTTATCAGTTTACAATGATCAAGTGTCAGATTCAATATCAGTACCACATACAGTAGTTGCTTTCTGCTTGTAGATCCTAGATCATTCAGCAGGCAGTTTTTTTTTCTTTCTTTTTCTTTATAGTTTGGGCTCTTGCCATTCTTCACTAAACTTCTGGTGTATAGAAACGTATGCAAATGTCTTCGATCTGTAAAGAAGGAACATTTTTTGTGTGCAATTCTTCATAACGGAGACTTTAAGATGATTTTCAGACTTCAGCATTTGAACATATATCAAAAATTAGTTACACTTGGTACCGAGAGCACTATAAATTCGACAAATTTGTACATACATTCTATTGGTTTATATATAACTTGATGTGAAAATCAATTTTAAAAAAAAATCTAGAATTCCCCTTAAAGGTTTTTCACATGCTGTGAAGTTCTTCAGGGGTCATATTTCATAATTGATGAAATATCTTGTGTGCTGCATCAGGAAAGATTTGAAAATAAAGGTGTTTTTTATGGGTATGGTTCTAGCACTCTGGACTTGTACATTTAAAGGGGAAAAATGAATGAAAAGTACATTGGCAGGTCCAGTGTTCCCCCATGAAGGGTACAGATAAACTCCAGAAATGCTGCACATTGGATGGCAAAAAGTAGTGTGCCAAATTTTGCGCAATTATATGGGATAAATATGCATTTAGTCAAGTTGGGACTAGAGCTCATGCGTGTACAACATGGGAGGGTTTACCCTGACTGTAATGAGGTTTTTTTTCCAAGCACCATGTCATGTGTTCAATGAGAATGATTTCAAATTCATCTCGCCTAAAGAAATTTGCATTACTGCTGCTTAAGACATTTTACGCCATAGATATGTAGCATACCATTCAAGTCATTTATTTTGCAGTGATGGTGAATATTGATCGTAGATTAGATTGAATTTGTGCAGTACGTAGTAGTTTCTCATGATTTTGTGTGTGTGTGTGTTAAGTTAGGCTGGGCAGTCAATAATTTTGCAGTAGGTAAATAGTTTTTCTAAATTAACATTAACTACAAATTGTCTGTTAGAATCTGATGGATCATTGGGAAAGTCAGTTGAAATTTTGGAATCTTGCAGTCAATGGGTTAATAGTCTCCCGATAGTCACTTGTGCTCTCAATGCAATTTATGTTAATCAGAATTAACTTGGGTTCATTTCTCTCACTGCCTAATAACAACCTGTCTCATTTATGAGGAGTCTTATGTTTTGTTGATCAGTCATTACTGTGTGTACATACTCAAGAAATTTGATTCCTCTTCCTGTGATAAAATAATTTGTTTCCCGTTTGTTGTTGTTACACAAAATAATTTGCTCGTCACGAACATCCTCAGTAACTTAGCTGGCAATTCTGAATGATATCTTTGCTGTCCAAAGCACTTCCAAGTTGAAGGCTACAACTCCAAATGAGATACATGATCTATTCAAATTACAAAAATCAAAGTGGAAGAGAACATTTTTTTTTTGCGCTTGTTCGAACGACTTGTGAAACATGATTGTACAACAAACAAAAACAGAATGTGACTACATGTATTGTGAGTGCAATATCATGTCCATGCTGTACATATGGTGCTAATACATCTGCTGTCAGTACATTCGTTATATCTTAGTATTATTTGTAACAGGTGGCTGTGACATTGTATTGAAATTATGTATATCTGTCTTCACTTCTTGTTTTAATGTGTGCACAGTCACAATTATTGTGTGTCTTTTTTTTTGTTGGCAATTTAAAAGTGCATTGTTCTTTGAAGAAAGAAGACCTTTTGTATATTGAGTACAGTGTATCTTTCCATATAACCTAAGTGTGCAAACTTTACTTGACTTCATATATGTTGATGTCCCATTGACTAATACCAACGTGAAGAGAGTACCTTTGATAGGCGACAATAGGTAGAATTAGTTCGTTTATCTACCATGCATCACAGTGTGTGCAAGGCAGTGCCTTATAAACTGTAGTTTGTATATTATAATGCTGATGTACTTGTGACACAAGATGAAAATAGCACACATCACATATATAAATAATGTATGTATGCATTATATGCTGCAATTTAATTGCAAATCTCTCAATTTACAACCAGAGTTTACAAGGGGTGTTTTGTTGTTATTAAGTTGTTATCAGAATGTGGTATGTGCGACCATCCTTGTAATTGCTCCATGCACTTAGTGTGATTATTGTTGGGATTAATTTTAGTTATCTATTTTGGATGAATATGGCATCCCTATGTCACTCCGGTTTAAAGGAGGTTGTGTATAATCATTTAGAGACACAACCTTGGACTTGAAAAATACAATATGACTGTCACTAGATCTATCATCTAAAGCTACCTCAAATTACTAGTTGATCATAAGAGCACCCTTTCCCCTTCAACCATTGGTAATGTAATGATCACCATTTGTACTGCTAAAATTAGTAGAGTAAGCTGGGTAAGAGATCTTGGATTTCTATATTGCCTAGAGCAAACATCCTTATCCAAGGATGTTTTACCAAAATTCCCCTCTAAGCCCCAGTGTTTGAATAGATACCTGCCAATGCTTTGGTAGTAATAATGGTGAGTTTCACTTCATTAGTCATTACCCCTCCCCCCCCCCCCCCAAGAAAAGAAAAGAAAAGAAAAGCGATCCAGAGTCGGCCTTATTCTCTGCATTGAGAGGTGATATATTTTGCCAACAAGTACTGAAGTATGCATGTGTGATAGACCATCTCAAACAAGCAGATACACTGGAGTTTTCACTCTTAAAATCTGTATTGCTGCTCGTGTGATAATTTTGGTGAACAGAAACAGAATGTTTGATGATGACATTTATTAAGTAGGTCACAATTTTGGTCATTTAAAATTAATGTAAATTTTGGGTTTTGGTGGGTTTTTTTTTTTTTCATGAGTTATATCCATTCTGTTACTTGCACTTCATTCTGCTTTCACTGTTTCAAATTTTTCTTCTCTTCTCAAAGGGTATGTTGGAAGGGAGCATTCCTAGTGCTTCATTTGTGATTTCTTCTAATTCTACCATCATCAAGTGAAACATGTGTCTCATTTTTTAAAATATGTTTTCAGTTGTCAGGTCAGGTATAAATACCGATACTGTATCATATCTAATTAAGGTGTATTATCTTCTCATTGCATTGACTAAGAAGAGTAATATGACTAATTTGCCTAAACCATTGAGAGAGAACAAGTTAGGCAGTTCTTATATCATTCTTAAATACATGATAGGGCCTGTGCCTATTTTTTTTTTCATGTAAGTGAAGAATGTACATGTATTAGAGAAGTCTAGCTCCAACATTGGGAAGTGTTATGCTCTGAACTGAAAAATGGATAGTATGTATAGAAATTATTTGTATGTACATGTATATATAAGTTTCCTCATATGATTCATACTAGTAGTAAATGTACATAGAATAATTAATGTTCACACTTGTAGACTGAGAATGTGTTCGTGGCTCTCTCTTAGTGTGAAAGAGCACACAATGTGTATATGTATAGATATAGTTTCTTTTTCATTGTCAACTTGTCAGGGAACACAAAGCATATTCAATTTCAGTGCTTTTAAGAGTTGCCGATATCATACTAGTTGTGTAAATACCTAACTGTGAATGTCATATCATTAGCAAATGATATTGCGACTGGGTAGTTGGTATTTTGTTTCCAGACATCCGCAAAGCCATTGCCTTGTATTATCAGATATCAGATGTATTTTCAAATGTTGAGTACTTTCAGTGTTTCCTGAAATATTTTATTTATGTGCTGTGGAGAGATATTTTGTATTTTTCACATTTCCACCACCGTGTACTGTTTCTCAACTGGAATTGAATAAACAAATCTTTGTCACTTAATACCTGCTTACTTTCAGTATTCATGTTCTTGTTGTTATCATCTTAACTCATGAAGGAAAATAATTTGGTGTATACAGTTGACCTCACATAAGTTTAAACAAAATGGCAAAATCAAAGAGAAGTTTTACCTCAGAACGATTGCTATTGTGTAAGTCAAAAGTCAGTCAATTCAATATCAACATCAACTGTATATTTTTCTTTTTGAAAATTTCATTTCAAGTCTTCTGCAGCAGTATAAAGCATTAAACAAGAATATATTTGCAAATCACAAGACATTCAACATGAATACAATCTAATATGCAACATACAATTGTACTTGTTAAAAATCCAGCATCCAGATGATTCTCAGAGCACAATTTGATATCATCTCAACTTGATAAGTATGATCCTTTCCAAGGGAAAGTTCATGATTTCCCTCCTTGATTAACTGTGTGTGTGTTTAATGGTAGAAAATACTTTTGCTAGTTTTTCAATTTCACAGATGATAATGTTTGTTGCTCGGCAAGAAAGACACTGAAATACACTGCATGTAGAATATATGGCCTGTGACTCTCCTTCATTGATAAAGACAAATAACAAGGTTCATTAGTCTAAAAAAAAAGGACTTAGATACAGACACAAAATATGTATTTGTGTAGAAAGAGAAAAACTCCCATTGAAGGTAAAAAAAAAGGAAAAATGTTTCAGGATGAGAATATATATATATATATATACAGTTGAACCTCTCGTATCCGGACAAGTCGGGACCGGGGCTCATCCGGATAAGGGATTTGGCCGGATATGGGAGACTCAATGCTTTATACATGTACATATACATACACATGTACTGATGTAGCCCATTGTAGTACCACATGTAGTAATGTGTATACTGCAACCTTTTCATTGTTACATTTGGGGATGTTTCGGGATGTTGAAATGTCTGAAGGTAAGCAATTTGGAAGGAAATTTGATGCAATGTATGTTAATCATATTGGAAGTAATATGTAATTCATGTGTGTTTGGGTAGGAGTTCTCAAGGAGTTGGGAATCCCCCTTTCTTCCCGTAATTATTAAAAAAAATCACGGCGAGATTGCGTCCGGATAATAGAGAGATCCGGATAAAGGGAGGCCGGATAATAGAGGTTCAACTGTATATACATTAATTTATCGAGTAGATAGTCCATGTGTTGGTTACAATAATATCAAACAACAGAAATGGAGCTTGTGCTGTCAATACCAACTGTTTATTTTAACACAGATTATTTTGTTGGTATTGAAAGCATGATCTGGAGTTCTGTTTAATATACTGTATATATATATATATGTATATATATATATATATATATATATATATATATACACACACACTCATATATATGTATATATATATATATATATATATATATATATATATATATACACATGTATATATAGTAAACGAATCAGTAGAAGAAGAACTTATTATCATCAAGATGCCGAGCAGACCAATTTTCTTACATGTATATATATATATATATATATAGTAATCAAAATATGACAGTTCTGCATCGGTGTGTAATAAATAGATATCAAGAGTAAAAACAGTCCCTCGCCAAAAAAAAAAAAAAAAATGGACTGACGTTTCAGTCCAAGACCTTCATCAAAATAAGTCTGAA
This sequence comes from Diadema setosum, assembly GCA_033980235.1. Classification (NCBI taxonomy): domain Eukaryota; kingdom Metazoa; phylum Echinodermata; class Echinoidea; order Diadematoida; family Diadematidae; genus Diadema; species Diadema setosum. The sequence continues at coordinate 35,223,243 of CM067063.1, forward strand.
CATAAATAAATAGATGCAAGAAACTAAGAAGATGCATAAGTTGCTAAGATACAAATACATGTAATAACAAAAAGCTAGCTGGACACGTGATATTATTTGTCGTCTTAGTTTCTTGCATATATTTCTTTATGTTCAGACTTATTTTGATAAAGGTCTTTGACCGGAATGTCAGTCCATTTTTTTTTTATTTTTTTTTTGTGCTCCTGCAGTGTTTTTATACGACTGTTTTTACTCTTGATATCTATCAATATATATATATATATATATATATATATATATATATATATGAAGTTTGTTTGCAAAAACTGATAAGTCCATATTTGCCAAATGGAGATATTTGCGATTAAAGGTCAAGAAAAATAAAGAGAATAATAAGAAAATTTTTGCTTCTTTTGACGATAACTTCAAAAATATACCTTTATATGTAGTGAACAATATATCATTTAAAAGGTATCATTTTGTAGTTTATGACAGAGACCGTACTTCAAAATCTTCAAAAATGGACTTATCGGTTTTTGCAAACAAACTCTTCATATATTGTGAGATATAAGAAAGGAAGGAGAAATTGGTGCATTTTATATAAAATATATTTCATATAATGAATGCATCTCTAATTTACAAAACAAATATGTATGTATATATATAATCTGTGTGTGTGTGTATGTGTGCGTGTGTGTGGAGTACATTGTCCTGTGATTCACATCTTTGTCACGTGGATATGCCCAAAGTTCTCAGATCATGATATACATGTACATGTAGATTCAAATGCATGCTGGAAGTCTAGACACTATTGTTCCTGCATGCATTAGGAGAGCTTTACTTCCTCGTAATAGCATAAATTATAGCATGCTACTCGCTACTCTGCAGTGACTCTGAAAGGATACAAAAGAGGTACATCAATGTACATGTATAATGTAGTATAGCAGCTTTAATAACAGCTGGGACTAACGGACAGATGCTCACAGAGCCACAGGCACGCACACGTGCACAGGCAGTCTCCCCGTCATCTTTGTTGTAACTTCTTCCAGGAAAGTTAACTAGTGCTTTGCAGCTGAAGTATAATCCTAAAATTTATTAATCAGGAAGTGTACTGAATTCAAATTCAGTTCAAATTCAAAATGATGTTATTTCCATATAAAGTAATACAAAGTAATGTACATAACGCTTACATGAGTACATAAAATTTAAAGGAACTTTGAATCACGTAAGTTTCAACAAAACATGAATACAATTATTAAACGATATCAACTCTGGTTTGGATAAATAAACAAGTAAGTAATGCTTTCTTAATTTATAACTCTACATGGAAAAGAGGAATTCACAAGAAAAGCATAGCTTGTAAAATTTGTGAATTACTCTAGAAGGTGAGGCCAACTCGAGATCCGTCAAGGACTCTTAAGATTTTGATATCCTGATGTCAGGCGAAATAATCAGGAAAAATAAAGACTATGACAAGGACAAGAACAGAAGCACGGACAGAACAGACAGAAGATAAAACTAAAGATAGGCATGACAAAGAAAGGGAGGGAAACAAAACAAGACATTGTCTCCATTCAGTTATCTGGAAAGGTCACCAAGGCATGAGGAAGAACTTCAAATTCTTTACAAATTTGACTTAAATGACAAACTCTTAGTGATTTAAAAAAAAATGCTCATCATTAATTTATCTAGCTTTTTGTTATGAAAATAACAAAAGAAACATTTTTAAGATCTATTTGTTTGTTTTTGTGAGGATGACAAAAGATTTTTTTTTTTCAGTTTTGATTTAAAGGAAGGAAAAGTCAGAGCATCTTTAGAGTATTATCAAGGCTGTTCCAGAACCTTGGGCCAGTGAAAACGAATGTATTTTGGGCGAGAATTGTACGTAGTAATGGTAAATGATATTCACTGGAACGTCGAGTAGGATAATTGTGTACCGCATCATTGCGTTAAAAGATTTGATCAAATATTTGTGGTAAATTTTTATTAATATTTGAACATAAATTGACCCAACTGAAATAAGTATAAATCATTTATCTTTAATAATTTATTAACACAAAACAAATTATCAGTATGAGCACGCGAGTTAGAGATTACTCTCAACGACTTTTTTGCAATATTTTTTTTTTTTCCAAAAGGACTTGATGCGTGTTGCCCCACACTAAAATCCCACAATTCAAATACGGTAAAATAAAACTGGAGTAAAGCATAGTTAATGTGGAAGAGGGTAGGAAATATTTCAGTCTATTTGTCATACCTATATTTCGTGAAATTGTTTTACAGTGAACATTGGCATGATCTCTCCATGTAAGTTTATTGTCAACATGAATGCCAAGAAATTTTATACTATTGATTTGTTCAAGGGAATATTATCGATAAATATGTCCCCAGGCAGTATTTCTGTTGAATTACTGAAAATCATAAACTTAGATTTAGCAATATTAAGGGAAAGTTTATTAGCCTTAATCCAATATGAAACTTCTATCAATTCTGAATTCAGGGTATGGAGAAAAGTATGAGGATCAGGGTGGGTGAAAAAAAAAAAGAATTAGAATCATCTGCAAACAGGATAACCAATAATAATTTCGAAGATGTGTGAAAATCATTAATGTAAATTATAAAGAGCAGTGGGCCTAATAAACTACCTTGTGCGTGTGTGTGGAGTACATTGTCCTGTGATTCACATCTTTGTCACGTGGATATGCCCAAAGTTCTCAGATCATGATATACATATACATGTAGATTCAAATGCATGCTGGAAGTCTAGACACTATTGTTCCTGCATGCATTAGGAGAGCTTTACTTCCTCGTAATAGCATAAATTATAGCATGCTACTCGCTACTCTGCAGTGACTCTGAAAGGATACAAAAGAGGTACATCAATGTACATGTATAATGTAATATAGCAGCTTTAATAACAGCCGGGACTAACGGACAGATGCACACAGAGCCACAGGCACGCACACGTGCACAGGCAGTCTCCCCGTCATCTTTGTTGTAGCTTCTTCGAGGAAAGTTTACTAGTACTTTGCAGCCGAAGTATAATCCTAAAATTTATTAATCAGGAAGTGTACTCAAGCTTATGAGGAAGATCGTTCTTAGTGTGTGTGTGTGTGTGTGTGTGTGTTTCATAATAACAGCCCATTGTGGTTGTTACTTGACTATGGCACATCATTGTACAATAGGAACACATGTTTGTTTGTTGTTTTTTTTTTTTATGTTCTTGGGACATTCCAAACAATAATATAATTTTACATCATGGAGTACAGTACATAAATGGATAGTGCTATGTACTGATTTGTGAATATTTTGTGGATCTTGAGCAGATAACCAAAGAACCAAAACATACACTGAACAAGGATGAAGACATAGCAGGCTCACACTATCCAATAATGGAGCATGCAGGGTAACACTACAGGACTCGTATAAAGTTCTGTGTAATAAATACAACTTGCTTAACAACTTTACCTGTATATGATTTATGCATGCATGCGTTTTTTTTCTTTTGTTCTGCTTCCCTGAGCACCCAATCATGCACAAGAGTATGTGAAGCTGCTACAGTCACTGTGTATGTCATCATCCTCTATTGTGATTCGCTCTGAATTTTGAAAACATTCTGATTTCTTATCCCAATCGCTATACAATTCTGAAACTGTATCCAGTACAGTATAACCAATTTATAGATATTCAAATGCAAAAGTCTGAAAATCATCCGGAGGTCTCCTTTAAGTCCCCGCAGACATCGGGAGTACCTTCGATACGCCATTAACACGCAAGTGCGTGCATAAAAACTCTACATGCAGGGGTCACTCTCAGAGATAAGTGCTACAGGTATATCCAAACACCTCATAAATGGACCCTTGGTGGCGCCTTGCGGCACAACAAATTGATTTTGCACCCTGAATAGCGTAAATAATCATAACAAATTGCGTCAACGCTACCTGGGTTGTCACAATACCCCAAATGACGTTTTTAATGTATGTTTCATTCTTACGATAGTTGGCAAATGACAGAAAAAAAAATCAAGAAATGAATTTATAAGGAATTCAGTTTGACAAATGCCATGATTAACTTGTACAACATAATACCAGATTACTCACAACATACAAGTGTAGTATACATAGTGAATGTTGGACACCTATGTTTGTGAAATAGAACCCAGAAATTGCAATGTTATACATGTACTTTTTGAAAGAGAAACACCATTATAGGGGAGATCGTCAAATTAAGACGGACCATTTCGATGTTGTTGTTTTTTTTTCAATTCAAATTCAGTTCAAATTCAAAATGATTTTATTTCCATATAAACTAATACAAAGTAATGTACATAACGCTTACATGAGTACATAATATTTAAAGGAACTTTGAATCACGTAAGTTTCAACAAAACATGAATACAATTATTAAACGATATCAACTCTGGTTTGGATAAATAAACAAGTAAGCAATACAATCTTACTTTATAACTCTACATGGAAAAGAGGAATTCACAAGAAAAGCATAGCTTGTAAAATTTGTGAATTACTCTAGAAGGTGAGGGCAACTCGAGATCCGTCAAGGACTCTTAAGATTTTGATATCCTGATGTCAGGCGAAATAATCAGGAAGAATAAAGACTATGACAAGGACAAGAACAGAAGCACGGACAGAACAGACAGAAGATAAAACTAAAGATAGGCATGACAAAGAAAGGGAGGGAAACAAAACAAGACAATTTCTATATTCAGTTATCTGGAAAGGTCACCAAGGCATGAGGAAGAACTTCAAATTCTTTACAAATTTGACTTAAATGACGAACTCTTAGTGATTTTAAAAAAATGCTCATCATTAATTTATCTATCTTTTTGTTATGAACATACCAAAAGAAACATTTTTTTGTTATCTATTTGCTTGTTTTTGTGAGGATGACAAAAAAAAATTTTTGTTTCAGTTTTGATTTAAAGGAAGGAAAAGTCAGAGCATCTTTTAGAGTATTATCAAGGCTGTTCCAGAACCTCGGGCCTGTGAAAACGAATGAATTTTGGGCGAGAATTGTACGTGTAATGGTAAATGATATTCACTGGAACGTCGAGTAGGATAATTGTGTACCGCATCATTGCGTTAAAAGATTTGATCAAATATTTGTGGTAAATTTTTATTAATATATTTGAACATAAATTGACCCAACTGAAATAAGTATAAATCATTTATCTTTAATAATTTATTATCACAAAGCAAATTATCAGTATGAGCACGCGGATTTAAGTAAGAGATTACTCTCAACGATTTTTTTGCAATATTTTTTTTTTCCAAAAGGACTTGATGCGTGTTGCCCCACACTAAAATCCCACAATTCAAATACGGTAAAATAAAACTGGAGTAAAGCATAGTTAATGTGGAAGAGGGTAGGAAATATTTCAGTCTATTTATCATACCTATATTTCGTGAAATTGTTTTACAGTGAACATTGGCATGATCTCTCCATGTAAGTTTATTGTGAACATGAATGCCAAGAAATTTTATACTATTGATTTGTTCAAGGGGAATATTATCGATAAATATGTCCCCAGGCAGTATTTCTGTTGAATTACTGAAAATCATAAACTTAGATTTAGCAATATTAAGGGAAAGTTTATTAGCCTTAATCCAATATGAAACTTCTATCAATTCTGAATTCAGGGTATGGAGAAGAGTATGAGGATCAGGGTGGGTGAAAAAAAAATTAGAATCATCTGCAAACAGGATAAACAATAATAATTTCGAAGATGTGTGAAAATCATTAATGTAAATCATAAAGAGCAGTGGGCCTAATAAACTACCTTGTGCGTGTGTGTGGAGTACATTGTCCTGTGATTCACATCTTTGTCACGTGGATATGCCCAAAGTTCTCAGATCATGATATACATGTACATGTAGATTCAAATGCATTCTGGAAGTCTAGACACTATTGTTCCTGCATGCATTAGGAGAGCTTTACTTCTTCGTAATAACAATTATACAGCTCGATACTCTGCAGTGACTCTGAAAGGATACAAAAGAGGTACATCAATGTACATGTATAATGTAGTATAGCAGCTTTAATAACAGCTGGGACTAACGGACAGATGCACACAGAGCCACAGGCACGCACACGTGCACAGGCAGTCTCCCCGTCATCTTTGTTGTAGCTTCTTCGAGGAAAGTTTACTAGTACTTTGCAGCCGAAGTATAATCCTAAAATTTATTAATCAGGAAGTGTACTCAAGCTTATCAGGAAGATCGTTCTTAGTGTGTGTGTGTGTGTGTGTGTGTGTGTGCGTGTGTGTGTGTGTGTGTTTCATAATAACAGCCCATTGTGGTTGTTATTTGACTATGGCACATCATTGTACAATAGGAACACATGTTTGTTTGTTTGTTTTTTTCTTTTTTAATGTTCTTTGGACATTCCAAACAATAATATAATTTTACATCATGGAGTACCACAGTACATAAATGGATAGTGCTATGTACTGATTTGTGAATATTTTGTGGATCTTGAGCAGATAACCAAAGAACCAAAAACATACACTGAACAAGGATGAAGACATAGCAGGCTCACACTATCCAATAATGGAGCATGCAGGGTAATACACTACAGGACTCGTATAATGTTCTGTGTAATAAATACAACTTGCTTAACAACTTTACCTGTATATGATTTATGCATGCATGCGTTTTTTCTTTTGTTCTGCTCCCTTGAGCACCCAATCATGCACAAGAGTATGTGAAGCTACTAACTACAGTGTATGTCATCATCCTCTATTGTGATTCGCTATGAATTTTGAAATTATTCTGATTTCTTATCCCAATCACTATACAATTCTGAAAATGTATCCAGTACAGTATAACCAATTTATAGATATTCAAATGCAAAAGTCTGAAAATCATCCGGTCTCCTTTAAGCAGACATCGGGAGTACCTTCGATACGCCATTAACACGCAAGTGCATGCATAAAAACTCTACATGCAGGGGTCACTCTCAGAGATAAGTGCTACAGGTATATCCAAACACCTCATATATGGACCCTTGGTGGCGCCTTGCGGCACAACAAATTGATTTTGCATCCTGAATAGCGTAAATAATAATAACAAATTGCGTCAACGCTACCTGGGTTGTCACAATACCCCAAATGACGTTTATAATGTATGTTTCATTCTTACGATAGTTGGCAAATGACAGAAAAAAAAAATTCAAGAAATGAAATTATAAGGAATTTAGTTTGACAAATGCCATGTTTATTGTACAACATAATACCAGATTACTCACAACACACAAGACTAGTGTAGTATACATAGTGAATGTCGGACACCTATGTTTGTGAAATAGAACCCAGAAATTGCAATGTACATGTAATTTTGAAAGAGAAACAATATTATAGGGGAGATCGTCGAATTAAGACGGTCCATTTCGATGCTTTTTTTTCCAATTCAAATTCAATTCAAATTCAAAATGATTTTATTTCCATATAAAGTAATACAAAGTTATTTACATAACGCTTACATGAGTACATAATATTTAAAGGAACTTTGAATCACGTAAGTTTCAACAAAACATGAATACAATTATTATAATGATATCAACTCTGGTTTGGATAAATAAACAAGTAAGCAATACAATCTTAATTTATAACTCTACATGGAAAAGAGGAATTCACAAGAAAAGCATAGCTTGTAAAATTTGTGAATTACTCTAGAAGGTGAGGGCAACTCAAGATCCGTCCAGGACTCCATGTATAAGATTTTGATATCCTGATGTCGGGCGAATAAATAATCAGGAAAAATGAAGACTATGACAAGGACAAGAACAGAAGCAGGGACAGAACAGACAGAAAATAAAACTAAAGATAGGCATGACAAAGAAAGGGAGGGAAACAAAACAAGACAATGTCTATATTCAGTTATCTGGAAAGGTCACCAAGGCATGAGGAAGAACTTAAAATTCTATGCAAATTTGGCTTAAATGACAAACTCTTAATGATTAAAAAAAAATGCTCATCATTAATTTATCATCTTTTTGTTATGAAAATAAAAGAATTTTTTTTTATCTATTTGTTTGTTTTTGTGAGGATGACAACAGAATTTTTTTTCAGTTTTGATTTAAAGGAAGGAAAAGTCAAAGCATCTTTTAGAGTATTATCAAGGCTGTTCCAGAACCTCGGGCCAGTGAAAACGAATGTATTTTAAGCGAGAATTGTACGTGTAATGGTCAATGATATTCACTGGAACGTCGTGTAGGATAATTGTGTACCGCATCATTGCGTTAAAAGATTTGATCAAATATTTGTGGTAAATTTTTATTAATATTTGAACATAAATTGACCCAACTGAAATAAGTATAAATCATTCATCTTTAATAATTTATTATCACAAGACAAAACAGTATGAGCACGCGGTTTAAGTAAGAGATTACTCTCAACGACTTTTTTTGCAATATTTTTTTTTCCAAAAGGACTTGATGCGTGTTGCCCCACACTAAAATCCCACAATTCAAATACGGTAAAATAAAACTGGAGTAAAGCATAGTTAATGTGGAAGAGGGTAAGAAATATTTCAGTCTATTTATCATACCTATATTTCGTGAAATTATTTTAAAGAGAACATTGACATGATCTCTCCATGTAAGTTTATTGTCAACATATATGCCAAGAAATGTTATACTATTAATTTGTTCAAGGGGAATATTATCGATAAATATGTCCCCAGGCAGTATTTCTATTGAATTACTGAAAATCATAAACTTAGATTTAGCAATATTTAAGGGAAAGTTTGTTAGCCTTAATCCAATGTAAAACTTCTATCAATTCTGAATTCAGGGTATGGAGAAGAGTGTGAGGATCAGGTTGGGTGAAAAAAAAATTAGAATCATCTGCAAACAGGATAAACGATAATAATTTCGAAGATGTGTGAAAATCATTAATGTAAATTATAAAGAGCAGTGGGCCTAATAAACTACCTTGTGGAACACCACAATTTATATCTAATATCTTAGAGTTTATGTTGTTGAAAGTAACAAATTGTTTTCTGTTAGATATGTAGCTCCTGAACCACTCCCAAGGCCTTCCCACGAATTCCATAATGATATAATTTGCTGAGTAGTACTTCATGATTGATAGTGTCGAAGGCCTTGGAGAAGTCCAGGAAGATACCTACCATATGACAAAACCTATCTAATGCTTGTGTCGTTTTTTCCACAAACGAAATAGAGCATGTGATGTGCTATGGTTTTCACGAAAACCAAATTGTGAATCAGTAAATATATGATTTGCTTGGCAAAATGTAGATGTTCTTAAATATATAATTCTTTCTAAAACCTTTGACATGCTTGATAGTAATGAAATGGGCCTGTAATTATTAACATCACTTTTATCCCCCCTTTTAAACACTGGGACAACCTTAGCTATTTTCATAATTGTCGGGTACAACACCAACCGAAGAATTAAAATGTGGACAAGGGGATCAACGACATAACCAATAATATTTTTCAGTAAACGGTTATCAATACCATCAAAAACAGAACTTTTCTTATCATAAAGATCACATACAATTTTGAAAACGTCTTCTCTATGAGCTGAAACAAAGAATATTGAATTGGGGTTAGACGCAACTATGTAAGAAGTCATTAAATGTTTTATGCGTCGGTTGAACATTCCGCGCTAAATTGTTACCAACTGAAGGGAAATACTCATTAACAGTTTCAGCTATATCAATTGACTTCTCACTGATAACGTTACCCCATCTTATTTTTGAAACTTTAAAAGTATTTTCAGAGATATTCATTACATCTTTAATAACTTTCCATTTCTCATATCATGCTTGAATAAATCAAGTTGATTTGTATAATATTTCCTTTTTTGTATTCGAAGAACATTTGTAAGAAAATTCTTATGATTAACATTATTTCAATCTATTTTGCTCAGTAGGGTCATGCTTATACCTGTAGAAAAGATTATTTTTTCTGTTAATCGATCTTAAAATTGACTTTGTAATCCAAGGAAGTCTCGGAATTTTTTATCCCTTTTTTGAATCTTACATATTGGAATATGAATATCTAAATATGTTGCATAAAATTATCAAATGATAAATTTGGATATTCAGTCTGATAAACAGTAGACCAATCAACATTTTCTAAGCTATTTTGAAAATTCTTAACATTTTCTTCAGAAAATATACGTTTACTTAAATAATTTTCGGAATTATTTGATCTCTTCTTCATAACAGAAGAAACAAATATGGGATAATGATCGGATATATCTGATAACACAATACCAGCTGATTCCGGAAGAGAAATTTTATTAGTAAAAATATCGTCAATTAAAGTGGCACTAGATTCTGTGACTCGGGTGGGTTTTGAGATCATAGGCATAAAAGAGACGGACATTCATCAAATTCATCAAATCAATATTGAAATCACCAACCAGGTACGAATTTTATCTTATTTGTTCCCTCGCCATGTCTTTTGTTAGTCACATTAATATGACAGAAACATGCAAGTTATGCTGAGTCGAGAGGAAGGTGCATTCCAATGTCTTTTGTTAAACATTTCAAGTACTTTAGCAATGATTGACAGATGAGGTCATCTCAAGAATATTAATATTGATTGGTTTGGAAGGATTCTTTGTGGGCGTTCCCAAGTAATCTGAAGAAAAATAGAAGAAAAAAAATCCTTAAAAATATATGAAATGTTTCTAGATATTTGTTTTACCGCAAAAGTGATGTTGAGGATATTATAAATCAACAATAATCAACATGCTTTTGGATTTCAGGGCCCCTTTTTAAACTAATTTTCTCCTAAATAATAACAAGGTGGACGTTGAATAGAAACGTCTTGGCCACGATTATAATCCAGATCGGGTGCGGTGTTAACTGTTGTTGAAATGAAATCTTCAAAGCTGAAAAATTTATGTTGCGTCTCAGTTGTGGTGGGATACTGTTAGTATTGCCTGACTATTTCAAAAAATTCATCATTATTCAATAGATTAGAAGTGAAAACGGTTGAGCCATAATGAAAGGAAACAAAGACTATAGTCTATATCATGCCACTGGTGCGAGTTTGATAAACTAATTATAATCTAGATGTAGACCTGATAAGAGACACAACAAAGGAACAACAATTTGACGAGACAAGACATGTAACAAAGTAGTCAACATGTGCAGTGGCAAAGAAAGCCGAAGGAGTACGAACAACAAATGCATGACATTGTATCTCATCTCTTGTAAAAGTAGGGCCCGTTGCATAAAAGTTACAATTATGGTAACGTTGCCATCCATTTGTAACTTCCATGGAATTCTTGACTTTGATTGGCTGTTGAGTATTGTTGCCATGGTAGTTACCATTGGATGGCAAAATTACCATAATTGTAACTTTTATGCATAGGGCCCCAGGTGCTAAAGTGCATGGTGGGATAAAGAGGTAGCGTAGTTAAGGACATAATTATTATAGTGGGTATCGGTATTTTGTTTTCCTGTTGTAGTTTGACTTGACAGCAAGAATACACAGAAGCGAATGGCAAAAGAGTAACATTATGGCGTTTACTCTAATGACGAGTTTATAGAAAAAATCAAATCATATATACACCTTTTGGTATACTTTTGTTACACAGTAAGAGAAAAAAAAAAAGACAAAAGGAATGGAACCAGTGTACAAATAGTTCAGGTAGATTCTCTACCGCCGTTGTATGGACAACAGATGTGTATATGACCAGATGACCAGGGATTAGACATTCATGCGTAGCAACTCAAATGTAAACGTAGTTATTTCTATTCACACTCAACTTCTTTAACTTGGGATTAGAGACCCGTATACCCCACACGCTCGGCCCTATGCTAACTCCGAATTTACCCCCGTCACATCCACTCATACCACTTTCCCCGACCTGACTTGCATCCATCCGCCATAATATCATAAACAATTAAAATTCGTAATATGTCTATTGTGGTGGACTCAATAGACTTTCATGACTGTATACTTTACACGTTGTTGCAATAAAGAGAGTAGATCAGGCGTGTTACTTGACTTTTGTTGCTTTCTTTAATATCTTGTTAATAGATTCAACAACTGTGTTGGTTTATGCCCTTAAAGTGTCGGATGAAATCCTCAGGAATTTATGGAATCGGAAAGTCATTCATCAATCGAGCGCAAAACTGCTACGGAAAACTCCGTTGATTAGCAAATTGCTGTCAGGAATTGTGTGCAACTCGTTAATGATCGTACTGGCTAGTTTCTTGACCAGTCGCTCTAAGTCAGTAACAATGTGTATCGTAACCGCAATAGAAATGACCAGGTCTCGCAAATGAAAAAAAAAGAAAAGAAAAGCCATAATTTATTATCATGAAATTCCAATCATACAAAAAGTGATGGGACGTTACAATTCAAAGAAAATATTAACACTCATGGCCTTCAATTCAGTGTCAAGTGAACAACAACAACAACAACAACAAAAGCATCTAATGAATGATCCTCGGCTGGCTAGTTTCTTGACCAGTGGCAAGTCAATAACTATGTGTATCGTAATAATGAAGAATGCCTTGACCACGACACACCTTTGCGCGAACAATAAAATGAAACTGGACTTGAAATCGTAAATATACGCACATCAACATTAGACACACAGTCTTTAATACTAACTATACCTTCATTTTTTCTGCCAGCGAATTGAGTGCCAGAGATACAAAAACCATTCAAAAATACGTTTTTTTATTATCCTAAAATTTTATATCCATAAAAGATATTTTTGTGCTGACCTCAGCTATAAAGGAATTTTTGTGATAAAACCTTGTTCTTTAAAGGGAAATACATTAAATGGTTAAAAAGTAAAGGACAGTCATTAAATTTAGGAGCAATGTCGAATTATAAATAATACATGTATTGAGAAAAGTATGACAAGAGGGAAAAGAAAGTCAAGTTCAACGGGTTTGATGTGTAACACGATATTGGATATGATGCCCTATATCTATGACCCTTTTTATCTTAATATTCTATGAAAACATTGATTTTACACACCGTCCCGCTTGCTCTTTGATATATTAATGGGATGCGGGTCCCTTGCTCTTTGAATAAACCTTATGTTAGCTAAATCGAACAGTTCCATTATTTCCCTCAATCATGAAATATCTACAATTCAGGGTATGAAACTATAACTCATTGCCCACATCTTACAGAAAATCCCACTCGATTTGCTTCAGTGGTCAAAGAGTAATGAGGAATTTTGTAGAGGATGTCGGGAATCTCTTTTGTCCAAGTTCTGTCTATTGTTCACACACAAAATCATCGAAGTGCTAAACTTGGAAGAATCAGACTCATGACTTGCTTTACTACCATCCCCATTTCTCTGTGACCGCTTCACCAAATCGAATGGGGATTTCTGCAAAATAGAGCTAAGATGTTATGTTTTAAGACCCTGAAGTAGCATTGAGAAAAAAATAATCATATTGGATGTTATCAATGCGAAAATCTGATTGTAATTTTTGTGGGACATACTGCAGTATGTCTCTCTCTCTCAAAAAAAAAAATTACAATCAAATTTTCGAACTGATAACATCCAAAATGATCGACCTGTCTAAGTGCTACATCGGGGCCTTAAAATATAACATCTTAGCTCTATTTTGCAGAAAACGTCTTTCAATTTGGACAAGCAGTCACAGAGAAATGTAGATTGTTGTAAAGTATGTCATGAGTCTAATCTTTCCAATTTTAGCAATTCAATGCTCTAGTGCGTGAATAGACAGAACTTGGACAAAAGGGATTCCCGACATCCTCTACAAAATTCCTCATTTCTCTTTGACCACTGAAGCAAATCGAATGGGGTTTTCTGTAAGATGTGGGCAATGAGTTATAGTTTCATACCCTGAATTTGTATAGATTGATTCACTATTTCTAAAGATATCATTGCTGGGGGTCCCATTTTAATTTTTTGGGGGACATACTGCATTTTTTCGCTTTGGAAATTAAGCAGGGCGCACCGGGAGCAGCTGCTGGCAATTATACTGGCAACACATCAGGAGAATGGGATACTTACGATTAAATGGGAGCGAGCGACCTTGAAAATCTTCCGTTTGTAGCTATATTTCTTCACTTTGGAAATAAAGGAGGGGTGGCGCACCGGGCGCAACTACTGGCAATTACTGGTAGTAACATGAGGAGAATGGCATAACAATTAAATGCGAGCGAGCAGAACGAGTGAGCTTGAAAATTTTGACACAGTCAAAAAACTGCCGTTTGTAGCTATATTTTTTCGTTTTCAAAATTAAGGGGGGGGGGTGGCGCACCGGGCACAACTGCTGGCAATTACTGGCAGCAACAGCAGGAGAATGGTATAACGATTATACTGTCTGTATCACTTCAGTCAATCAATTTTCCTCAAAACGTTTTTGTTATCCCAAGGTTCCACAATTATGTTTTCTCAATTTACTTTGTTTTGATTATGCAACCTTATTCTATGTTACCAAAGAAAGTGAAATGCTTATGTTCTTTTCGAACAATGAAATAAAGTTTGAATTGAATTGAATTGATTTGATTTGATTTGATTAAAATGCGAGCGAGCGGAGCGAGCGAGCTTGAAATTTTGACATTTTACAGTCTAAAAACTGCCGTTTGTAGCTATTTCTTTTCGCTTTGGAAATTATAGTCTAGTGGGATTTGGGGAAAATATGACTGTTAGAGGCATTTTTTAGTAAAAGTTGGGAACCGGTCTATTTTGTATAATTCAAGTACGCTGAATCCGAAAATTCCGGTTCCCAAGCAGAATCTTGAGTCTAAGAGCATCTAATTTGCATAAACAAAATGGCCGAGAATTCATTGCTTTTTAAGGTGTTTTGATGATCTAATTTTCATAAAATGTTCCTAGACATGCAGAAATAGTAATAATTTCAGAAATTAGAGTGCAAAGACAATAGCTAGGTCATCAATTGTTCATAACTTTCACTTATATATGCAAATTAGGAGTTGCCGCTGATACAGCAATGCATTACCGCATATATATATGCACATGTATAGTACCTATACGTGTTCATCTATCTGTGTATCTATGTGTTTGTACCTACATGTTGGGAACCGGGCTATTTTGTATAAATCAAGTACACTGAATTCAAAAATTCCTGTTCCCAAGAGGAATTTCGAGTCTAAGGGCATCTAATTTGCATAAACAAAATGGCCGCCAATTCATTGCTTTCTAAGGTGTTTCGATGATCTAATTTTCCTAAAATGGTCCTAGACATGCGGAAATAGTAATGATTTCAGAAATTAAGGTGCAAAGACAATAACTAGGTCATCAATTGTTCATAACTTTCACTTATATATGCAAATTAAGAAGTGAAATATGCAAATTAGGAGTTGCCGCTGACACAGCAATGCATTACCGCATATATATGCACATGTATAGTACCTACGTGTTCACTTCTGTTTTTAATCATTTTAACAAGTTATCGGGCAAACAAAAAGTACTTGATGTCGCCAGAGTCGAATCAAAATTAATCAATTCAAAAGAATTGAATTACACTTATGCAATTATCTATGCAAATTGGTATACAAGAGGATACATAACTGGCAGGATTCTAGATTCTACAACGCATTGCCGCAATATATGGATCTGTATCATAATTCTGATGATAGTTCATTGTATCAAGACCGGTTCACGATTCCTAGTGTGATAAAGAGATACAAGAACCAACTTTAAGTATCAAAATAAAACATGCATCTCATTTGCATAATAAATTAAGCAAACTTTTTCCTTTTTTTAACATATTTTCCCCTAAAACAAAGTTTTGCTAATAAAATGTACCTTGGCGTAGTGAAAAATAGATATGCAATCGGTCAAGCAAACTGTACATGGTGTCATCTGAGTCCGAGGAAAATCAAGTACTGGAATCAACCAATTCAGAATTTAAAATAAAAAGAATAACAATATTTGCAGTGACGCATGAAATTGGTATGCAAGAGGCTATACTACAACAGGCTTCGAGATTATACAACACATTGCCGCGATATATGAATCTGAATCATTATAGTTATAATATCAAGACATAAGTTGATGATTCTCTTGTGATAAAGAGATGCAAAAAAAAAAACCCGCTATTAGAAATACCCTAATAATCTAATTTGCATAATGAATTATACAAATAGTTGGCCATTTGTATAGATATATTCCCTAAAACAAAGTCTTGCTATCAAAATGTACCTTGGCGTACTAAAATACAGCTAAGTTATCAAGCAAACAAGTTGCATATTATGATGTCGTCAGAGTCCAAAGTGAACCAGGTACTGGAATCAATCAATAAAGGAGAACTGAATGACACTAAAAGGAAATATGTTTGTAAATTGATATTCAAGAGGCCGTAGACCAGGCAAGTTTCGAGATTCTACAACGCACTACCGCAATATATGAATATGTTTCATAACAGTTATAAATCAAGACCTGTTAATGATTCCTGGTGTGAATAAGAGATGCAAAAATTGACTGCAACTACTAAACAACACACATCTATTATCTCATTTGCATAATAGTAGGCCTATATGCAAATATTCACCCATTTTCTATGCATATTTACCACCAAAAACAAGGTCTTGCCATCAAAGTTATCGCCAGCCGGGCAATCACAACACTATACATTACTCTTCGGATTAGTGCAAGGTCACTTAATCCTTCCCTGTACTTTGTCGTTTTCATTAATGGATAAATTGGTTTATAGTTATTTTCAATCTGTTTGATCTAAAATCAAGTGGCAACTTTCATAAATTTCGTCATAATTTTTTTTTTTATCTATCTCTTCATCCACTCTCCAGGCTAAA
This sequence comes from Diadema setosum, assembly GCA_033980235.1. NCBI lineage: Eukaryota > Metazoa > Echinodermata > Echinoidea > Diadematoida > Diadematidae > Diadema > Diadema setosum. The sequence continues at coordinate 35,240,001 of CM067063.1, forward strand.
GCAAAAAAAAAAAAAAAATTGTAAGAAAAATCCTGGTATCTCGGACAGTGTCAGAAACAGAAACGAAGAATGAACTTTGTAATTCTAGTCATCAACACCTTCTTATTTTGGCTGAAAAGAAACATAATCTGAGTCGAAACGTCTATTTCTCAATCGAGCTAAATTGATCTACATTCATGCAAGGTTTGCATCATCACATTGTTGCTAAAGGGGTATCTCACCGGGCTTGAAACTAGTTCGCGACTAGTTCGCGACTCCAGATTATGCTAGTTGCAGAGACGTCTCCGCGACGTCTCCGAGACCTCTTCTGAAAATTACAGAGTCTGCGATTAGTCGCAAGAAATTTAAACATGTTCGATTTTTCGTGAAGTCTTCGCGACGTCTCCGAGACGTCTCCATCAGTTGCGGAGACGTCGCGGAGACTAATCATATCCGCGACTGCTGAGACGTCTCCGCGATGTCTCCGAGACATCTCCGGATCTCCGAGACGTCGCCGGGACCTGCTGGAGACCAGAAAAACTGGTGAGAGGTCGCGGAGACGTCTCCGCGACTCTATTTGACGCTGTTTGACCTACTTTAGAAACCACGTGACCCATCTGCGTACTGACATCCTGCCTAGATCAAGTCAGGTGATCCTGCAACGGCTCCCTCATATTTGAAAATTTTTGACACCTGCCATAACTCGTCTCAGAGACGTCTCCTTGGTGAGACCGCAAGACATTTTGTGTTGGAGACGTCTCCGCGACTGCTGCGACAATAGGTTGGAGACGTCGCGAGATGTCTCTGTTGGTGAGATACTAGCTTTACATGCACACACTGCTCTATACATCGTAGGCCTGATTTGTGATATTTGCATCGAAATGTTCTGCATTGCTTTCGCATGCAGATGAAATCATCTCAAGGCAACTTTGCAGGATTGGAGCTAGATATATCAGTTGTACAGGCTGTAGACCACATCAAAACGTTCCCATCCATTGTCTACTGGTGAAGAAAGATCAGGTCTGGCACAGTGAACAGGATTTTCTTCTTTTTTATCGTTTTTTTTTTTTTTTAATACAGGAGTATAGTCGTTGAACTGCTTCCGCGAGCGTTCAGGATACTTTTGTCGGTAAAATGGCGGAACATATTTTGTGCCAAACGAGCTTGTGTGATACATCTTTGAATCGAATATAAGTTTATTCTTATAAAGACGACTGACAACAACCATGTTCTTGGAACGCTTTAGTTTTCTTCTCGTAGAAGCAGCATCCTTGATGACTGTGAGCCATTGATCACTTGCTTTAATAAGAGTGCTACTGTCAATATCAGTCTGGCAGAAAAAAAAAAACACAACTCCAGTATCTACGGAAGAAGGCTTCTTTAAGGTAGCTATCGGATCGATGTTAGTCTCAAGGGAACAAAAGTAACTTCATGTTAGCAAGGTGGTGGAAAACCCAGGTCCTCCATGAAAAGATCCATATCCTAATTCTTGGGCAGAAATTCAAGTGACAACGTGGATATTCAAAAACTATACTTGATAATGCATATTAAGAGAGGCAAAATGGCAACTCTTTACGTCTGATACGAAGTGGAATCTTCTGTATGTAACATGGTTTCTAATGAGTATTCATTATTCCTTAGTTTTTACAATCCACTGGCCCTTAAAGCTAGAGGCCTGTTTGCTAAGAATGTCATTTCTATGATCTGAATCACACCTGGTGAGATCATAAGTCAGACAGACAAGGAGCGTGGCGTCGTCCAGTTAAAAATAAGTTGAAATGCATCATACTTGGTGGTTATCACTGGCGGCATGTTATCCACGTATATTGAAAACAACTAGAAATGTCGCTTTGGCGACTGGTATGCCTCCGCCATAATGCATGATTTTCCCAATAGGTCTAGATAGTACATGTGGACAATGTGTGATTACATTTTCACAAAATTGGCAAAATATTGGAATGACAAGTTTGTCACAAATGTGTTGAATGTTCACCTTCCTTGACGTAGGTTTAATTGGATGAATAGGAGAGCATGTATCTAGGGATTTAAGGACTTTAACTTGACTTTGACCCATTCATACATTTAGGCACTGAGTAATTTTCAAGGTACAGGTGTGGAGAAAAAGTGCAATTTCTGAATTGAATAGTAAATTGTTACCATTTTCATCTGGCCCTTGACCCTAAAATTCAAAAGATAATTACTTTCAGGTAGAACATGCATAATATGTACTAAGTTTCAAGGTAACTTGAGCCACTTCCGAGATATGGAGGAAAAAGTTAGTTCAGCACTTTCACTTGATCTTTGACCTTTTGACCTTTGAGGCAAAAAGAGAAAAAAAAAACTTTCCAGAGAATTTCTATTAGGTTACACACGCATACACCAAGTGTAAAAAATAACCCTGCTGGCATTGCATAAATATGAGGGTAATAGTAAAATTTTGAAGTCTTGCACTTGACCTTTGACCCCATGAACCCTACATTCTCTAGATAATCACTTCCAGTCAGTACATGTATATACTATGTTCCATGAAGATACCTTGAACAATTTTCCAAGGTACGGAGAAAAAAAAAGAAGTTTTAATATTTTTACTTGACCTTTTGACCTTTGACCTTTGACCTCATGACCCAAACTTTCACCAGAGAATCTTAATTGGGTAATACATTGTATACACTAAGTTTCAAGAAAATATCTTCAGGCATTCAATAGATATGGTGGAAATAGTGAAATTTTATGTATTTGACCCTGACCTTTTGACCTTTGACCTTTGACCTCATGACCCAAACTTTCACCAGAGAATCTTAATTGGGTAATACATGTATACACTAAGTTTCAAGAAAATATCTTCAGGCATTCAATAGATATGGTGGAAATAGTGAAATTTTATGTATTTGACCTTGACCTTTTGACCTTTGACCTTGAGCATGTGCACCCAAAAGTTGATAGGCACAACTTCACCCCCTAATACACATACATGTCAAGTTTCATTAGGATACCTCAACAGGTTTCGATAGTTACCTTGTCCACAAAACATGTGCACCCAAAAGTTGATAGGCACAACTTCACCCCCTAATACACATACATGTCAAGTTTCATTAGGATACCTCAACAGGTTTCGATAGTTACCTTGTCCACAAAATTCATTACGGACGGACGGAAGGACGGACGGACGGACGGACGGACGGAAGGACGGACGGACGGACGGACGGACGGACGGAAGGACGGACGGAAGGACGGACGGAAGGACGGACGGACGGACAACCCGAAAACATAATGCCTCCGGCACCACTTCGTGGCGGAGGCATAAAAACAAAAAGGAACAGGAAGGTGTAAACCCCTTATTTCGCAGATTGCACTGGCCGAGGCAATTTCAGAGTTCGAACTGTCTTGGAAGTTGAGTAAGTTACATTCTTATAACAGATGTACAAGGATCAAATATAGGTAGATGTGTGCCACACGTCTTTTCTTTTTCCCATTTATTCTCCCTCACAGCCATTCTAACATCGTTATTTAAGTTTATCATGATAAGGCAAAAGTGGCAAAAGATCGCAAAGTTTAAGATCGCGAAGTCTTTATGATCTTTTGTTGCCCGGTCACACTGGCAAGAGATCGAGAAGTTTGGCGAGGACAGCATTATAAAGTGAAATATCCCTAGCTGTAGTGGGAAGTTTCGCGGAAAGTTTGCAGTCGAACGCACTTGAAATACTTAACTTTTCGATAATTTGCCAATTTGGCTGCGCCTTTTGAGATCTTGGAGATCCTAACTTGAATTCTTTAAAAAAAAAATCCCAAAAGACCTCTTTAGAGGATTTGAACAAATAAAAATTTACCAGGGTATATAGGCTATTGAATGAACTGCATGCACATAAAACTCATGAAGCCTACATATAATTTGCATACCAATTACAATATTTGCATTTATTTTGATACCACTGAGAAGGGATTCTGGTTTTTATCTAACCCTCAAAACCTTAAAGTCTATATGTCTAGTGTTTTTAACTTCCCTCTCCAGAAAAAAAAACATGAAAAACCTTCCAGTGTTAATATATATTTATCTGCATATTTCAGTACTAATTTGCATAATCATGAAAGAAATATACTATTTACCACCAAAGAAACGTTTATCCCTCAAGTTGCTAAGTCCATTCAATGTGCATAGATTCCAAATCACTTTTTCCATAGATTTCAAATCACTTTTTTCCAGGTCGTTCACAAAAAAAAAATCTAGAAAATGCGTGTCTGTAACTCACAATTTCTGTGGCTGGGCAGCCATTTTGTTTATGCAAATTAGATCGTCAAGATCGGTGAATTTCGCTTGGGAACCGAAGTTTTTCTAACCCTCAAAACCTTAAAGTCTTCATATTTAGTATTTAGTTTGCCTCTCAAGAAAAAAAAATGTCAAAATTACTCTACCAGTGTTAATGTATATATAAATATATTCATCTGCATATTTCAGTCCTAATTTGCATAATTATGAATAAAATATACCATTTACCACCTGAGAAACGTTTATCCCTTAAATTTGTAATTCTATTCTCTGTACAAACATTTCAAATCACTTTTTTCCAGCTCGTTTGCAAAGAAATTCTAGAAAATGCGTATCTGAAACTGATAATTTCTGTGGCTTGGCAGCCATTTTGTTTATGCAAATTAGATGGTCAAGATCGGCGAATTTCGCTTGGGAACCGGATTTTTCGGATTCAGCATACTCAAATTAGGTAAAAGAGACCGGTTCCCAACTTTTACTCAAAAATGCCTCTAACACCATTTTAGAGAGCCCTTTTTCAGAAATCCCACTAGACTATTAAGGAGGGGTGGCGCACCGGGCGCAACTGCTGGCAATTACTGGCAACAAGATCAGGAGAATGGCACAACGATAAAATGCGAGCGAGCGAAGCGAGCGAGCTCGACAATTTTGGCATACATCTTTTCGATTTGAAAATTAAGGGGGGGGGGGCGCACCGGGCGCAACTGCTGGCAATACTGGCAGTTACATCAGGAGAATGGCATAGTGATTAAATGCGAGCGAGCTTGAAAATTTTGACATTTTACAGTCAAAAAATTACCGTTTGTAGCTATATTTTTTCGCTTTGGAAATTACTAGTAAGCAGGGCGCACCGGGAGCAGCTGCTGGCAATTACTGGCAACAACATCAGGAGAAAGGGATAATGATTAAATGGGAGCGAGCACAGAGCGAGCGACCTTGAAAAATTTGACATTTTGCAGTTAAAAAAAAAAAAAAAACCTTCCGTTTGTAGCTATATGTTTTCGCTTTGGAAATTAAGGAGGGGCGCACAGGGCGCAACTGCTGGCAATTACTGGCAGTATAACATCAGTATAGAATGGCATAACAATTAAATGCGAGCGAGCGGAACGAGTGAGCTTGAAAATTTTGACACAGTCAAAAAACTACCGTTTGTAGCTATATTTTTCGTTTCCGAAATTAAGGGGGGGGGGGGCGCACCGGGCGCAACTGCTGGCAATTACTGGCAGCAACATCAGGAGAATGACATAACGATTATCATCGTCTGTATCACTTCAGTCAATCAATTTTCCTTACAACGTTTTTGTTACCCCAGGGTTCCACAATTATGTTTTCTCAATTTACTTTGTTTTGGTTATGCAACCTTATTCTATGTTACCAAAGAAAGTGAAATGTTAATGTTCTTTTCGAAAAATGAATTAAAGTTTGAATTGAATTGAATTGAATGATTAAAATGCGAGCGAGCGGAGCGAGCGAGCTCGAAAATTTTGACATTTTACCGTCTAAAAACTGCCGTTTGTAGCTATTCCTTTTCGCTTTGGTGTAAGAAGGGGGGGGGGGGTCGCACCGGGTGCAACTGCTGGCAATTTAATACTGGCAGCAACATCAGGAGAATGGCATAGCGATTACAATAGTCATACGAGCGAGCGGATCGAGCGAGCGTGAAAATTTTGACATTTTACAGTCCAAAAACTGCCGTTTGTAGCTATGCTTTTTCGCTTTGGAAATTAAGGGGGGGGGGGGCGGTGCGCCACTTGTAGTCAAGGATGTCGGTCTATGTTCATGATTGGGGGAGGTATGACCACCGAGGGGGCGCCGAAGTGACCAAGCGGGGGAAGGATGTCCAAAATCTGCACTTTAGAGCATCCCCTAATTGTTCGTGCTTGTGTGTGTGTGTGTGTTTTAAATATGGAAAAGTTGGGAAATAGCCCAGGTCAAGTCTTATTATTGGCAATGCAAGGCATTTTGATATAGACTATAGTATGTAAAGCAACACTCGGTGATCTACCTTTGATATAACGAAGTGTAAGGTACAGAGGTGTACATTCTACATCACATTGCGCAACATTGCAGCGACTCTTTGCCGTTCGGATGTTCTGAGTACACTGCTCCATCCTGCTTATCATTCAGAATGCCAACCAGGAATCACGCTGAATCACAATCTTTTGTCGGCTCCGAGTTTTTTGAACAATAGGCGTTTTCACATCAGCCCGAAAAAAATCCAAGCTCGAGATATTTTATAACTTCCCAAGTCAGAAAATAGCGCGCTATTTCGAAACATCGGGCTGATGTGAAAACGCCTAATGTTTCACGCTATTGATGCCTCTTTAATTGTGGTTAAAAGAAATCTTAGAGAAAAAAAATAATTTCTTGCTCACCCTTTCATGTCAATTTCAAAAGCAGTTGAATTACTATTTTTTTTTTTTTTTTTTTAACCAGCGGATTGGGGAAGGGGGGGGGGGGGTTACGCCACTGATTAGAGACCTATAACGGGGGAGGGTGTGGGCGGGGTATCTCCCTCCCATGCGACGGAGCTTTTGCATTTTCTGAATTGATAATCCGTTGTACAATGAATGAAATATACCTTACGTATACAGTACGGGCGATAGATAGTAAACACGTGATGCATGTATAGCAACAAGTGCTGCCAGAACCGGGGTGCGATTATTTTTGTTTTTTGTTTTTGTTTTGTTTTGTTTTTTGTTTTTTTTTTTCCTCCTGGTGCAAAAAAAAAAAAAATAATAATAATTATTTAGCGTCCGGCGTTGAGGTCGCTCGCAGACTGAAGCGTTTTTTTGTTTTTTGTTTTTTTTTAAGATTCTGAAGGGGGTGCGTTCGCACCAAGCGCACCCCCCCCCCCCCCCCCCCCTGGTGACTCCCATGTGTATTAATCAGTATTAAGTAGTATAGCCACGATAAAAAATCATATCGATAAAAACAATACAAAATACAGTACATACAAAGTTGACTATGAAGGGCTGATGTGAAAACGCCTAATGACAAAAATGCATCCGTGAAATTCTTTTGTGCATCCATAGAAAACTGACAGGTGTTTGAATGATTGCAGCAACTTGGAACTCTATAGGCGTTTTCACATCAGCTCGATGTTTCGAAATAGCGCGCTATTTTCTGACTTGGGAAATTAACCCGATCACGAAATAGAGCGCTATTTGATAATATAAATACAAATTAGCGCGCTAATTGATCGAGAAAATTTCTCGAGTCCAACTCGGGAAATTTCCGAAATAGCAGAATAATTAATGCAAACTAGCGGGCTATTTGATAATGTTCATGCTGATGTGAATAGGAAATGAAATAGCGCGCTAATTTGCGATCGCGAAAAATATCTCGAGCTTGGAATTTTCTCGGGCTGATGTGAAAACGCCTAATCTCTCTAACCTCGTTGCAAGTAAGATTTTCAATATTGATGCTGGATGTGACCTTTGATTTTTTTTTTAACAATAGCAAAATAAAAAAGACAGAAGGCGTTTGGAGGGCACGGAAAAGAAAATCAGTATATGAGTAACCTCATATATAAAGGGGAAGATGATTACAAAGAAGGACGATGATTTCTTCTCGTTTTAAAAAGCGATGTAACAAGCAAAATGATTTAATAATTAAATCATTTTGCTTGTTACACCGCTTTTTAAAACGAGAAGAAATCATCGTCCTTCTTTGTAATTTTTTTTGGTAAAAGATCAGGTGTGTACTTTAATACTCTTAAAATACAATCTCGTAGAATAAACTAGTCATCGTATTAATTTCTCCTATTTTACAGGTGCATAGACAAATCACTCACCCCAATGATTAAGAACGCCGTGATGTATGAAGAATGGGGAGATATCCAGAATCCTGTAGCCATAACTGCCACAGTGATATCACTATGTTTGTTTGGCTGTTTTTGTTTGTTTTTTGTTTTTTGTTTTTTGCTTGTTTCATTGTTTGCTTTTGATAGGGATAGCAAGTTCATCTAGATTTTGCATATTTCTTTGTACATCGTGTTGAAAAAAAGAAGAAATGAAAATAAAGTTTGAATCGAATTGAATCGATTGAATACGATAAAGCCTCGACAACCCTCAAACGATACACCAAATTTGTCCTTTTATATACATCACCAATAATATCGCAATCCTGAAACCATCACTGATTGCCCTGTATATGCATGTTTCCATGTATGTGATTCCTCAACATGATGCATTCATGGTCAAACAGGGCATTAGCAATTTTCTGATCAGACTATACACATTCAATTCTCGACACACGTCCTTGTTGTTCGAACTGCATTGCATTTTGAGAGGAAAAAGTAGATGAGCATCGCATTCTCGATCAGCACGCAAAGTATGAAAAGGAAGGGCACCTTTCCATTTTATTCATGAACAAATAATTCTATGTGGGAGTTCAAGTTTTAAGAAGTGAAAAAAAAAAACAGCAAAAGTGAAGTTAACGTGATAAGTGAGTTTATTGCCTAGTGAACTTTCCTCAGAGCATTATAGTTTTATGAGATATTACTTTAAATTTGAGAGCCAAAAGAATAAGCAAAATAAAAAATAAAAAACAAAACAAAAACTAAGGCAGTTTGTATGACTTATGAATGATTAAAAAAAAAAACACTCCCGTTTACATATATGATTAATGAAATTTATGATTCGCTCACAAGGCATGGCTGTCAAGCTACTTTGTGTACAAAATTGTATACTCATGCGTAAGTAAAATCCGTATCTACAGGTTTTGTTTTTGTTTTGTTTTATTTATTTTCCGTATAAAAACAACGACAAAACAATAATCGTACAGTCAATAGAATGATATTAAAATACGGCTGGATTGCCCTACTCAGCTGTGCTTACACGACACAGCTGTTCTACCGAGGGGTCCAGGAACAAAGTAAATTATAAATACAATAGAAAACATCAAATGCGAAAAACAAAAAACAAACATTACTTTAAGTTTTAAACAGTATCTATGAAAAAAAAAATGAGCAAAAATTAAGTAACACCCCACCCACCCATCCTATTTTATAAACTTGATATTTATCTTGATATAAACATTCTACAAAAAAAAAAAAACATATAACAAATGCAGTTTATTCTATGCCACATTAAATCAAAAATATTTCGGAATAACATCATTAATCATTTTATTAAAACTGGTTACATTTAAACAGCACTTGGGCTCTGAAGGTAATTCATTATAACTGGAAGCTCCTCTGTACGAAAACATTCTTCGACAATATTCGGTCTTGGGTTTCTAGGGATGATGTATTATGGATGACTCGAAAGTGCTGCCATTTTTAAGGGGTTAGGGTGTTAAGGGAAAATACTGGTTTTTATAGGCTTATTCGGTACTGCTCATACTATTACCTTTACCATCAAAGGTAAAGCTAATTACCGTTTATGGGTACAGAGAAGATCATAAAAGAAAGGCGTAAAGAACTAAAATGCAGACTTTATTTGTATAGAGGATGTTAACCGAATTTATATATTCAATATTGAAAGAATTCTCATCACAAGTCGGCCAAAATACCTACAGTATGCGCAGATGAGAATCCACATGCTTACATACGGGACAAGCTAAACAGCAGAGACTCCAACTCTCCCGTTTTCGACGGGAGATCTCCCGCCGAAAGCCCATTTTTGCAAAATCTCCCATTCTCCCGCTTGAGATTTAATTTCTCCCGCCCTGGCCCTGTGTCTCCCGTTGGAAAGGATTTCTTACTTATTGCTATTGTATGTTGAAAAAAATAAGCCTTAGATAGCACCAGGGAGCATGTAGAACCCAAGGAACTTCACGCTTCGCACACATCAACTTGGAGCCTCCCGTTTGCTTGGGGTTTTAGGCGGGATAATCTCCAGATCAGAAGGTGCTTTGGGTTGGAGTCTCTGAAACAGAGTAAAGTGAAAATTCACTCCAAGTCTGAGACAACTGTTCCATGGAAAGAGCAAAATCAAGCAAACAGTATTGTGAAATTTTAATGAAGATCAGACATATGAAAAATGTGTAGAGCTTTAGTGAATCTTAATGTTTTGTGTGCGTTCATGCGTAGCAGTGGTAACGTTTGTAATTTCAAATGCAAATTAGGTAAGAATGATAACATCACATCACGACTCTACTGAATATTATTACAATATACATAAGTATACGAAATGTATATAAAGCTTCTTCACAAGGTCATCACAGCTCTAAAATGAGTCGATGGAAAGAAGTTTGCCTAATCTATTTTATTTATGAAGGGCTAAAATGAAATTCAGTGGGGAGTGAAATTTTGTTTGTATAAAGCAGACTTGCAAGGTGATTAATTTGATTAGAGTCAGAGGAGACAACGACTGATGAAGGATTGACTCGACCAGACTGACATATTTGTGATCCTTTGTGATCTTTTCTCCACTGACGTGTCTTGCAATGCAACCCCCCCCCCCCCCCGAAACAACGTCCTTTCGTCAAGTGTATCAGCCCCCCCCCCCCCCCCCCCCCCATCCTCCCCATTCCGGGTACATGTGCAACTTTTGGCAAAACACACCTGGGTTCAAGAGAATGAGTCGATTTCGTTAAGTCAATAGATTGTGTCACAAGATGATGATCTTCAATATTGCTAAAAATAAACACCAAGTAAGACCAAGTCTGTACACAATGTAAACACTGGCTCCTTTTGAGGACGGTCACGCCCATGCACCGAAGCGGTGATTTCACATCTGTACAGTGTAGCGACAGTACACAGTGGCGTCAAACTTTTGTGTGATACCGGTATTTGGCGCACCACCGCACCCGTTTACCCCCCATCAGCAGCATTAGCGATTGGATCCGATCCTTACTCGCACAACATACTGGGCGCAGATAGGCACTAGGGATCTACAGTGGTTTTCACTCATAATTTAAAGTAGGAGAGGAATCTACCAATATGGCTCGAGCTCCGCTTGGGCAGACGCATGATCTAGCAAGTCTGCCGTATCTGGATGAGGAGGTTCTTCTGGCAGAACTGAAGCATCGATACGATTCCGATCAGATCTACGTAAGCATACACGCCGGAATCCCCGGTCCCATTTGTTGTAGTTGGTGTTTGTTATACCGGTATAGTTATGACATTAACAGGTGGTTAATGGGCCTGTTATAATTTAGGAGTCAGTTCAGAGACTTTGTCCCCTTTGACATGAAACTATTTGTAGCCTGTGGCTGTAGGGTATACAGTATAACAACATGGTGACAAGGAGCTTTCCCTATTTACATAGTCCAGATAGATTAAAGAAAAGGAAACGAAAGTTTTCTTGTTTTTTACCCTTCTTTTCTGCAGTAAAACTGTAGAACTATAACAAGAATGAAGCGCGAGTTCGTGTGCGATACTGTAAGTGAATGAACAGTAAACTACCAATCTATTCTAAAAACCCGCACCAAAGTATAGTTATGACATTAATAGGTGGTTATTAACAGTATCGCACACGAACTCGCGCTTCATTCTTGTTATAGTTCTACAGTTTACTGCAGAAAAGAAGGGTAAAAAACAAGAAATCTTTCGTTTCCTTTTCTTTAATCTATCTGGACTATGTAAATAGGGAATGTTTTTATATACCCTACAGGCTACAAATAGTTTCATGTCAAAGGGGACAAAGTCGCTGACCCCTAAATTATAACAGACCCATGTAAGTGAATGAACAATAAACTACCAATCTATTCTAAAAACCTGCACCAAAGTTTGACCACCTGTGCTAAAATTCAACCGAGCAAAAAAAGCATTATAGGTTTCTACATGTGTCAGGCAGTCAAACTTTGGATGGGATTATGGTTGAATTATGGGCGGCTTGCTTTACCCAACAATTTTACTTTTGTTCTACAAGTGTTAAAATTATTTACAAGCATTGGTATAGACAGTAAAATTTTGTGCCACTCAAATTTTGTTGGTCTGTAGGCTGCAATAAATCATACTTTTAAAAGCACTGTCGGTATAAACATGACTTTTGAATAGATGTACTTAGACTGAGTAAAATGTAATGAAAAAAAAAAAAACATTTTACTTTACAAAGTCTCAAAGAGTGTAACTGGTGTATTTTGCATGGTATCAATATCAGTGGCAGAAATTTTTCCATTCCTGACACTCAACAAGAAAGTTGAGTTAGAAGTCTATGGTCACTCCGTCAGTGATAAATCGGCATCTGCATCAAGGTTTGACCTCCCTTGCCAAGGTTCAACTGTGTGCGAAAGCATAGGTTTTTACTTCTAGCAGGTGGTCAAATTTTGGAAGGCGTTGTGGTCGAATTATGGGAGGCTTGCGTTACAGTGCAAGACATCAAATTTGACTTTTAATTGATGAAGATTAGGATATAGCATTTTTGTCATTGTAATTGACCACTCTGATCGTTACCAATTCACATGATGAATTCATTTATAAAAAATACACATTAAATATCCAGGTATTGATATGTCTTTTCAGTCCTATGTAGGTGATATCTTGGTTGCCATCAACCCTTTCAGGGACCTTGGCATTTATGGCAAGGAGGTAAGTCTTTGACTCTTTTGACCTTGGCTCTACTTGCCAATAATCCTTTTGATTTACCATACATTTACCTGAGGTGCATACAAGTGTAAACCATACTTATGTTCTTTTTTTTTTTGGGGGGGGGGGGTGGCAGGAAGACAGTCAAGATGAAGGATGCAGTTAAAGCACAGTGACAGCAATGTCGGTGCCGATAAAAGTTATTTTGATCTGTGCCTACCGGAGGTCAATGGGAATTCATTATATTTCTTATACTGTATCATTTTTTGAAGAAACTTCCAATTTCCTGTGGTTTGCCAGTACATGTGAACTGAATTTGTTTTAATATTTGACATATAATTTTGTTTATTTTTAGGGGGAGGGAAGTTATTTAGAAATGTTTCTATGAATTGAATTGGCACATTTGTGATGGTATTAAATTATTCTTTGAAGTTGTGTGGATTTGTAAACTGGCCTTCGTGAAACTTTTCAACAGTATCTTCATCTTATTCTTTTTCTTGCAGTTGATTGACTGAAACATACAATTCACTTACATTTGAACTGCAATCAAATGATTTTATATTCAAACATTTTTTTTTAAACTTACTTTCTGCAAAGGAAAGTTGTAAATGTATTATTTCATATCTGTTTTAATTTGTTGACATTGGCTGTACTTGTGGCACTTGGGGAATGGTACTAACTGTGCCAGTGTTTTAATCCCGAATGTGATTTCCTTTGCAACTAACTCCACAGTACGTGGATAAATACAAGCATGCCAAGCGCACCGACAATCCCCCGCACATCTTCGCAGTGTCAGACAGCGCATATCAATTCATGCGATCTGGGAGTGCCGTTGGCGGAAAGAAGAACCAGTGTATTGTCATCAGGTGAGGACTGTTTTGCTGTATTAAAGTTTGGTAGACGAGAGAGCTTTACAACAAACTCCATTTCATATTCCCAATGATTTTGATATTCAGAACAAAAGTCAAGTACCCAGAACAGTGACATTTCTTATTTAAGCATTAACAAAAATGAGACAACTGTAAGCTGTACAAATGTCATATTTTCATAAAACAGTGATGATCATCACAGTCACGTTTACGAAGTAGGTTCAAGATAATGTCATTCCTTTGTTTTCCTTTGGCTTCCCCGTATAGCTTAAAGGGACTGTACAGTACTGGTTGAGGTGGGGATTCATGTTTTGAACATTCCTAAGTGAGATAGTGAAAAGCCTCTTATGAAACATGAAAGAGCATGTAATTTTTAGAAGGATTCATCGTATATTTGATGAAAATTGGTTTTCAAATGGCTGAGATATATATCCAAAAAAGTGCTAATAATAAAAGGCAACATGCCACAGCTTTATTAGGATCTCTTTGTTTCACCTTGTTTTTTGATATCTCAACCATTTTAAAACTGATTTTCATCTAATACACTTTTGATACCCCTTAGAACTGCATGCTCTTTGACATCTCATAGAGTGGTTTCTGAATATCTCGCAAAACGTTAAAAGCTAAATCCTCACCTCGACCAGAACTGTACACACCCTTTAATGTAAGTCTCAACTGTGATTGCACTAATTTGTTGGGATCAAGCGATAGAGTTGTATTTATTTATCTATTTTTTTTTTTGATGACCTTTTCATGGAGTTAGTTATAGTTTGAAAGTCATTGAAAAAAAAAGATGATCTGCAGAATTTCTCTTTTGTTTTATTTGTTTGTTTTTAATGGAGAAATCAGTATTAAGCGTTGTGAGGTGATGTTATCTCCACCTCTCTCCACCTCATCTCATTTGCATATTTTGTGTGATTGTGTGCAACATGACTGTTTCTTGAAACACCAAACAATATTGATAAAATAACAGGGTTTGACACTAACATTTTTGCTCTGGATTTGACATTTTGGTGACCTGACCAAGAAATGTAGAACTTTGCCCAAAACAAATGCAAATATGAAATTTTACTTTAAAGTAAGCTTGGTTACTCGACATCAATTTTTAATGGCCCTGGGCCACTGGGCCACTGGGCCACCACTGACGTTGAATCCGGAATAACTAGGTATATTTAGTCTAGTTTGAATAAAATTTCGATTAATTGTGTTTGATTTCACTCCATTATTAAAGGACAAGTTCACCTTCATTAACAGAAGGATTGAGAGAATGTAGCAATATTAGTAGAACACATCAATGAAATTTTGAGGAAAATCAGACAATCCGTTCAAAAGTTATGAATTTTTGAAGTTTTTGTGCAGTCACCGCTGGATGAGTAGACTATTGCAGTGTATGATGTCACATGCATACAACAATATAAGGAAAATATAAAGAGAATTTCACAAAATGTCATCTTTGGAAAAAAGTACACATTCCCTTGACTCGTTAATGACATATGTTATGGGTAATATCATTCCCATTGCCTTCAGAAAGAGGCAAGTCAATTGCTTTTTTATTATGAGAAAAAAAGTGAAAATATGTTGAATTTTCTTTACATTGTCTTTAAACTGTTGTACTCATATGACATCACAAGCCTTAGTAGTCTCCTCATCCAGCGGTTCCAACACAAAAATGTTAAAATTTTAACTTTTGCATCGATTGTCCAATTTTCCTCAAACTTTCAATGATGTGTTCTACTAACATTGCTGCATTCTCTCAATCCTTCTGTTTATGAAGGTGAACTTGTCCTTTAAGATCAACTTGAGTATGGAGTGAAATTTCCCTTTAACCCTTCAAGTGCCAGATACCACATATCTGTGGCTTAGTTTTGTGCATCTTTAAAAAATGCTTTGTACTTTCATTATTAGTGTTGTGTAAGGTTGAGTAAAGATCTTTGTATCTTTCTAGCTCCTTGTTTTTTGGTGCAATATTTCATTTCTCCCATTTTTAAATAGCTCTCATGTACTTACTTGCAAAATGTCTGATTTTTAGAAAGGAAACCCATTTTACAAGAATAAAGTACCTTTTTCTGTTGAATTGGCAACTGTTTGTAAATTTCCTGCTGATGTTGTGCAGATTTAATGAATTTAACAAGTTCCATTTAATCTCTCTGCAGAATGAGATATGTGCCAGTGAAGTTAAGACCCTGATTACGCTATTAAAGCAAAAAGGGGGTTCTGTGGCCTCTTGAAGCAGCCCAGTATAAACAGAATTCAGAAATAAGGAGATTTGGTCAGGTCAGGTTCCGAAACCACCTATAAGGGGTCGTTTCAGAGCCTGCCATGGTACCGGTCGTCTCAAGAGCCTTTGCTGCAGTATAAATGCTAGGGGGTTCAAGAAGCCGCTTTTTTGCTGACCCAGAAGTTATCACTTAAGGTCATCGCCAGCTAATGTGAACAAACCAGCTGTCATGACCAGCCGTTGTGACCGATTGTTGCTGATAAATGCCGCACAACTTGCACACTTTCATGCTCGATCACGTTTGAGGTTATGTAAGAAATTCAAAAGCCCGCACTGTGTATCAGAGGGGAACTTGGTTACCATGGGAATGGAGCCAGGTAGGCCTGCTTTGGCAAAACCAGCGTGAGCAGTATAAACAGCCTCAAGGAGGCTCTGATACCCGCCCATAGTATAAGGGGGTATTAGAGGTGTCAATGAAATGATGACAGGATGATAGTTTGTGCTACCAATTGTGCAGCAAGGTTAAACATCACAAATTGTGCATGGTTGAAGAAGTTCTCCCAACATGATGTATAAAACCTTGCAGTGTACACCACAAAGTCTTTTTGATAAGAAATTAAAACATTAACCCTTAAGAATATGCTCTACACTTGTGTACCCAAGAATAACAGTTTAAATAAAGCTTTAAACCTTCTTGAACCGTTTTGAAAGCCCTTTCCAAAAACTGATCGTTTGTCAGTTTTTGTACTGCTCTGGCCGCCTGCTCAAATTTTGCCCAAGTAGGCCCTGACTGACTCCATTCTCAAAGCGACTGAATTCCTCTCTGACAAATGGTGCACATTTTTGAATACCATGTTTGTGCAACAATGCAGAATTCTGTGGTGCTCACAAAAATGTGCATTATGTGCAGAGCTTATCCGTGTTTGTACAATGTATGTCATGTCAGCTAGTCTGTTTTTGTTGGCGGGTAATAACCTGCAGTGGCGAACTTCTTGGTCGGTCAGCAAAACAAGCTGCTTCTCAAAACATGTAGCATTATGCTTCAGGTAAGCCTCTTTGAGGTGGCTTTAGTAGGCTCTGCAACCACCCCCTGTAGGTGATTTCAGAACCTGATTGGTAAGGTTATATTTGTCATATGCTGTGTGCTTATACTGAGGTAAAAAGACTATTCGAGTCTGCACAAGATGGCTTCAGAAACTGAATGTTGCTTTGTAGTTTAAGTGGAGTATCAATATGTTTAGAAAATGAGATCTAATTGTACTCCTTGTTAAAGTAGTACTTAGAGTTCCCCTTCTTGCAGCATTGTGCTGAAAGGTGGTGAGGTTGATACTAATTCGGTTACACTGCTCAGAATACTTCTAGGCCGGAACCTTCACGCATTCTAGGAAGTAAGACTAAATCTGGAAACAATGAAAACAGTGAACGAATGTGATAGCAACCACAAGTTTGTTGTCATGTACCTCGCACGTGAAAGTCATTGCATTGGAAGACATAAAACATAATATTTATATTATGTTGTGGGGACTATACTTTGATATGTTTGATTTTGCATTTATGGTTTTTATGGCATTAATGGTTGCCCCCCCCCCCCCACATGGTCCTCAGAATCAGTACTGACCCTCCTCTGCCTTTTGTCTGTCCACCCTCCTGCTCTAATCCCCCTCCCTTTACCTGTTGGGCTCTTTGCCCATGACCTCCCACCCTCTCCTTTTGTTTTCTTTGTTCTGTATATCCAGCCTGTCCCTGACTGTTCTTGTCGTGTGTAGTCCTTATGTGATTGCTTTAGGCTCTCTTACATCCGGTCGTGCGTGGTACTACGAGTGGTTTGAGTGCCAAAAATGGGACAAGTAGTGAGATGCACGCAAGTGGAAAGTACTTTTTTTGGTGGTTGCAAACACAACGCATAGCACGCAGCCTGAAAACTGGCTGGCCAGTTTTTCGCTACGACCTGGCTGCGACAATTAGCACGCGTGGGACACGCTCGGAGTACACAAGACAAAAGTACTGAGTAAAAACATGCAACAATTCCGGGGTATTTTCCCACGAAGGCATACTTAAAGTTACCACACAAGAGGCTCTTACTTTCCACTTGCTTTCAATGTACAGGTGTACGTGTTAACAAAAGGGGGGTGAGCGCACTTCCTCCGTGCGTATTACCTACTTCCAAAATGCGTGGTGAGTACTGCTACCGTACTTGTGAAGTACGTCACACTCAGACGACGAACGTGATCAGCATGTTAAAAAGTGCGTCAGAAGTACATGTTGAGACATGCTCAGGTGCATCGTGCTCCTATATAATAGCTCATACGGACAGTGTGCTTTCAGTTCCACTTCGACATTTTCTGCAGTGAGTCCACATTTTGTGCACAATGGCTCCCAAGGGAAATTCAGGTAGCAGGAAGGGGAAGAAGAGCAGGGAAGAGGAATCAGAAGAAAGGAGGAGAAGGGAAGAGAGGTAGTGCCATATTGGATGCTGAAACAGTGAATGATGAAGAGACTCAGCGCATCCTTTTATATTATTGTGATTATCCATGCGTTCTTCCAATTTGACGCACGATTGTCTTGCTTAACACTTCCGTGCTCCTTATGTTTCTCTTACGTTTCTCTTACTTCGTAAGTACGATTTCTGAAAACGTACGCTTCACTTGCAATTCACGTACAATTATCCCACTCATTGTGTGCGACAGAAGTAGAGATCTTACGTGCTCCTTTCTTCTTCCTACTTCCAAAAAGGCGTACAGACCACTTGCGGGCCTCACTTTTTGAGCAAGACACACCCACTCATTAAGTACTTACTACATACTTCCCCTCCAATTTAATTTTCACCCTGCGACAACTCCACGCCTGACAGGAACTCCGAGTCCGCACGATCTGTAAACACGCACGACGGGATGTAAGAGAGGCTTTTCCTTGCCTGTTTGTTATTTTGCCTCTGACAAAGATTGTGCTAGGATCGAAAGCTCAGGCCCCTTTTGACTCCAACATAATATTTACCATACACACAATGTGCCTGTTCATGTTAGTGTCAGTACATATAACACGTACAATTGTATGTTTGTGTAGTATTAAACAACATTTATAATCTAGCCAAGCTTTGGCAGACCCAGCATAGTTTTAGGCTTGTTTTGATTATCAGTGATAAGTTGTTTTTAAAAGGGATGTTATTAAAGACTTTGAGTTCACTGGTAAACCAGCAAGTCCCCCTTCCCATCAAGGTGTAAAGACCCAGTAGCCTGGGGATACAATGCACAGTTCCCATTTAATGAATGCGGTTATAATGAAATGCTCGTTGTAATGACGTATTAAGAATTCAGGCCAAAAGATTATAATCAATATACTGTTGCAGATTTACGAAGTTTACTTATTGGCTATAACGAGATTTCAATGTAACAAAAGGAAACCGTCGGTCAAAAGGACTTTGTTATAACAGGAGTGCATAGTACTGTCAAAGTGGATATTTTCAGTAATTTCACGTGAATAATTTTTTTGCACTCGGGTGGGTTAGATGAATTTTGTGTGTTTTTATTCTGTGGAATCAGGACAATAATAATTGGACATTATGACAAGCAAAAATATTCAAGTGTTTTTATTGTTGCGCTAGCTTCTGGTTGCACGAAATGCAGGATATTTCCACTCTTACGGTACTGTAGAATGAAGGGGCTGCCCCAGCGTGGATGTATTTGAGAATCCCAGTAAAAATACTATTAAACAAATTGTGTACAGGTCAGCTTTATCACTAATCTCTGTGTAAGTACACACACAGCAAAAGAACCTCTACTGGAGTGGGTCATTGCCAATGAGCGTAGACTTCGATGCACACTTTCTCTGACCAGTGCTATGCGGGGTGTTTGAGTGTACCCCTGTGGGCAGCGAATGAATCGGGCAACCCGTAAATTCCCATGCTACCAGTGGCCTGTTGCATAAAACTTACCGTTGAATTTCAATGGTAACTACCATCAAAATTAGGCGTCACAGCCAATCAGCATCAAGGATTATAAGCTTTACCGCTAATTTGAAGACTTACCGCTAGAAAGGAGTGGTAAGTCCAGCGGTAAGGGTTTTATGCAACAGGGCACTGCAGGTCTTTTAAAGTGTTACTTCCGAAGAGTGCCTACCATGTTGCATTTGATATTTCTACTGTTTTGTTCAGTTTGTTGTGACTGTGTATTAGTATGCATAAAGTGACCTGGTTTCTATTAAAGCAGTTGCATACCTTTTCAGGTAGAACATTGCAGATGAAAATTCATCATCCTTGAAATGGTATAAATTGGTATACTGTAGATATGTGCGTAGGTCTACAAGATTCAAGAACCTTCAATGAACATTTTATGCCATTGATGAGTATTGATTCAAATGACTGCAAGTTTTTAATTGAGGCAAACTCGATTGTAGTCTAATGAATGAAAGAACTGTCATCATACACTGGACAGCAATCCTCACAATGATTTTGATAGACCCAGTAGTTGAATAAATATTCTGATTTGAACAAGGAATATTATTTACAAGTACTGTAAAAGTGGATATTTTCGAATTTTGGAAGATCTAGTTTCGTGTGCTTTTATTTTCGCGCTAGTTTCTGGTTGCGTGAAAAGCATGAAAATTTCCTCTTTTACAGTATGGACTAGCTTTTAAGTAGCAATTAATGGAGAGCTGTCAACTACTGTATTCTTGCTTTATATTATACATGTATGTATAATCCTCATCAAAACCAGGAAAATATTCTTTTGTAAATGTAATGGCATTTATTTTTATTCTGAAATTTGATTTGGCTTGGTTGTTATGTGCAGTTTTCCCATTTTTTAAAAAAAAAAACCAAAATCTGATTTTGGCTGAGAAAAAAAACCACACAAACAAAACAGAACAAAACAATGCATCAATATATTTCTCAGTATTATGTATACAGAGGCAAATTGTAGCATCACATTTTTGGGTGTGCATGCATATTAGCTTTGATCGCTTTCATAACAATCGTAATATAACATAACAACAATATATTACATGGAAGCCTTAATTCATCCTCAATGCCTTTTATTTATTTTGATGGACACATAAAAGATACTTAGCAAGCATACCTTTTGTATTGATCTGAGATAAAAGTGCTGTACGTCTTGATTCTTTTTGATCACTAGATATTCATAGAAATGCATTTTTAAGAATTATTTTATAATGATTTTCAATGTCATCAAGTGTGAACAACATCTAACCAGTATGATTCAAGATAGCCATCACTATAGACTGTAATTTTGTCTTCAATCCCACTTTGAAAACAATCAAACAACAACAACAAAGGGAAAGACTCGGGTCAAGTGTGTGGATATGGAAGCTCTCTCTCTGTACTGTACCTCATTGTGCATTTGTTTTGTCTTCAATGGGAATTTGACACTTTGGTTACTATTGCACTGTGCCTCGAAACTGAATGTGTGTGCATTTTGATATAGAACAATATTGGCATAGACTGAGCTATTGTCCTGCATTTGAAACTGTGTCTTTCAGTGAATGGGCATGAAAGGGACTTGGGCATATTGTGTAACATGATGGATGCATGGTTGGCTTTTTGACTTTGGACTTGATTGAAAATCTCTTTCTCATTTTTCTGAATGTTGTACTAAAATAGTTGCACATGTTAAAGGCAGTGCATGTAATTCCTTGTTCTTTCTTTCTTTCTTTCTTTCTGCCTTTCCTTTCTATCATTTTGTTTTTATTCTTGTCATTTTTATTTCTTATAGAAGTAATGATATGATATTGGTATTTATGTCGACATGATCCTGATTTTTGTTGTCATCATTATTGTCTTTATTCAGTGATTATCATTATTAGTAGATAATGCCGTGTTTCAGAGTTGTTTTATATTGTGAATTTACAAGTAAATCACAAAATCATCAACAGTCCAAATATACATTTTCTACCATTTGTGAAGCAGATGCAATTTATTGTTCTATATCATCTCTTATGGGGGAAATTGCTACTTTCCTTCCAGAAAAGGGTTAATACACATATCTTTCCATCACTGCGCTTCTCAGTCACGAAACTTACCGCTCATAAAATTATATTTCAAGTCGACAAGCCCTGACTCCTGAAATATTGCCCTTGCACAATATATGGCATTCCTATCTAGTGTTATTGTCATCATTATTGTTACTATTATCAATGTTACTAGATATCATTGTTACCATCATTAACATCATTAAAAGTACTAGTAGTTCAACTTGAAGTATTAGTGGTTGTAGAAGTGAGATTATCACTGCCTCAATTGTAATGATGATAGTGATGATGATGATGATGATAATGATAATAATAATAATTATAATAATAATAATAATAATAATGATAATGATAATGATAATAATAATAATAATAATAATAATAATAATAATAATAATAATAATAATAATTATTATTATTATTATTATTATTATTATTATTATTATTATTATTATTATTATTATTATTACTGATTGTTGTTGTTGTTGTCCTGTAGTGGTGAAAGTGGAGCTGGTAAGACAGAGAGCACCAAACTCATCATCAAACAGCTGATTGATCTATGCAAGGGAAAGTCCCAACTGGAGCAGCAGATTCTACAGGTTAGTAGCTCTGCTCAGCCATCTTCCTGATTTTCCCCTGGCCGCTCAGTTTGGATTTCCTGGTAGCGTGGTAGCTTTTCAAGTAGCAAAGCAGCAGAGCATGTTTCGAAAAGACGCTCAATAATTAAAATGTGCCTTCTATCACTGATTGTAAATAGATGGGGTGATTGCTTGAAAGAAGTTCAACTCAACAAAATAACTGGTGGATTAATTAAGTGATGCTACATGTCAAATTGTGATATTTGCCATTGTTTGAACTTTGCTCATTTTTTCATTAAAGCTCTATTTTAGTCATGTTGAATTGTTTATTCTATTGACTGCAAAGTTTAATCAGAAGCCTGTGCATTGTAAGTGGTTAAAGTTATAGCTGTTTCTAGTAATTGTAAGACAGTTTAGAAGATAAAAGTTCATGTTTCTAGTTAAAATTGGCAAAATTTTGTTCATTTTCACGTAATTTTGAGCAGATATGATCAATCTAACCAGTTATATTTAATCGTCCTTGTTAAATATTAGTTACACAATAAGATTCAATGTTGCCAGTTGAAGTAAGGAAGAGTTGTCATAATGCTTGCAACAATTTCTTTGGAGGACTTCAGTCAGTTATTGAATGCAAGTTAGCTGGAAAGATGACCTTTATCGTATACCCCAATCGAATGTCATTTGTTTTGTTTGTGTGTTTGTGTGTGTTTTACCTGTTTCTCAGGTGAATCCCCTCTTGGAGGCCTTTGGTAATGCCCAGACAGTGATGAATGACAACTCGAGTCGATTTGGGAAGTACATTCAGCTGAAATTCCAGGATGGCTCAGGTACATGTAATTTCAAACCATAATGTGTTGCAGGATTAAATGACTTCTAGGTATATTTGGTCTTTTAGAAATCTCTTGGAAAAAAACACCAACAACAAAGAAACAAACAAAATGCTTTTTTGGTCATAATTACAAACTCATTCAGGTTTTTTTTTTTTTTTTTTGGGGGGGGGGGATAATACATTTTACAGTATTTAAGATTGATGCAGTTTCTGTCCTTTCACTTACTATGTAAAAAGAATGAGAATTTCAGTTGTCGAACAAATGTGAAAGAGTTGCGGTGTTCATGTGATGATGCTTGCAAAAGGCTATACCCACACGTGTTGTTGATTGAATGTCACTCGTATTACATTATTTCTAATAATATTCTCCACCCCACCATCTGCTCAAGATATAATCATGGATACATCTATACTGGAAGAAGATTCAAGGCAGTTTATTGACAACTAGCTGAATGTGGTACTCTACCTCACTTAATAGTGCATTTGGTCAGTTTTACGGTAAAGGGTGTAACTTTCAATTTTTAGCCTTTTGGCCCACCCTGAACACATAGATTTACAGATCTCAAAGATTTTTTCACATGTGAGTCACCTCATGAGTAGCCACCTTGGGTAGCATAGTCAGGTCCAGGTATTGATGCGTTTTGTTTTGACAGTCACATATGTATCCTAAAAATGACCATTTTGTTCCATTGAAATTTATATACAATTTTTGAAATGTTAATAATTTTCTACAGCAACTGCAGAGATCTAATTTTTTATGTTAAAAGCATAGTTGTATGGTCAATTGAAATGACCAAATTAGTTTGGTTGGTAGCTGGCCCTGTATTTTAGAATACTATGTCTTCAAATTTGAGGTTTCGGAGGCTTCTTTTTCCGTTAACAATTGTTAGCAAACTTTGATGGACAGTAATGATTAGAGGATGTGTTTTGGTTACTTTCTTTTATGCTGAAAATAGTAAGGTATAGCTAAACTTTATACTTATATCAAAGTTTACTTGATTCTACGGCTACTTGAAATTTTGTGGTGATTTTACTTCATCGAGTGAAATTTCCGTTAGCAGTTTTGAAGCCTCCGAAACAAAATGTTTAGTCAAATGATATGAATATAGATAAGAGAAGTGACCCAATCTATATGTCAAAAAGTAGGATATGGGGCTCTAACCAAATAAACCAAAAATAGTTAGGATCCGCCAAACTCTCTGAAAATAGGAGACAATACAAATTTTCCGTTAACACGTGAAGCCTCCGAAACACATTGAAGCCTCCGAAACAGCAAAAACAACTAATTTGACATTTCTGATAAATTCTTTGAGTGTCTGCCCCAAATTATGCCATGAAATCATCAACAGACATGGACAGACAACAAAAATAATTAAAACAATATGATATTGCAATGATTTTTTGAGCCAATACACTTTAAAGAGAAAAAGTGGTTTCAGAGGCTTCAAAAGGATGTTAACACTGCATTTTTGTGATTTTCTCTGGATAAAATCAAATTAGATTTATTGTTCACCCACCCAATGATCATTTATGACATATCCAAAGATATCTTATCACATTCAAGTTGCTGGCTGCTTTGTTTACTCACCAATATAGATTTACTATACGATTTACCTATTTTTCCTAAACAGTGCAGACGTGTCGTACATTACTCACCTCTTCATTCGTCAATGAAATATTGGCAGATGAGGATGTTGGCCCACAAATATGTTTAAACAGTGTATGTGTATATCAACCAAAAAATACACAATTTACCCATCACTTTCCTCATAACATACATAATTTTCATAAAAACATAAGGCATACCGAATTAATTTTCCAGATGTTTCGGAGGCTTCATTTTATGTTAACAGCATATAAATGGAATGTTTTCATTACAGTTGTGTAATTCTAAGTCTATTAAATAACTGTTTGGACTGAATGAGACTTGATGGTTCATCAAGCAAGGCGTAGATAGTTGTTTAAATGTGTTAAAAGCATTTATTTTGTAGATTTCCTTTTGAAACAGTGGAACAGGAGTAATGAAAGTGACTTCCAGCTTGCGTACATGCCCACATCATGCAACAGTAGTGCAACAAAGCAAGTAGTTGTGGACACATCAATGTTCTTAAGTTGGATTTTATAACTCATTTTGTACTCTTGAGAGAAGTTGAAGTGTTGTTTACCATTTTTGTATCACTCTTTCGACTGGTCAGACTTAAAAAATGAAGACCAAATAATTACTTGATTATTTAGTGTTAAATACACTCTTTCCTTTTCTCTTTTTTTTTTTCTTGTTGTTGAACTGAACACTATTCCTGGGCTGAAGATTCAAGGACTTTAATAGATGGATATTCAAGAGGGAAACATACACAAACTAAGAAATATATTACTTTTGAATTTAAGGTTGTACTTTCACTGCATGATCACAAGCAAATGGTGGAAAATAAGTTACTTTTTGGATTTTTACACTTTTGACTCACTACCATAGATCTGAGTGAATAGATTCGAAACACAATCTTTTACATGTTCATTTATAACCCATTGACAAATCCATTCCATTGTTACTCACATGGCATTTGCTTTTGCTATACTAAAATTTGACTTTTTCAGCTTTCCATTTCCTAACAAGTTCTTTGGCTTTCATCTCCAATACTTATTTGGAGGAAAGTAATCAATAAATTTGTGATTGGATAGAAAATAGCTAACATCTTGCAGATTATCATTTTTGTGGTGTGACTTGCATCACAGAGTACTGTTTTGGAATTTTGACATTTGATTACTTCTCTCAGACAGGTTTTTATGTCAGTCTGTATGTCATATCTGATGCATGCTATGTGCAACACAATCTTGATACTATCACTGTACTTTTCCATATTTTGTCATGCTGGCAGAACCACTTGACTACTTTTGAGCAAACAAAATGTAGCTTATGTTACGAAACATCTTTTCTCATACATGTGTGAGACTCTATGACATGTTTGTGAATGTAGTTCCCAGTGAAGTAAACAGTGTATGGATAGTAATGGTTGTGATAGGATTAATAATAAATGACATATCGACCTCTAAATAGCCTGTTGCCGTGGGTACATGTAGTTTACATGGGTGGGGTGACTGGAGAAGTTATGTTCATGAAGAACAATATTGAAATGATTGAAATCTTTATAATTTGTTTAGTCCTGGCTTTTCTGGGAAAAAAAAGTTACAACCCTCTACTGTATTTTGAAATTCAAAGGGTTTAAACTGTAGTCTTTGGGTTTATATTCTAAAACAAACTTAGATATTTAAACACAATTGCTGCTTTTTAATCTGCTTTTCCTAAAAGGTTGTCATTTTTAGAAACAGTAAAAGTTCTGTTAGTAATTTCTCAATGTGTTACTTAAAAAAACGGGCCTCCTAGCTGTCACAGGAGTCACACAAACTGGAATTTTATATAATTATTTAATTACAAAAAAAAAGCCTTTGAAGCATAAAAAAAAAATAAAAGAGAAAATGATATGAAGCAGAGGTGACTTGTATACCACAGAAAAAGATAGCAAAATTCTAAGTGTCACATATTATAGGGAAATATACATTTGGTCAACATTTTTTTATTTCAAAATTCATACACAATCATGGGTAGGGTATGTATCTTTTCAACAGGCGATTCAAAAAGACAAATAGGATCTTGACCATTTTATTTTCTAGATCTCCATGATAATATAACCCATATATTGATTAGTCCGACTCCATTTTTTCAGTTTGATGATAACCCTTACAATGTTGTACATGGAATGGCTGATCGGTGTTTAAAGGGGATGGCTAGTAACCGATCAGTGGGAATCAGTGGGAATGCTGAGGGATGATTGTTCCAATCCTTGTGGGATTCATTTAAGAGTACATTATATATACTGTTGTGTGAAAATTATTTGCTTCAGAACGGTCTCATATTCAAGTAATGTGCAGTTTAATGCCCCGTCACTGACCAGGGACGCTTACCTGGAAACATTAAACTGCACATTACTTGAATATGAGACCATTCTGAAGCAAATAGTTTTCACACAAGAATAGATAATGTACTCTTAAACGAATCCCACAAGGATTGGAACAATCATCCCTCAGCAATCCCACTGATTCCCACTGATCAGTTACTAGCCATCCCCTTTAAGATTGCTGTTCTATAACCATGATCATTGCATTTGATAGAGCTCTATGAGGATATCAGCCATGGTCCATATGCAAAAGAATGTTTAAAAGTCTATCAGCCACAGTCCATAATATGCAAAAGAATGTTTAAAAGCCTTTTTTCCCCTTAATCTAACCATCATGCCATCACATAGTCTATTTTCTATCCCATTCTCATCAACAGCTGAAATTGATTTCACATACTCTACAATTATGATGGGTGGTTTACATGTTTGTCAATATACATCCCACAAACTGTCCTTATAAAATGCAAATAAAGCAAGCAAATATTATCTTTGCATTAAGTCTGAGCTGCAGTTGAACTCCTTGAAAGTAATCCTTTCTGCATTATGGTGAAAAGTTTGATGAATGCAGACAGCTATACATGTGTGTAGCCTACCCATGTTCTGCATTGCCAAAGTCATGGATATACACATGCAAATATACAACTGAGCATAAAGATTTAAAATCATATTTTTCTTTGTTTCTTAACATAGTTTATGTTGGAAAGTTTTTTTTTTTCTGCATACAAATACATACTATTTTACATGTTACAACATTGTTAGTTAATTGGAAACAATCATCTGCATTAATGTACTTCATATCACATTATAATGGACATTCTTTCCATGTTAACACTTATGATGAAGCCTCCGAAACATGTGTTGCTGCTAACTTTAAGCCGCCAAAATAGGTATTACTAATCAGTGTACCTTTATTGCTACTGTTGCAGTTTCCTTTAGAATCATATTGCCACATGTAATGTCATAAATTCGAACTGAGCATCGCTCAAAGTGTGTACAGTTTGTTATTCACTTTTGTGGAAGCCAATTTCCTAATAATAATAGGTATGAAGAGTAAACATTATGCACTGCCATATAATGTACATCTGTATACTGTTATTCACATTTTATTGATGCCCTGTTGTTATTCTAGCATGTTGTGATAGTTGCTTACTGTAGTTTTCTTATTCTAAGTGAATACTGGACTAGAACTTTGTGTTAACAGTTTTGAAGCCTCCGAAATACACTAGTTTGTTAACTGAAGCCTCCGAAACACACAAGTCTGAAAATTTCAACTTTGTTAAAAATAATCGAATTTCTTTGGGATTTGGATTGATAAATGTTTGTTACCAAGAGATAATTTGGGGCTATGTTTAGAGTGGCTCTTCCTTCTAGAACATTCTTTTAACTTAAAAAGAGTTTGTCAGGTACTATTTTTACCTTGGAATTTGAAGTTCACATTCAAATAATTGCAAGAGCGAATATCTGTCTGGGGAAAAGTGTTTTGATATTTCAAATATATGTTCACAGCAAATGAAAAGTTGCATTGCATCCACCATTTATCTTCATTTGGTCGCTGTGGGTGACCAAAACATTCATGTTGTTTTTGCCTGAATTTATCTAAAATTCCATATTAGTCACTTAATATTTCATATTTAGCCTGAGAATTAAGCTCTGGAATGACAAAATATTGAAAATATAGACATTCCTATATAAAATAAAGGCAAAGATAAATGTGGAAACATAACTTTAATTTTTTACCCTTGCCACATCAAAGTTACACCCTTTACTGTAAAACTGACCATTTGTATTGCAAGAACCACTAGTGGAACATGTTCATTGAGATTATCTTGGAAGCAATAAGCAATACTATGTGAGAAATGTCCTCTACTGTTGTGATCAAGACACAGTATGCAAATGTGTGTTTGATGTTTCCCGGAAATAGTCACAATACTGAAATTCAGATGAACCCAATATTTCTATTCCCCTTATTAGCCATCTTTCACCAAGTCCTGCTGTTTTTTGTCATTTTTTTTTAAAGAATGTATATCCTTTACTTTCATGTCATTTTTCATAGTGAAAGTGGCTTTTCTTATAAAAGACAAGTTTTCCCCTTAACCTTTTCCAGCCCAGCATCTCAATATACCAATGACATTGCATGCAGGCAGATTTAACAGTGGTAGTGACAGAGTTAAACATGTTGTGCATGACTCTTGTCTCTGCCTCAATCAGTGATGGGAGCCAAGATCTCGGAGTACCTGCTGGAGAAGTCCAGGGTCGTCTTCCAGAACCCCGGGGAGGAGAACTTTCACATTTTCTACTACATGCTGGCCGGGCTCAGCGATGAGATGAGGCAGAAACTGCATCTCCAGAATGCCTCCGAATACCTGTAAGTGTATCTTTGTTTATGAAAGGGATGGTATAGTATTGGTTGGGGTGAAGATTTAGCTTTAAACTTTTTGTTAGATACTTAGAAACCACTTTATGAAATGTTAAAGAGTGTACAATTCTTAGAGGAATTCAAAGTTCATTTGATAAAAATTAGTTTTGAAATGACTGAGATATTCAAAAGCAAAGTAAAATAAAGCAACCCTAATGTTAAAGAGTGTACAATTCTTAGAGGAATTCAAAGTTCATTTGATAAGAATTAGTTTTGAAATGACTGAGATATTCAAAAGCAAAGTAATATAAAGCAACCCTAATAATAGGTGGGTCCCACCTTTTATTTAGATTGCTTTATTTTTGATATCTCGGCAATTTCAAAACCAATTTTCATCAAATAAACTTTGAACTCCTCCTCGAATTTTATGCTCTTTCACATTTCATACGAAGTTTCTCATTATCTCAAAACACCATCATCAAAAAACGTTGGAGACCTGAAGCCCCATCTCAAACGAAATTGTACCATCCCTTTATTACCAAGATGTGTGTGTTGCTATGGAAATGAGTTCAGAATCATGGTGCATTATTACCACATCTTGCTCCATGACATAAACCATGATCTGATGGTACAGTGGATCTTGCTTATTAGTCAGAAGGGGCTGGGAAACAAGAAAACAGTGGCTGGTAGTGACCTGTTTAAATCATCAAAAACACCAAAATGATCAATTTTAAGCAAATATGCTGTTGAAGCAGGTAACAATTACTACCAAAAGATGTGCAAATTTGTGGAGATTGTAATTCTAGAGAGCTGACCGATTCACATAATTTACCCATACAATGGAAGTTCATGAATGTTTGAAATCTGCCTGTATATTGTGGTTTATAGTTTTATTCAAGTTTCTCTGAATAAAGATAGAAGATGAAGAGATAGATATCCAGATAAAGTAAAGAGATATACACATGTACACATACAATGTACACATAGAGCGTACATGTATGTATAAATGCAAGTAGGGCTTTCAAATAGTATCTTTCTAAGCAATATTTTGAAAGAAATAGATTATTATGCTGATGGGTGAAGATATGAATCCTTTTTTTCCACCATCTTTGTTAAAATGTTGATCAGCAGTTGCAATCTGACAAATTTTATTTGTAGAGGGAAAACAAATTGAAGCAAACTCATAATATAAATTTAAATAAGAGTATGTATGTCTTCGAGATTGATGTACAATGCATAATGCTCTTTTCTGAAATTTGATTCTGATACTTGATATGTGCAATTTTCCTATCTTTGCACCAAAGTATGCTTTCTGCCTTTTAAGAATAACTCTTCTACTGTCTAGTATCAGAACATCTGTTTTTTGTGGAGAGGTTGGCATCCCTTTACAAGGAATGATTTACAGTTTATGAAAAAAAAAGTTCTGTTCATACTTTGTCATTGTGCTGTTATAACAAAATCGATGCGACTTTATAGAAGTAGGAAAAAGAGACATGTTTGTAGGAGGATGATCATTTACTACCGAGGACTATAACGAAGTAGAAAATACCAGACTTGGAAAGCCAAGAAAAAACAGCATGTTGTAACAGCATACACATGTTCTGTGGTTTCATTTCTGTTTTGGGTTTCTAATCATTGAAAACATTGGCCGAATACGCGCATATGACAACATTGCGATTTGGTGTGCGTACGTGCCACTTCACTTTGGCAAAGTTGATATTTCATTGCAGCTTTGCTGATTTAATTTATGGACAGATGATGTTACTTGTAGATCTATCATGCGGAAGTATGATCTATGTGATCGTATTGCACTCACGAAAAGCATAGCACATGCAACCCTGGAATGCTCTGCAATTATGCTTTGCGGTTTGATGTTGTAACAGCTGTTAAGATAACCACTTTTGAATGTTTCGATAAGTGAGATGGATGCATACATCCAAAAGACCATCTCGTCAGCAATATTTACTGCAGAGTGAAGATGTGTGATTTATTTGATGAAATGCTCTCAAAGTCCATGAAAAGGGGATGTGTTGCTGGTAGGCTGTATGCCACTGTGTTCCAGGAGTCATTCAGGAAAATTGTCTCCTGTGATGATATTAAATGCAGTGCATGTTATTCTTGTTTTAAGTATTCAGGATTGATGGATTTGTACATATGCACCAGTACATTGACAAAATTAATGCAAGGTGGTATCTGAACATTATCAATGCCTCTTGTCAGGTGGTTTGCACCACAATAATTAAAGGGATGGTATATATAGTTCTGATTGAGATGGATATTCAGGTTTGAACTTTTTGTGAGATCATGAGAAACCATATATATGAAATATTAAAGAGTGTACAACTCTAAGAGAAATTCAAAGTTTATTTGATGAAAATCGGTTTTGAAATGGCTGAGATTTAAATAAAACAAAGTAAAACAAAGGGATCATAATAAAAGATGGGTCTCAACTTTTATTAGGATCACTCTGTTTTCATATAAACTGTTATCAAATAAACTTAACTCCAAGAATGATATGCTTTTTAATATTTCACGTATGTGGTTTCTAATTATCTTGCAAAAAATTAAAACCTGAATCCCCATCTCAACCAGAACTATATCATTGCTTTAAAACATAAGTTGTTACAGTTGTATGTACATGATTTTTTTTTGTAGAAAAACATAGAAGTTAGAGAATATTGTTCGGCAGTACTAGCACAAAAACAAAAGATGATTTTATATTATATACATCTCACTTTCTTTCATACTCTGAGGGAAAGTGTAATACACTTTCCCTCATAATACTCTTACTGTCTCTCTTCTTATAATCTTTCTCTGTCTATTTCACTTGCTATCTCACTGGTTCCCTCACTCTGATACCCTCTCTTTCATCTACTCATCCTCACCACCACCACCATCATTGTCATCCCCACCACTGTCATCATCATCATCATCATCATCATCATCATCATCCTCACTACCACCACCATCATCATCATCATCATCTTCACCGCCCCATCATCATTATCCTCACCCTCACCATCATAATCATCATCCTCACGACCACCTCCACTATCATCATCATCATCTCCACCACTACTACCACCACCACCATCATCATCATCATCTGCAACACCACAACCATCATCCTCATCATCATCACCACCACCACCATCATCATCATCATCATCATCATCATCATCATCATCATCATCATCATCACCATCATCATTATCATCCTCACCACCATCACCATCATAATCATCATTCTTATCACCACCACTGCCATCATCATCACATCCTCTCGACCACCACCATCATCATCCTCGTGACGACCACCACCACCGTGATCATCATCCTTACTACCATCATCCCCGCCATCATCATCATTGTCATTATTTGCAGTTACCTGAGGAATGGGCCATCTTGTCTGAAGAACAACCCTTCAGGAATGAAAAAGTATTTTGAGGAGCTCATGAATGCCATGGACCTTGTGGGATTTCTGGAAGAGGTAATCAAAGTTCCATTTAAGGAGGGAATAAAAATCGGGAGTTCAAAAAGATACTAAAGATTTTCTTTTCTCCCTCTTTTAGCCCTATGCGTATGTACACTATAAAGGTGCCATGATGTGAAATATTACCGTGTCCTTCCATAATACTGTATAAGTGGTTATTTTCGCGAGGGTTTAATTTTCGCGAATTTCGCGAATCACAGTTGGATCTCGAATTTAACAACACGCGAAAGTGTTGCCATACACTAGAGTACAATGCATGCAAGATAGCGTTGGTGTCAATTCGCGAAAACAACATCTCGCGAAAATGTCTGTAACCTTCTAATTCGCGAAAATATTTGTACGCGAAAATAACAGCTTATACAGTATTATCTTAGACAGTTTTAACGATAATGTGGGCACATTCCTCTTCTGTTGGCACCATGAAAGCATTGCCTAGGGAAATCAGATACTGTTCCCAATTTTCAACATATTTGTTTCTTTTTTCATGTATTTTTTTTCCCCAAGATAAGGTATGGTAAGAATTTAAGCAGCCAGTGTTCGTGGTGATGATATGTTCTTGTTCGTTAATATAAAAAAAGAATATAATATTATATACTTTAAAATAAAATCTGTGTGCAGTGTGTTTAAAGGTGGTGTTGCACATGTATGTCTGCATATGCATGTATACATGAACACAAAGGCGTTTTTGCAATTGATTTTGAAGGCTGAAATATAATTTGGTGTATTTTCCAAATATTTTCGAAAACCAAGGATATAACAGTGGTTAAACATGTCTCTCTGTGCTGTAGGAGAAAGAAGATATGTTCCACATCCTAGCCGGTGTGCTCGCCCTGGGACAGCTCAAGATCGACGCCAACGACGACGATGCCGCATTCGTCAGCAATGAAGCAGCTGCGGCAAGAGTCGGGGTAAGTGTGGACAGTGGAGGATGAAAGCTTGTGAGCCAGACCTTGTGAAAATTTGGCAAATAAGAGATTAGCTATGTTTACTAAGAATTCATTTAAAAATTTCCCTTCTGTAACTGCAATTGATTTTCTTTTCAGTAAATTGTAGGTTCTCATTTATAATAAGCTTTGAGAAATCATAAGGTGTATTGTTGATAACAAGTATTCACAGTGCAGATGTTGCCACAGATGGTGACATTTTTGTATTTATGTCAGAGGAAGTAAAAGTGAGTTTGTTTTTGTTTTTTTCCTTTTGTTTGGCTCCCCAAAATATCATTTGGTATGAATTTCTTTCAAAATTTAATAAGTGAGCAATAGTTTATGTCCCTACCCCTTCCATCTTTGCATGCGTCATGTGACAATGTAGAATAAGTTTTGTCTGTGACAGACACATGTTCAACAATTACACAATACATTTGAAAAAGTTACTGAGATGAGTGAGATATCTTTAAGCAAGTTCACATGTGCTTCAATCTTAAAGCAGGGAAATATGTACTGAAATTAATGCATGTTTGATATATCAGTGGGTACTTTGTAATTCAGTGTAGAAGAGATATGAAACAGTTAATCCAGTTCATTCACATTCAGGCTGTGAGCACCAATCAAAAAGAGAAAGTTTCATTTACAATGACAAAAAGGAGAAATAAACATAGCAATGAAATATGTTGTGGAGTCTGTGGTGAAGCTATGAAAACATATTTGTGAGTTTTTCTTCTGTTTTGCCAGTTTGCCAGTGGGTTACTGACCTCCTGTAAATTACCATGCTGAATGTTGTTTCAAAAGTTCATGTGTCAAAAAGTAAATGTACTGAATGAGGGAGTGTGTAAATTCATTGCAGTTGTCTACTGATTTTCAAACAGTCATACAGGGTGTGGACACAAAATTAGAACAGATTTTATGTATTCATGACGTGCATGCTACAATGTATGCTTGAGATTTTTAGAGGTAAATAAAGTGGTATGTGGCTCAAGAAATGGGGCAAATCAAATTAAACATGTGAAGTGAGGACCAGTGTAATATGATAAGGCAGCTGAAGTATTCTGAACCTAAACATCCGGATTATTATGTTTCTACTACATGTATAGTTTTTGTTCCTGGTATATCTAGAGCAAATATTTTGATAAGCTATCAAAACTCTCCAAGGCCCAGTGTATTTTTATTTTCGCTGTGATTTGTTAAGTTTGGTATCATTGTTTCTCAAGCAGCCAATTTTTGTTTCACAGAGTAGGAAGTGTTTTGATTTCCCCCTGTAAAATTTGCAAGCCCATTATAAAGAGTGTAAAATGATGCGATGTACATACGCCTTGTTAGGAATCTCCAACGTCAACAACCAGAAAGAAAGAAAAAAGGTTAAAAAGGATCTTTAAAGGTGGTGATCTTCTCTGTGTGCTCCCTGAATTAAAGTGGTGAATTGGGCAGCTTCAACTGTTATTCAGTTTAACATGGAGGTGTGAGGCTAAAAGGAAGTGTGATTGCCTACTTTAAAAAAAATGAAAATGTGAAGAAAAAAAATCATGCGAGCTATAAGGGCAGAATTATGGAGATGAGACTTGGTTTATCTGTTTTCCTTCAAAGCAGTCAGGCAGAGAAAACAGATATGATTTGTTGCCCAGTGCAACTTGAAAAATGTCTAGAAAAATATGCAAGTTTTCACAATCTCAAAATAGCATGTTTTCTTTAGAAAGGGATTATAGTATTACACATTAGGTGATACTTGTACTCATGTTTCATATCTTCCACGCAAGTCACACCTGAAAGAAAAAAAGAAGATTGAAAACTCTGCAGTTTACATCTAGAATGTTGTATTTGTACAGCATTCACTCCAAGTAAATGAAAGTCACAGTATGCACACAAACTTCATATATAAAAAGCAATTTTTGTGGTCCGTTGAACGAACCGAAAGTTGTGATGTCACAAATGAGATCAAGATCACATGACCAGGAAAGCCTTTTTGATTTGCCAGGAAGGTGCTGTGGCTCAAACAACATTCTATCAGCCATAATGATCAATTCATTCATCTGATATATTGCTGTTCATGCGGTTATTAGCAGCTTTCATTTACAATTTCTTTTGAAAGCATTCCTCTCACTCTTACAATACTTGGGAAGTCTCATCTCAAAACTCTGTGTTGCCATTTTGAAGACCTGTACAAGTGTGAAGATTCTGAAGAATCATTTTCTCATCCCTGTACTTCCTACTGCAGTGGTGCATAGCTTGCATTGGGATTAGCTTCTCCAGCCATTTTGTTCATTGTGATCAATGAAAACATTTACAATGTCTATTCTTTTGTGTGCAGTCAGCATCCTTTGGCGTCCGAGATGAAGGTGGTTCATTTAAAGCCAAAACATAGTTCTGTTATGCCTGCAAAAATTGTCAGATTTCGCTCCCAAATGTACATGTATGCCTAAATGTGTGGAATAATGCTGTAATAACAAGATATTCGTTGGGTAACGACGAGAATGCGAAATATTAGCCAAAAAGGTTCGCCGGAGACGCAATCTCAGAACTTACCTGATTGGGGTCAGGCTAACTGGGACTCGGGGACAACCCGGCCTCGTTTTGACGGTGGGGCCGAGTTGTCCCTCTGGATTATACAGTGTTATACTATAGGAGCGCTTCTCATTCTGGCTGGTGGCAGTTATGGGCCGCGTTGATACACGTACAACGCGCACATCAAAGAACCTTTTTGGTGTGCATGCAAAATTAATACGCGCCTATCAAGTGCCTGTGCATAGAATATGGCTATCAGGAACTGCGTGTAGGGTTGTCTGAAATAGGGAAAGAGTTTTCCTAATTGAGACTGGGTTAGTCTGGATCCTTCTGGAATAAAAGTCGGTATACCCAGGGAGGTGGATCACCTCCCTTGTATACCGAACACACTTTTGATCTCAAAATACTCCAAAACAGCTAATTATCCCGCCAAATCGCATCAGCCAGGTAAGTTTCTTGGTAGACTCTTTCGATATATTGTAAGTAAATATGAAACGGTGCCAGACGTGTTCTCAAACCCATACCAGAACTGTGTTTTCACTTTTAAAAAAAAAGAAATGCAGTCACCACTATTGCTTATTAGTTCACGTGGTTTGTTTGATACCAACAGTAAGGGCAATTCACTCCATTGGATATGTCCCCTATCGGAACCTGAAATGGATGATAGAAAGCACTTTAAATGTGGCTGTCAGCTTGAGACAATAGAAATGAAACCAATTTCATTCAGTTGTTCAAATTCATATCATGAAAGTCAAGCCAGGGATAATTCCTTCCTAAACAGTCATTTTGGTGTCCTTCAAATTAAATGATACACTCTCAAATTTTGCGTGACTGGTATGCCCTCTTATATCCATTTTATGGCACTTGTGACAAGTGGCAAATTAAAGCTGAACCAATCAACCGAAACTGAACTGAGATGAAAATAATCAGACTTAGAATAAGACATTTGATACTTTGAGGGAAGAGAAAGCACATGCACACACACACACACACACACAAGATTATTCAAATCTGAGATAGAATATATACCATTAAGAGAGAAAAAAAAAGTTTGTTTTCCGAGTGAAGTATGCTCACAGGTAATCATGATCTGCACATAGCCAAAGAGATGATTAAAGATTGAAATCAGCACATTTTGTGGAGATTCAAAACATACTGTATAGCAGAGGCAGCACATGATTCAGCTGAATAACCCATGAATAGATGACTGTAAAGGATGATCAGTGTAACTAACATTGCATGTTGTGTATGGTGCAAGATGTGGTATTTTAAAGTGGAAAGGTTCATGGTGTCAAAATTGTTCATAAATTTTGTGCTCAATCAAACTATGGTGAAGGTATGGTAACCCAAATATATTCTAAGAGGATACCAAATTTTGTACATAGATGCTCTCATCCATGAATTCATTGAAACCTTTCCGCTGTTTAATATAGTGTTCTCTGTAATTTGTTGTGCAAGTGACCTGTTTAGTCCTTCATCAACACAATCAGCTGCTATACATTGAGAAAGTAGCATCCCATCGCCAAAACTGTATCTTTCAAAACTGCTTCCACCATATTGTTGGCCTTTGATTCCAAATAACAATAGAGATGACATAGCATACATCAAGTCAGAACAATCTACTGTCTTGTATTGTATTCTCTCCTTGTTTTTTGGTGATCAATCAATCAATCAATAATCAATCAATTAATCAATCAATCAGTCAATCAATCAATCAATCAATCAATCAATCAATCAATCAATCAATCAATCAATCAATCAATCAATCAATCAATCAATCAATCAATCAATCAATCAATCAATCAATCAATCAATCAATCAATCAATCAATCAATCAATCAATCAATCAATCAATCAATCACTCACTCACTCACTCACTCACTCAATCAATCAATCAATCAATCTATCTATCAATCAATAATCAACCACTTCTGCCTATTCAGGGCATATTGAGTTTTATATTTGCATATAATACCTAACACCTTATCCTAAGATATATCCCATGCTGGTTTTTGTATATTTTTTTTCAATGTTTTTTTTTTCAAATGTTTTTTTTTTATTTTTTTATTGCGATTTAAAAAAAAACCAGTTTGTTATTTTTTATATGTGTACACGTGTGTTGTGAAAAAAGCACAAATGTGCTGGTCATGTTACCAGAAGTCACTTTCTGCACATATGGTCCATACTCTTCCTCAATGTCTGTGTGTGTATAGTGTGTATGTGTATTTGTGTGTCTTTGTGTAGCAGACACAGAAAGAAGAAGGGATGATTGGATTGGAAAAGACTGAAAAAAAAAATGTGTCTCTCACTAAGTTTCACGGTTTACATCTTGGCCTCTCGAATGGTATGAGGAAAACATGTTCAAGGCAGTGGACATGTGTTGTTAAATGTATTAAATTAGTTGAATTACCATAAATGTGTCATTGTTTTGATTCTGATGAAAGCTTGTTTACAGTTACTAGACACATTGTATATGAAAATACTTTCTGGATAATTTTTAAAAGTTCATATTGTGACCAACACTTCCTACTTTTTGATAAGCATGTTATGATTGTTATTATTATTACCGTAACTGTTTTTAAAGTGTCAATCGCACTTTGTCATTGTTTTTGTCATAATAATCATTATCATTGTCATCCTTACAACCATAATTATAGGAAATTGTGAAGGAAACACCTTAGATCACATCCAATTCCCGACACTGTAGGCTGTGGACTTTTTAAACCTTACAATTTGTACAGTAATTTGTGCAACAGATCTTGCCTGGGGTAAGAAAACTTTCCTCAGTATTGTTGGAGTCATAGGCAACGTGAAGCACCCATTAATACTACTGGGCTGTTGATACTGATACCTCTTGATACATCAACATCAAGTCCAATTTTGCCCATTTCCAGAGAAGACATGTAACAAACACCATGGTGTCTCTTGCGCATATCCTGAAAGTTTGTCTTCTTCCTTGACAACGCCAGGTTCTGTTTCAAAAGAGCCCTTGACATGCGACGTGGAGTGTTTTGTGTATCGTGCAGCTTGCTCTTGATAAGGCCTCCTGAGGGCCTAACTCTTTAAATCAGAAATGTGATGTCAGTGCAACTACATATATAGAGCGTGGTAGTCCTTCTACGCCAGAGACCAATCCTACTCAGGGGCGGATCCAGGAATTCTGTAAAGGGGGGGGGGGGGCACAACTAATATTTCTGGTGACACTTCCAGGTTTCATTTCATTTTTTTTTCTTTTTACTTCTTTTGTTTTTAACGAAAAATAAAGAGGGGTGTGCGCCGGTTGTGCCCCCCTCTGGATCCGCCACTGCTACTGTGTTCACGTTTCAGTGATACATGTATGTGGTCAAGAAAGTTTTTATACCCCCGCCAAACGAAGTTTGAAGGGGGTATATAGGAATCAGCGGACGGTCGGGCGGTCGGGCAGTCGGTCGGGCGGTCGGCCGGTCGGTCGGCCGGTCGGTCCGTTGCAAATCTTGCGTCGCGACTACTTCCTCAGTTTTCAACCGATTCCCATAAAACTTGGCACAGATGTGTGCCTTGGGTTGTAGATGTGCAAGACGTATTTTTTGACAGTACCCAAAAGTATGTTGCCATGGTAACGGCATGTTATGGGCAAAAATGGGTACAAATCTTGCGTCGCGAACTCCTCCCACAGTTTTTGATCAATTTTTATGAAATTAGGTACAGATGTTCATCTGAATATGTTAATGTGCAAGACACATATTTCCGTAGTGGCAAAAAGTGCGTTGCCATGGTAACGGCATGTTATTGGTAAAATATAGGGCAAAATGCTTCATGGCAAAACTGCTTCATCAGTGTTCTTCCAATTCTCATGGAATTCATATTGAATGTTTGTCTTAGGATATAGGTCAGCATGACACATTTCTTGACAGTGACAAAAAGTATGTTGCCATGGTAACAGCTCACATATTATGAGCCAAAATGATGGAAAATTTTGTGTTGCAAACTACTTCCTCAGTTTTTGCCCAATTTCCATGAAACTTGGTACAGATGTGTGCCTTTGGTTGTAGATGTGCAAGACACATTTTTCGACAGTACCCGAAAGTACGTTGCCATGGTAATGGCATATTAATGGCAGAAGATCAAGGAAAGATCTTGCGGATTTAACTACTTCCTCAGTTTTTTGACCAAAGCTTATGAAATGTTGTTTTGACCAAAGCTTATGAAATGTTGTTTGGCGGGGGTATAACCAGTCACTGTAGCGACATTTCTAGTTCTTCTGAACAGCAGATGTGGCTGACTAATGACCATTTGAAGTGTTTTCACTGAATCTTGTCATTTCCAGGTGGGGCTTCAGGGATGACGTAGAGAACATGCCGGTACAACTTGCTCAGATATGTCTTTGTTTTTGTTTTTATTATTATTATTTCTGTATTTTGTTTTTAAAGAATGCCTAACGATTTCTTTGCTGGTTTGTTGCTTTCAGTGCATGTGATAAAAATATGTTTTGCTCAGTCAATATTTCTGCATACATATATTTTGGAAAATTAGAGGACTTATTGCCTTTTTTTTTAAATTTGAAACCATTTATTTTGTGATTGACATCCAAAGTTTTTCTGCTCCAATCCAATTTTGTGAGTAATGACCTGTAAAGAATAGACTATATGGCAGAGTATTTCAGTTTTTTTCTATTGTACAAAGTCTTTTTGAAGTTGAATGGTGATTGATATTCATATGTCTTCACTGCACTGTTCTAATATGATACCGCAGTGCAGGAGTGATTCTGCATTATGCTTGTGTGATTTTTGGACACTCTTCTGCCTTTTTCAAAATTCACATCACATACACATCATACTCCACATGAGAAGGAAGTGTAATTCTTTGTGGCCATGATCCCAGGCAATTCCTCAAAGACCAGTGATTGCAAAGTGAACTTGAACTAAGTTGCCTTTGACGATTTAAAGGACAAGTTCACCTTCATAGACGTGTGGGTTGAGTGAATACAGCAGTATTAGTAGAACACATAAGTGAGAGTTTGAGGAAAATCGGACAGTCCGTTCAATAGTTATGAATTTTTGAAGTTTCTGCTCAGTCACGGCTGGATGAAAAGACTACTATAGCTTGTGATGTCACATGTGTACAACGTTATAAAGAAAGAATAAAGAAAATTCAACATATTTCCATTTTTCTCGCATAACAAAAGAACACTCGACTTCTCTCTTTTAGAAGGCAGGGGGAATAATATTACCCTTATACATACGTCAGTAACAAGTCGAAGAAATGGGCACTTCATTCAAAAAGTAAAGTTTTTTGAAATTCTCTTTTTATTTTCCTTATATTGTTGTACGCATGTGACATCACACACTGTAGTAGTCTTCTCATCCAGCAGTGACTTCACAAATACTTTAAAAATTCATAACTTTTGAACGGATTGTCCGATTTTCCCCAAACTTTCACTGATGTGTTCTACTAATATTGTTGCCTTCACTCAATCCACATGTCTATGAAGGTGGACTTGTCCTTTAAGCTGACCAGAGATTGCTCATGGGTATCTGAGTTATCTCTATCCTTGCTTTCACACGTACCGAGAGAACGTTGAATTACAAACATGAGATTGCAATTGTGATTCAAATCATCGTTCGTTCACATGACTGTGGAAGGCGTCGCAGATTCTGCTGTTTTGAATTTCAGAGCGAGGAGGGAGGGTTTGGCTTCTTTTGAAGTTCCCATCAGTCACTCTTGAGCAGTAATCGCTGTTTAAGTAGTGTGCGCTTTGATTGCAGTGGGAGCCTTTGAGGAGCGCTGTCTTAATCTCTGGAAGAGGTTGAAAGTTCACCGTAAGCTCCACCTCAAATGCGATTGGAGGTCAATTACAATCACGCAGTCATCTCGCTGCTTAATTTTGTCAAAACATGTCTAGAAAGCACCTCCAGACCGTCATTTGAAATAAGATTGGAATTACGATTCAAGTCACCCTCTGTAATACCAGTTTGAATTCACACGTCAAGAATGCTGAATGTGAAACATGATTCTAGTGATGCATCATGATTACAATTGTGTTTGAAATGAAGCACTCTCGGTATACATGAGAAAGCTAGATTGAATCCGTCTTAGCAGTAAATAATCAAGCGGTTATCCTGATTGTTGGAGACTTGAGCAAGCCATGCAGGGTTTTTTGAAAAAAACAAAACAAATACAAATGCGAAAAACGAAAACAACAGTCATCAAGGATGTTTTCCATGGTTACTGGGGCAGGAAAAAGAAACAACTGCCCATAAATGTCAAATAAATTAATAAATCAGAGTGATGAACAATCTGAAAATTGTGTCCTTGAGAATAGTGCAGAGCACTGTTAAATCTTGAGGGTTAGACCAGGACGAAACATAATGCCCTGTCCCCTGTACGTGGCCTTGACATGAGAAGGACCACTGCAAACTCGATCACCACTCCCTTTAATGCCAGAGCCATGTTTTGTGCACATCCAAGCATGCCACATCCATTCTGCTCCCAGCTTTTCCCTCTCCATCCCTCAATTTGTGCTGGTACTCTGGTCTGTTGGTCCAGTTCCAAGTGCTCCTTAAACTCAAGTCCAAGTTAATGGACCTTGTAGTTTTTCTCTGTCTCTCTGTATACATTTAGGGGGGGGGGGGAAGGTGTACCCAAGAAACAGGCAAATAAGAAAAAAAAAAATCTACATCCTTGCACTTTTTTGTTTTGTTTTTAGTTGACTTGTATTTTGGTGTAGATATATATGGCACTAATTAGGGCAAAACCAATGACATCCACATGAAATATGTGTGTGTGTATATATATATATATATATATATATATATATAGCATTACATTGTAGGTGTTTTCATGATGGTAAATTTTCTGCTGTAGAACAATCTTATTTTCATATTTAGCTCAAATGAGGCGAGGCAGATGTTTGATAACCATTGTCATTGTGATCACTCATTGAGTGGCGTATGCTGCCTACTGTGAACTCGTACTTTTGCCGAAAAATTCAGACCACATGTTCACCCTTTTAAAGGAGCACATTTTAGAGATTTAAACTTTAAGCTACAAGGAGCTATCACTTGTTTGAAAAGGAGGTTGGACCATTTTTAGGGGGATTTAGGAGTTGCATAGACTCCACCCAATGACAACAGTAGCAGTAAATTGCATTTATGTAATACTAACACGCTTAATACAGTACCAACACTTTCTTTTTTTAATTTGTGCGTGTGCACAAAAAGATGAAATACATGAGATCATAAATTACAGTGTACAGCTCCTGCAATATCCATTTTTGAAGCATCACCATAAAGTTGACTTTACACAGAGTACAGCTTTTGTCCGTTACACATGTACTGCACCTTATTATGCTGCGCACCGTTTCTTAAATCACATTTCCATACAAAGCATGGTAAGTTATTAGCTTTAGTGTGTGGAAAGACAAAACAAACCAAATCTATTTATGTCTGGATAAGAGAATATCTGATTCTCCTTGATTTGGGATTAATTGTCCCCATTGAGATGCATGTGATACAAAAGTATATCTGCCTGACTGCTTTATGGAATTTCCCTGAATTTAATGGTAAGAGGTTTACAGTCTTGCATATGTACATGTTCTGTGACTGAATATCCCTGAAAAGATTGTGTGTTACCTAGCATTGTCTACTGACGTGAATGCTGGTGCATTAAAAAACCTGACTCAAGTTTCATCTGGAGTAGCAGCATGCATACTACAAATGAAGGCATGTACTTCCCTGCAAATTCATGTCTGAGTCTGCTTTCCCAGATTATACAAACTTATCATCACAACCTAAAAGTTCACTGTTTCAGACAAAGGGAATAGTCTGAAGTATGAAGGATTGAATTGGTTTATTTATGATTGTGTTCTGGAAGGTATGAGATGAAAACTAATAAAGTATAAATTGTACATATCAAGTTTTTCATGTTTGGAGGGATTGTTCTGATTGTGTTTAGTTTAACTTGTTGAAGACTAGTCTTGAATATACGTACTTGGGCAGTTGTCTATGGGAAATATGTGTTAAAGCAAAATTAGCTCGTCCTGTATGGCATTCCCGTATTATGATTTTATCATTGTGCTGTTGCCACAGTTGTTTAATGTTTTTGGATATCTTACATTTGAGGATGATTTGTTTGTTTGTTTTTGTGTTTGTTTATTCCTAAACATGGAAAAATATTTTCTGGGACCATTGATGTCAGCATTTCTTATCAGTCACTTTATAGGGTGTTGAGTTGAACCTACAGTCAACTTTTAATAGTAAAGCCATAAAATTTCCCAGAGTGTATCGAATAATAAGTACCTGTGTACTGCTTCAATTCATTAATTCGGCTAATCTCCATCTTAAAAAAATATATATATATTGTGAAAGCAGATGATCTTGTCAACGGGAGTAATGGGTAATGTGTGGGGTGAGAAAAGTCAGCAAAGACATTGGGCTTGCTTTTATTTGGTTATGATTTAAAATGATTTTTAACTAAGTTTCATTTATTCTCATGAAGGATTGGTTATTGCAAAAATTG
Source organism: Diadema setosum (assembly GCA_033980235.1). Taxonomy (NCBI): domain Eukaryota; kingdom Metazoa; phylum Echinodermata; class Echinoidea; order Diadematoida; family Diadematidae; genus Diadema; species Diadema setosum. Next base: position 35,284,925 of record CM067063.1, read on the forward strand.
TATGTTCTTGATACTGGAAAAGTGGTTGTTGGTAGGCTGAACAATCTAAGTTCTGCATGTGTGAAGGCATGATTTTTTTTTTTAATGCACCTAAAAGGACTAATTTGTGTTTTCTATGTGCACCAGTTTGCTGTATCATGCATGTTCATTTTCAAGCTCTTCTATCAGCATGAAGAAGCTGTGGCAGCATAGGGCATGGAAATATACTAATGACATTTATATTCATACCAAAGTCAGAGGAACTGTTCAGTAGTGAATACTCTAAAAGTGGAAATTTTCACACATTTCACGTAACATGAAACTAGCACAGTATAGATAAAAGCATGCAGATATTTTGGTTGTTGTACAGCTGTAAATAATACTTTTTTTTTTTTGTGGTATGCTGTATATCACTGTGAATTGTCATAATTATTATGAGTATGATTACGACTGTTACTATTATCATATTGCTGTTTCTATTATCATCATATTATTGTTATTATTATTATCTTTATTTTTATTATTATTATTATTATTATTATTATTATTATTATTATTATTATTATTATTATCGTCATTATTATTGTTATTATCATTATTATTATTATTATTGTTATTATCATTATTATTATTATTATTATTATTATTATTGTTATTATCATTATTATTATTATTATTATTATTATTATTATTATTGTTATTATCATTATTATTATTATTGTTATTATCATTATTATTATTATTATTATTATTATTATTGTTATTATCATTATTATTATTATTATTATTATTATTATTATTATTATTATCATTATTATTGTCATCATCATCATCATACTATTATTATATTTTGATTCCATGGAATCAAGGACATGCTAAGTTCACCTGCCTAGCTGAGTGCAAAAAATTACTTGGGCAAGGATATCCATGTTTACAGTACTTGAATTGAATGTTTGGTGATATTTCCAGGATCTGCTTGAGATTGCTAAGGAGGACCTGATTGCGCAGCTGACGTACACAACCAGCGTCGCTCATGGGGAGAGGTTTCAGAGGAACTACACGAAAGCCCAGGCCATCGGTAAGAGAGAGAGAGTAGATTGTCGTTGTAAGAATCAGGGCTGTCAGTTTTGGCCTACCTGTTTGCCATCACATGCTCACAGAGCAGGGCTAACCTGGGCCAGAGTAATTCTCATCTGGCTCATCATGAGATATAGGGGGGGGGGGAACAATATATTTTGCTTTATTACCTCTGCCAAGGGAGGACGTTATGTTTTCATCAGCGTTTGTTTGTTGGTTGGTTTGTCCATGTGCAAAAAATAACTCAAAAAGTGCAAAATAACTTAACAAAAAACAGATTGGATGAAACGTTCAGGAAAGGTTGAAAATGACACATGGAACAGATGATTAAATTTTGGTAGCGATCTGGGAATTTTTATGGATTTTATGAAGGATTTTCAATATTTTTGGCAGGTAGGGTCAGGGAACTTGGGAGTTAAAGCTGCACATTTTTTGAAGTTTGCATGTACTCGCACTAGAGTGCGTGCTCTAGTTTCTTCTAGGGTGAGGCCTGCCATGCAGCTGAAAGTTGATGACGTAACAAAAGGCTTTTATATTGGGAAATTTGACGACTTTCAGCATGCATGCATATGGATAGAAATAACTGATTTCTATGGAAGAACTAGATCAGTGATGGAACTGATATGAGTTGCTCGGCAGAGGTCCGCATTCTCAGCGTGCTTCTCTAGTTCAGCAAGGATTTGTAGTTGCACACACTACTGTTGTACTGTTGTACTTCTACATCTGCATGTAATTGGTTGTGTGGTCAACATGCAATGTTTGTAGTTGCTCCTTGACAAGATTCTGTAGCTCTCCACATCTTTTTTTTTTTAACAGCAAGTAATTCTTGCAACTGATTAACAAGTTGGTGCTAGTAGAGAAGATGCTTGTCTGGTAACCAGGAGGTTGTAGGTTCAAATCCTGCCCAAGTATGTGTGCCCATGATTTTTCATCATGGCTACTTCTAAACACTTATGCTAGAGTCACACACAGCCAATTCACAAAACGGATTTGAACCGGGTGAAAATGAGCCAGAATAGTCCCGGAATGGAGGGTAGTTATGCTACAGTCACACACGGCCAGATTTCGAACCAGGTCCATAAGGAATTCTAACTGTATCAACCTGGTTTGAGCCGTAGAGACCTATTGACCCATATCGAACCGTATAAAAATCCCCTTTAAAATCCTTTAACTGAATCCTTTTCGACCCCTATCAACCCGTGTCAACCCGCTTTGACCCGTACCAACCTGGATGTAAACCTTGTCGTCATCCGTTGCAGTGAAGGCAATGCGGCATACGGCAAAGGTCCATATGGTTTTACGCTGCAGGTTGCAGCGGGTCGAAGCGAGTCAATGTGGTTCAAACCAGGTCCATTTGGATATTAATGCAGAATTGAAATCGGTGAGAAAATTTTGAACATGACCAAAAATTTTTCACTGCCATATCGTAGCCCCTGGAATCCATTAGGAATTGACAAGGGTTAGGATGCGGGTCAATTCTGGTCTCTACGGCTCGAACCGGGTTGATACGGTTTTAATTCCTCATGGACCCAGTACGAAATCCAGCTGTGTGTGACTCTAGCATTATCAATTTGGTGCATAGTTACGTTGATGTAGGGCAATTTGACAATAGGTTGCAATAAAAACAACTTGACGAAAGAATTTCATTAACTTGAGAAAGTACAATGTAACTCCCCCATCACTCTTAATAGGCAGTCATGTTGCTAAGATTTCCATCTTAAGCTTTAAATAATAACGAAAACATGGAAAAATATGCAATAAAAGAGCAAACGACAGTCTTTAATGATGTGTTTTATTAGTGCTAAATGCCATGTAAGATATAAACTTTGTAATACATAAGATCTTATGTACCTCTTTTTATTGAGTAAAAAAAGTATTTTATGACTCCAACAGTTCTGAGATGTTTCGTACCCAATGCACTCGACTAGCCCTTTTGAGAATTTGTTTCAAGTTGCAAGATGTATGCACATGTATTAATATATAAGTTTGTTTGTTCTTCTGTTTATCTTCCTATTTTTATTTATTTCTTCATTTATAACCTGGCAATTTGTATGTTGAACTCTTTATCTTTTCATTTATCTGCTTTGCTGCAAATATCCACCCCATATGCTTTGTGTTATTCTAACAGTTTGTTCAAGCGGGGTCCTGCCTATTAAGTCAGATCTCTCTTTGGTTTAAAATGAAATAATGAGTATTCAGCTAGTACAACACATAGCTTTTCAACATACATGGGTTAAGAACATGGCTGATATTCTTTTCTACAGCCTTGGGAGATATACTTATTAACAGTGGCTGTCTTATTGGCTAATAGCAGAAGGTCAGATGAAGTTGAAAACAAAGCGTAAGGAAGAAATTGTGACCGATTACAATCTTTCGGCAGATATTAGTTAATCAAGAGATGATGGCAATGGATGTCTGGCTGATGATTAATATATCTGTTCATTAGTATTGAATCAAATGTACGAGAGATATATTTATAGAACTGATGTGATGGAAAAGTTTTACCACAAGGTGACTTTGTGCCACAGATGCGCGTGACGCCATGACGAAGACGCTGTACGGTCGGCTCTTCAGCTGGATCGTCAACAAGATTAACCAGCTTCTGGCCCCCGAGGAACAGCTGGAATCCAGCCAATCAACAGAGATTGGTGAGCAGCACTTTCCAGGAATATATGAATATATGAATATATATATATATATATATATATATATATATATATATATATAGATATTATATATATATATATATATATATATATAGATATTATATATATATATATATATATATATATCACTCTTTTTCTCTTTCTCTTGTTCCATGTGTCTGTCTCTTTCTCTCTGCTTTCCAGGAATATATATATATCACTCTTTTTCTCTTTCTCTTTATACCCCCGCCAAACAAAGTTTGAAGGGGGTATATAGGAATCAGCGGACGGTCGGGTGGTCGGGCGGTCGGGCGGTCGGGCGGGCGGGCGGGCGGTCGGGCGGTCGGTCCGTTGCAAATCTTGCGTCGCGAACTACTTCCTCAGTTTTCAACCAATTCCCATAAAACTTGGCACAGATGTGTGCCTTGGGTTGTAGATGTGCAAGACGTATTTTTTTAAAGTACCCAAAAGTACGTTGCCATGGTAACGGCATATTATGGGCAAAAATGGGTACAAATCTTGCGTCGCGAACTCCTCCCACAGTTTTTGATCAATTTTTATGAAATGAGGTACAGATGTTTATCTGAATATGTTAATGTGCAAGACACATATTTCCGCAGTGGCAAAAAGTGCGTTGCCATGGTAACGGCATGTTATTGGTAAAATATAGGGCAAAATGCTTAATGGCAAAACTGCTTCATCAGCGTTCTTCCAATTCTCATGGAATTCATATTGAATGTTTGTCTTAGGATATAGGTCAGCATGACACATTTCTTGACAGTGACAAAAAGTATGTTGCCATGGTAACAGCTCACATATTATGAGCCAAAATGATGGAAAATTTTGTGTTGCAAACCACTTCCTCAGTTTTTGCCCAATTTCCATGAAAATTGGTACAGATGTGTGCCTTTGGTTGTAGATGTGCAAGACGCATTTTTTGACAGTACCCGAAAGTATGTTGCCATGGTAACAGCATATTAATGGCAGAAGATCAAGGAAAGATCTTGCGGATGTAACTACTTCCTCAGTTTTTTGACCAAAGCTTATGAAATGTGGCACACACCTTGATCTTGGTGGGAAGATGTGGAAGACATATATTTCGGACGTGTCGGAAGCTGCGTTGCCATGGTAACGGCATATAAATGGCAGAAGATCAAGGAAAGATCTTGCAGATTGAACTACTTCCTCTGTATTCGACTGAAGCTCATGAAATGTGGCACACACATTGGTCTTGGTGGGAAGATGTGCAAGACATATTTTTTGGACGTGTCGGAAGCTGCGTTGCCATGGTAACGGCATATTAATGGCGGAAGATCAAGGAAAGATCTTGTGGATTGAACTACTTCCTCAGTTTTTGACAAAAGCTTTTGAAATGTGGCACACACAATAGTCTTGGTGGGAAGATGTGCAAGACATATTTTTCGGACGTGTCGGAAGCTGCGTTGCCATGGTAACGGCATTTAAATGGCAGAAGATCAAGTAAAGATCATTCCTTGGGTGGGACTGTCGTCACGGGGCGGGGGTATTAATCACCTTCAGTGATATTTCTAGTTATTTTTTGCCATGTGTCTGTCTCTTTCTGCTTTCCAGGAATATATATATATATATATATATATATATATATATATATCACTCTTTTTCTCTTTCTCTTGTTCCATGTGTCTGTCTCTTTCTCTCTGCTTTCCAGGAATATATATATATATATATATATATCACTCTTTTTCTCTTTATTTTTGCTCCATGTGTTTGTCTCTTTGTCTTTCTTGTCAGTCTGTTTGTGTGAGAAGTTTTTCGTCACTGGGGCAACAAGACCGCGTATCTACAAAATGTCAAATGTTCAGGAGAGCCAAAAAACATGGCAGCCAAAGCACTATACTGAATGGGATATCCTTTCCTTTAACATACAGCATGGTGGCTTCATTTTGGGGGTAAGAAGGTTAGGATTTGGACAGGACATATTGGTGGAGATGAGAATTGGGCTTTTAAGGTTTTGCAAGATACCAAGAATACACTTATGAAATAGTACAGAGCATACCATTTTAAGAGGAATTCAAAGTTTATTTGATGAAAATCGGGTTTGGAATGACTGAAACATCCAAAAACAATGTAAAACAAAGCCATCATAATAAAGTTTGGGTCCCACACTTTATTAGAATCGCTCTGTTTTGGATATCTCAGCCATTTCAAAACCAATTTTCATCAAATAAACATTGAATTCCTCATGGAATTACATGCTCTTTCATATTTCATAAGAGGTTTCTCATTATCTCACAAAAAAATGTTAGAAACCTGAAATTAGGTCTCAACCAAAACTATACAATCCCTTTAACCGATTATCTGACCATTAATCTGAAATAGTCATTTTCACCAAAATTTGAGATACAAGGTCTTGTCACCCCAGTGATGTTTTGTTTTGTCTCTTCATGTCCACATCTCCTTCTATCTCTCTGTCCCTTCTCCAAGTCTTGTCTATCCATATCCCATATCTCTATTTGCTTTTTTCTCTTTATATTCTTGTGTTTGTATACATTCAATGGAAGAAAAATTGTTAATGATACATACAGAACTTTTACATAATTAAACACGGGTAAACATAGAAAATTGGTATGGATTCAAAGAACAGAGCGAGATTGGCCTACTTAGTTTACTTTTCATTTTATTGTTGCAGAATATGGTGAAATAGAGAAACTCAGGAATGAAAGTTTATGAGCGCAAGTAGACAACTTCCCAGAGAGTTACAACGACCGGTATTGCATGCTAGATTAAACTTTGTAAGTTTGGCATGATATGTTTTATGAGCGTATTGATAATTGGAGATATTATGGGTCAGTGAACTTTCTGATGGGAAACTCCTCAGTTTTGCGTGTAAAAGGTCACAAGTCAATATTTTTCAAAATGATGTTTCACTGTTATATTTAGTTGAACTTTTGTATTGATGGTGATGATTTCTTGTAAACAACTTTAAGTTCAGTTTTAATAACTTTTGGATTATTATAATTTTGTTTGCTCTTTTGCATTCACTTTGTTTGGTTAATGCTTTTTATTTCCCATTTGCGGTGTAACATGCCATTTCTAAGCTAATCAGGTTATGAGAAAATTGGTCTTTTCAATACTAAGATTCTTTGTGAATGCAATATGATTTCAGGTTATATCTATTTATCTTCTTTTTTTTCCTTTTGTATCCAGAGATATTTTCATAAATGATGTTTCTGATTTCATAGCCAGCTTTTACAGTGCTCTATGATGTGGTCAATCTAGAAATATTGCCAAGCACATTAATTCTTCATTATAAATGGTGCAACAACATATTAATGATCATAGATACATTTATTAAAAGGACATACTCTGTGAAAAGAACGAGACACCATGGCCCCAGGGTAAAGATTGGTATGGAGATTTCCAGCTCAGATTTTGCCAACTCGATCCCTACGACATTTTTCTTGCAATTTACAGATCATTGAGTCTCAGGATTGTTTCACGCTGACATCTTTTTGTGATACCATGCTGTGTCTACATGTATGCTGGCAATCATAGGCCGCACAATCAGAGATGATTATAGATGACAGATACCTATGATGGTTGTGTGCATGTGTATGTGTGTGTGTATGTTTGTATGTGTTTATGTGTTATCGTATGCTTGTGTTTGTGTATGTGTGTGTCTGTGTTTCAGTTATGTAGTGCCTCGTTTAATTCAGTGACCTCACTCATGCAGCTTTAGAAGCCACACACATTGTGTGGTCTGGTCTTACGAGATGCCTAGATGCCTGAAGCCCTGAGAATTTTGAATGTGAGCAATTAAGCAATCTGCAGTATTCAGCGGAAATTAAAAAAAGAAAGAGAAGAAAATAGAAGGAAGGACAACGTTTGTATCTTACCTCCTACAAAATGTCCGGATGTCTGAAGCCCTAGCTGTCTCTAAACTGGGAATTATGAATGTGAACAATGAGCAATCTGCAGTGTTCAGCGCAAATTAAAAAAAAAAAGGGGAAAAAGACAATAGAATGAAGGAAAATGTTTGTATCTTCTCCTACAAAATGTCTAGATGCGTGAAGCCCTGTCTCTAAACTGACAGTTATGAATGTCAGCAATTAGCAATCTGAAGTGTTCAGCTGAAATTGAAAAGAGAGGAAAATAAAATAAAATGAAATAAAATAAAATAAAATAAAATAAAATAAAATAAAATAAAATAAAGGACAATGTCTGTATCCTCTCCTTCTCTTGATATCACTTTTTTTTTTGGCAAAGTTTCAGGATTGAAGTAAACAACTTGAAGGTTTCACTGATGGTTGGCATACAGTATGTGGTATGTTTGTTGTTGTTGCCTATGTTATCAAGGATATTATCTTGGCCATTATTGCTGCACAGTCATTATGTGTCTGTGTGTGTGTGTGTGTGTGTGTGTCTGTGTGTGTACATGTGTGTGCGCGCGCATAGTTATGCCTCTCACACAGGAACTGTGTTTTCAGGAGAACTTGATAACTTTTCTGCAATTGTATTCCATACATCGTTTACAGGTATCCTGGATATTTTTGGCTTTGAACACCTCCAGACTAACAGCTTTGAACAGGCCTGTATCAATCTGGCCAATGAGCAGCTTCAGTACTTCTTCAACCAAGTGAGCCAAATTTACTTAATTTAGAATTAGTCTTTTATGCTTTGAAGATTCCATAGCATTAGACCTGTTGGCTATTGTCACAATAAAGGCATTCTGTGCCAGTGAATGATTTTTTTTCTTTTGTTTTGTTTTGTTTTTTGTTCACAGAAGATAATAAATTGATGATCAGATTCAAATGTGGCCTGATCCTTTTTGAACATACAAAATTCAGAAGATCATATTCTTGCGTGTAATTTTACTTGCATACATTTACAATGAAGTTGTCCTCAGAGAGCAATTGAATTTTTAGCTCATGCGTGGGTCATTTCTGGCATGGAATGTTGTGTGTAATCATACTGTCCCCTCGAGTAAGAGGCAAAACACTCTGTCCCTCAGATAGGACATAAAATGGAGGTCTTGTGTGTGAGAGAGTAACAACTCGTGCACGTAAAAAAAGGGGGAAAAAAAATCTTGCTTCATTTATTCATCGCAAAGAGCGGGGGATTTTACCTGGTGAAGTGGTCCCACCTTACATCCAACTAGACCCATGTAAAACCAGCTATTGCAGCTGAATATGGGCTATCCAGCCATCTTCTCAGATGGAAAATGAAACAAAAAAAAAATTGTTTTTTATGCATGGTAAAATAGTTGGAGAAAATTTCAGCCTTGATGACATGTGCACTGTCCGTATTCCTAGGAAAGTAGAGAATATTCTGAAGGACCCCCAACATCCTCTTCATCAATGTTTCTGTTAAGATCTGGCAAACGACTGCAGTCTTCAAAATGCAAGACAAACCGATATCTCAATCCTTTCATTTCATTTGCAATTAGACTTTTCAATAGTACCCGTTAACTCATATATGTAGCTGAATCACATGAGACCGCCCGTGAGATTGCCCCCTGGGCCACCCGAGGCCGCCCGTCCGCTTTTTGATAATTTTGTGTTTAACTCTTTCCGCGTGGAATATGTGATTGAGTATTGAGTAATTTGAGGAAGGTTGCGGGTCAACAGGGATGTGTCGGAATTGTTTATGTGATGAGCAGGTCTTTTGGTGGAGTCTTGGGCTTTTAAATGGATGAATTGTGATAGGGGTAAATGTGTGGTGATTCATTTTGCATGGACTGGAAAGTTGTTGGGATGGGATGGGATGGGGGGGGGTATTGTAAAACAGTAAAACCGTTCTGAAGATCTCATGTTTTTATCACCTTTATTATCATCATGATCATCACCAAAAGAAATTTATATGATGATGTAATCACTGATATTGTTTTCGTATGTGTCAATTTGTATGTTGTGCTGTACTTTAGGGCGAGTTGATTTGAGTTGTTTCAGTTTATCGCATCGCAGGCTGACATGGGGGGGGGGGGTAGAGACTGGGAATGTAACAACAGGGAAGGTGTCTGGAGTTTTTCATTCCAGTGGAGTCACTTTTTATGCCACGTTTTTATACGATTGTTCTTTACAGTTTGACTTTGCATACATGTTCGGTTATTTATCTATCTATCAAGTACTATTTCGTGTTGTTCTCTCTCCATGTATATATTGTATTTGTTATGTTTCGTCATTTATATGTAAAAATCCCGCACTGATTTTCCTGTAATGTTTTTATTGGACGATTAAAATGAATTGAATTGAACTGAACTGAATTGAATTGAATTGAATTGAATTGAATTGAATTGAATTGAAAGTAGTTCAGAGATCAAATACAGTATTGACATACGACATTAACATATTCACAGACACATATGTTTCAAATTAATTGCCTGATTATTCATCATTCAGAGCAGTGCTTTTTTATGCCTCCGCCACGAAGTGGTGCCGGAGGCATTATGTTTTCGGGTTGTCCGTCCGTCCGTCCTTCCGTCCGTCCGTAATGAATTTTGTGGACAAGGTAACTATCAAAACCTGTTGAGGTATCCTAATGAAACTTGGCATGTATGTGTATTAGGGGGTGAAGTTGTGCCTATCAACTTTTGGGTGCACATGCTCAAGGTCAAAGGTCAAAAGGTCAAGGTCAAATACATAAAATTTCACTATTTCCACCATATCTATTGAATGCCTGAAGATATTTTCTTGAAACTTAGTGTATACATGTATTACCCAATTAAGATTCTCTGGTGAAAGTTTGGATCATGAGGTCAAAGGTCAAAGGTCAAAAGGTCAGGGTCAAATACATAAAATTTCACTATTTCCACCATATCTATTGAATGCCTGAAGATATTTTCTTGAAACTTAGTGTATACATGGATTACCCAATTAAGATTCTCTGGTGAAAGTTTGGGTCATGAGGTCAAAGGTCAAAGGTCAAAAGGTCAAGTAAAAATATTAAAACTTCTTTTTTTTCTCCATACCTTGGAAAATTGTTCAAAGTATCTTCATGGAACATAGTATATACATATACTGACTGGAAGTGATTATCTAGAGAATGTAGGGTTCATGAGGTCAAAGGTCAGGGGTCAAAGGTCAAGTGCAACACTTCAAAATTTTACTATTTCCCTCCTATCATGCAATGCCAGCAGGGTTATATTTTTTTTTTACACTTGGTGTATGCATACATGTGTAACCTAATCGAAATTCTCTGGAAAGTTTTTTTTTTCTTCTTTTTTTGCCTCAAAGGTCAAAAGGTCAAAGATCAAGTGAAAGTGCTGAACTAACTTTTTCCTCCATATCTCGGAAGTGGCTCAAGTTATCTTGAAACTTAGTACATATTATGCATGTTCTACCTGAAAGTGATTATCTTATGAATTTTAGGGTCAAGGGTGAGATGAAAATGGTAACAATTTACTATTCAATTCAGAAATTGCACTTTTTCTCCACACCTGTACCTTGAAAATTAGTCAATGCCTAAATGTATGAATGGGCCAAAGTCGAGTTTAAGTTCTTAAATCCCTAGATACATGCTCTCCTATTCATCCAATTAAACCTAGGTCAAGGAAGGTGAACATTCAACACATTTGTGACAAACTTGTCATTTCAATATTTTGCCAATTTTGTGAAAATGTAATCACACATTGTCCACATGTACTATCTAGACCTATTGGGAAAATCACGCATTATGGCGGAGGCATACCAGTCGCCAAAGCGACATTTCTAGTTTAAAAATAATTTCACATTAAATTCAAGTGCATGTTTGGTGGTTCACCTTTCACTGCAAAGTGAGACATGAACTTTTTTATGTAGAGAATGTCTTTGTACTAGAAAATCATGAATCATGCATTTTAGTTGTACCAGTGACATTTGGTAAACTACATCCATAAAATTCAAATTATTGTTGATGTTGTTGGCAATAATGAAATGAGGTGGCAACTGCTCCTTACTTCTTTTATTTTTCTTTCTTCCTTCCAGCACATCTTCCTCCTAGAACAGGCTGAGTACATGAATGAAGGCATTGACTGGTCCAACATTCCCTTTGTCAACAATGAGCCCCTCCTGGTTGGTTTATATTCCATAATTGTCATCTCCCTCTTAATAGAATATCTTGCTTTTATGCAGGACAATACAGGTTCATATTCAGGTAGAAAATTAATGTTTTTGCTGAAGATCTTTGATTGAAATAACATTTCAGTTCCCAAAAGGTACAGTTGCAGCATTTACTTTGGGAGAAACAAAGTTCATACTCAGTTGATTCTTTTACACAATGCTGCCTTCATCGAGATTCATTGAGATTCACTTTGACCTAAACTTTGATTTTGTTAGTTCTTCAAAATCGTTTGTGTCATGTTTGTTTGAAATAAATATCATGTCATCAGTCAGTTCAAGAAAAAAATAGTAGGAAAATCTCAAGTTTATGTCTTGCTTTTCAAGGAAATGAAATAAAGATTGAATGTGTAGTATAGCAGTTTGTCTTTGCAATTTTAAATATACTTGTGCACAATGCAGTGCAAAATGATTTACTTCGTTTGTCCTGTATTGGGTATTCTAAATGTTGGATCTTCACTATTAAGCATGATTATCTAAAGCCCAATGCCTTCACACTGCAATTGAAATCTCGTGCTTGCTTGATTGTTTGCGGGGGGGGGGGGGGGGAGAACAAGGCTGATTTAGTAACAGTAATGGAACAAGCTTTGATGCATGTTATGATTTTTTGAAATTGTTATCATATTTTCTAACATAAGTATCTGATCGGATTATAAAAATTGGTATGAGCACACTAATGCTGTACAGTATGTCCCCCCCCCCCAAAAAAAAAAAAAAAAAAAATATATATATATATATATATATATAATTGGATTTCCGCGTTGATAACTTTCAATATGATTAAACTGTCAGAATTCTATTTCAGGGTCTAAAAATATATCATCTTACCTTTATTTCAGGAAGCCCCTTTCAATTTGCTTAAGTGTTCAAAGAGAAATGTGAATCGTTGTAAAGCATATCATGGGTCTGTTTCTTCCAAGTAAAACATTTGGATGCTCTTGGAATTGCATATTAGTGTGTGAACACAATAGACAGAACTTGGAGAGAAAGCATTCCTTCCATGCTCTGCAAAGATCTGCATTTTGTCTATGACCACTGAAGCAAATTGGATTGGGTTTTCTGTGAGATGTGGATGTCAAATTATAGTTTCACACCATGAAATTGTATTTGGATTGATTCGCTATTTTTGAAGTTATCGTTGCAGAGGGTCCCATTGTAATATTTCTATTTATTCATTTAATATTTTTTTTGGACATATGGTAGATGTGGTTGTCAGTGAGGGATGAGGTGTAATGATCTGTGTTTTTTGTTTTGTTTTGTTTTGTTTTTTCTTTTTATTACCCCATGTTTTTTGTACTCCAGAACCTGTTCCTTACCAAGCCCATTGGAATCCTTGCCCTGGTGGATGAGGAGACAATGTTTCCAAAGGTTAGAGATGCTTTTAGAACAATTTTCATCATTTTAATTCTGTATTACTAGTCACAACAAGCGAAACTACAGTTGTATGTGTAGGTTACTTCCCGATAACTTCCAGAAGTTTTGGCACACTGTCACACTACCACCAAAACTAATATGTGTAGTGTCAGTGATACGAAACTACCGATAGTTTTGGTCTCTGACAGGAAAAAAAAATGCAACTGCGAACAGAAAAATGCACAGTCAGCGTAAACACCACGAATGGATATATTGTCATGTTACAAACTTCTTGAAGTTTAATTTGCACTCAGTCACAATACACAAACTACACATAGTTTTGCAAGAAGTGAGAAACTTCCCATATACATGCAGGAAGTTTTGCACAAAGTTTTGCTGGTGACTTCTTGAGAATGTTTTTCAATGTCACCACCCAAAAAATGTGAAGCAATATGCAGGGTAGTGAAACTACATAGGCGTAGTTTCATGTAATGTGACTATCGTAACTGTCATTAACACTCATCAAGAATACTCAAAACTTGATTAGCAGTAACAATGAAGGAACATACAGTGCAAGTGTAGGCAAGGTAATTCCCACCAAAATACTGAGGAAGTTCTAGCTGTGTTGTAAAGTTTGCATGATCCTATTGCAACGCTGAAAATGAGATTCCTTTAATAAGGTGTTATATTTGATAGAGATAGGTACCTGGTAATTCAGACCTTTCCACAGGATGATAAAATTGGAAATTTCTTTATAATGGAAGGAGAACAGATACTATAGATGTCTGGTGAATTCAGAAAACTTTAGAAAAATCTGTGAAAAATACATTTGAAATCCCTGAGCTCACACAAAGGTAAAAATATTGCAGGCCTCTATGATCTATGATTGTTGGAAAAAAAATTGAATTTTGCAAGTAGTATAGGATAGGATTCCTAGTCTTGAATCTCTTCTATTGTACTGCTGATATACATCAAATATTGAGTGTTAAACTAGTAGAAAATGAACAGTAGACATGAAACTTCTACTGATAATTTTCCATTTTTCTTGCATGCCAGAGACAAAATATTCAGAAAAAAAAAACCCAAAACATAATATCTTGATTTTTTAAAGAACCTTTCCACCTTATGGGGGCCAAAGATTTGATATTGAAACATTATTTTTCTGGTAAGAATGAATGTACAAGAGTGGAGTCTAGCTGCAAATGAGGGGGAGGGGGAACACCGAAATATGCTTCTGGCAACTGTCATCTTTCAAACGTATGTGCACATGATTGGAATGACCATCTGTGATGCTTTGTTGAGAATTCCCTCAAATATCCAATCATGAAACAAACAAAAAACAACAACAACAAACAAACATTAACAGCAAATGTGGAAGTGGGGTGATGTTCATGACATGTCTATTCATGAGACGAAAGTGGAATTAATTGCATGCTGTTGCTTATGTGAGAATCCATTCTAGCAAATTGAAACGAGAAGCACATCACTCAGACATTCTTGAAGTATCCCTACCCCCCCCCCCAAAGAAAAAAATTATTGTAATGTACGTGCTCACATTTCAGTGATATCTAACAGATGCACATGGTAAATTGCAAACGTATCATCACTGATTACAATGTCATATCATCAGTAATTAAAGTCATATGTCTTTCTTTTGCTGCAGCTTGCCAAATTTGTGTCTGTTAGCATATGCATGCAGGCAATAGAAAAATTGATCAAGTTATTTTCTTCTTCGTAAAGTCTCTATATGTTTTCAAAAAGCTCTAAGAATACAAAAAGACTGGAGAGCTTTACGATAAATTTATACCAAATATAAGAAATATTAAAAACTTTTCAAACTCAGTTGCAGAAAATATTTCCCACAAATCAGTAATGGAAAGACCTGCAGTTTGACATTGAATGACTGATATTACCATTTCGTGTACTCATGAAAAATAAAACAGACACAAAAAAAACAGATCCTCTACACATGGCCTTGATCTTGCATGTGGTTGGTTACTACTTATTTGTAGCATTCAGTAGAATGATGTTATATGAGACTTTTGTAGTTTCGGTGAAGGTAGTTTTTGCTGAGTCACAGACTTCTAAGTGCATGCAGCCAACCATTAAAAAAAAAGAAAAAAGAAAAAAAAAGATGTTTAGCTTTTTGTTTCATTTCATTCTCACTCCAAAAAGTGCTTTGTAACATATTACAGGTAAGGGTATTTTTATGCAATTATTCCATTCTTTAATGCAATAAAGTTCACTTCCCATACCAGCAATACACATCAAAAGGAGCAATAAAGCGGTATTTCTTGCCTTTTTTTAAAAAATTCTGGTACAGAATTACCAAGACCATTTGTCTTTAATACCCAATAATCTTATATGTTTTCCATATCTCATTCAACGTGGAAGGTCAAATTATCCATTTACCCATTGACAAAGCATTGTGTGGTTAGGTCTTAGGATGGCTGATTTATTCATAGATTTTGAGATATTTTCTGTGCTTCACAAAATTTTTCTTTTGTGTGTGTGTTTTTGTAGTAGAGACTTCCTTTTATCCAAATATTACTGTCATCACACAATCCTGTAATTTCTTGGTTCAAATCTAATTGTAAAGAAACTGTTCTCTTTCCTCTGGTTTGATTTTTGACTGTTGTTGTTTTAAAGAAAAGAAGAGAGAGAGAAAATAGGACCATATTCAACAAATAATTTGCCCCAGACAATACAGACATGAAGTCAAACCATAGTAGATCTTGAGGAAATCAAAGATTACTATCAGATATACAATATAATGTCGCCACGAGGAAGCTCATAATGAAAGTCGCCACTGAGGGAGCTCATAATGAAAGTGTCCACGAGGGAGCTCACAATAATTGTCTCCATGAGGGAGCTCATAATAAAATGTCTCCACGAGGGAGCTAATAATGAATGTCTCCATGAGGGAGTTCATAGTAAATGCCTCCACAATGGAGCTCACAATGAATTGTCTCCACAAGGGAGCTCATAATAGATGTCTCAACGAATGAGCTCATAATGTCTCCATGAGGGAGCTAATAATGAATGTCTCCACGAGGGAGCTCATAATAAATGTATACACAAGGAAGCCCATAATGAATGTCTCCACGAGGGAACTCTTAATGAAAGTCTCCACGAGGGAGCTCATATTGGATGTCTCAGCAAGGGAGCTCGTAATGAATATCTCCACAAAGAAGTTGATACAAATTTTAATTATTACGGTAATATTACTCAGTAACAAAAATAATAGTCATATCTCAAGAAAGAGCTCATAATAAATGAATACTGTATTTGAGACAGTATCTACGCTGATGAGTCACCTCACTTCTATCACCCAAACAAGAATAGCTAACACATGCATGTGTGTACTACACAGTCCCTCACACACACTCACACACGCACACACACACAGGCATAAAGATTAAGTTTTACCAAAAAAGTGATAAAGATTAAGTTTAAAAAAAAAAGGAGACACACACACAGTTATATGTATTGCAAAATAGAGGAAAATACAACAGCTGTCATTGATGTGGATATATATATATATATATATATATATATATATATATATATATATATATATATATATATATAGATAGATATAGATATAGATAGATATATAATTTATTTCAACTCTTGATATTTCACTCCAAAGTCGATAACATGAACATGAAGAAGATGCTTTTCACCATTATTTCCTGTTGAAAATCGAATTTGACAGAGCTGTCTCCATGGTGCAGCTCAGATTTTATGGTTTGAATGTTTGTTGAATAGTGAGCATTCTGTGTATGTGTGTGTCTGTGTGTCTGTGTCTGTGTGCATGTGTGTATGTGTCTGTGTCTATGTGTCTGTGTGTTTGTCTGTGCTTGCATGTGTGCACACGTGTGTGGATGTTGTTGTGTCTATGCACTTGTAATGCTACTGTATGTTTCTTATTGTAATGCACGAAAAGTGGAAAGTGAATGCAGCCTCTGTGAAAATTCCTCCCACTGAACAGGGCAGTGACCACTCATTGGTGGAGAAGATGAACATGAATTTTGCCCGGAACCACCACTACATCAAGGCCAAGATCTCTACCAGCGATATGTTCAGCATCGACCACTACGCCGGACGGGTGAGTTATATTAATTTGTCTACTTACACACTCACGCACACACACACACACACACACACACACACACACACACACGTACACACAAACTTTTAATCACACCATGCTATATCGATGTGTGTACGTGAAGTCATGTGCTCATGATGTTACAATGTATGTGCATATGAAGTCACATGTACGTGCTAGCCACAATTGATCATTAAGTTTAACGCACACACACACACACACACACATTTTCTTTTCTCATTGACACTTATTCATTACCATTCAAGTAATACAAAGGCAATATAAAAAACTGGTGCTGCTATACAAAGTAACATAATTTGGTCACTAGTAACAAAAGTAATTATATCCTTCCTTGATGTGTACATTTTTTTTCCACAGAAGTAGAAATTGTAACTTTATGATACAAACACCTATCATCTTATTTGTCAGACTGATAACACTTGAGATTAAAATACAATTGAACAGCGAAACTGAGTGGAATCATAATGTATAGACCAAACAAGCCCACTTCCCCAGCAGCTTTCCACAGCTGCACCTCCTAACCATGTAGTCTGTTCATGTGTCCAATCCCCTTCATCACCCTCTCTTATACCACTCTTGATTGTGACAGTCGGCCCCCCCCCCCCCAGCTTTCTACACACACACACAGATACACACAGAAACACAAACACACAAACACACACACACACACACACACACACACAGAAACACACACACACACACACACACACACACACACACACACACACACACACTCACTCACACACATACACTGTATGCAAAATTAACAGAGAGCAAGTGTGTGTTCTGTAGGCTCTAGACAAAGAGATGATGCGTGTGTTTCTATCCCCAAATGATTCTGGCAAAGTCTTTCCTTACTTTATAACCGTTTTATTGGCTGTCGCAATAACTACACAAGCAATTTGTTTAATTGTCTATATCTTTTATCTTCTTACTGTATATGTCTTTTATATAAGCATCTTCTCTTGATGGTTTTAAAAAGAACCTCAAGACCTACCTTTTTAATTTAAGTTGACAATTGTTTACCGTATTTATATGTGTTTGTTTATTGCTCTTATTATCTTCTGTGATACTGTTGTAACATGATACATTATGTGCTCTGTCCTATACCGCCATGAGTATCTCTTTAGGTAGAATGAGTTCTTTATAAGAGTCTCTCTATTATTATTATTATTATTATTATTATTTATGTCATATGTTTTCGACATGGTTACAGTATGTGTGTTCGTTATTGAAAAAGATCAAGTGAAAACTGAATATCTGAAGTAAATTCAGTTCAATTCATAAATGTGTTCACGGAGGAACTGTAATGTTTTCAATGCCTGGCTCCAGAGGATCACCCTCTCATACTGTGGTAAAAGCCTCCAAAGTAGAACAAACAAACAAACAAACAAACACACACAGACAGACAGACATACAAAAGGGCATGCTGTGCTAGGAGGCACCACATAGCTAGAAGCTGATAACACAAACAAAAGGCTTCTATATTCAGAAATTGGGTTCAATGGGTTTGATGGGAAATTGGGTGATTTTTAGCATTGTGTATATGGGTGGATATGAGCTGCTTGGTGGAAGTCTGTGCTCTACGAGTGCTTTTCCAGTTGTTTTATTTTTTGTATTTAATGAAGAATATTTGACAAAAATCAAAAGGGCTGGTAAAGAGAGGTAGTCACTGATATCAGTCAGCCACTTTTTCTGTACTTTTCCGTGCCAGTTTTCACATTCTGGTTTTGACATTCTGGTATTTTTAATTGCTGTCAAACCTTCAAACATAATGCGAGGAAATATCTCTACACACAGTTTATTTGTATAATAAAAGGGTACTTTTGAAAGAAATTTGATATTACTCATTAAATCCATAAATTTTCATTGGTTACAGGGTTAATTACCGGAATCCACCTCAAATTTTCTTCTTAAAATATACAGGAAGCAGAATATGATCTAGTTGTAATAGGTAGTTTTTGTTGTATTGAAGTTTATAGCCCTGACAAAGGTTTGATGGGATTGGGTATTGATCATTTATTGTGGGTTAAACACATGGTTGCAGGTAGTGTGAGATTTCACTGCGATCAAAAGGGCTGGTAAAATTAACTGTGATGATGTGTGGATTTTGAGTTTCAAAGAAGGAGATGTTTATCCTCCAAGAGAATTTGAATTGGATGGAGATGGCAGCTCTGATGGTGGCATACCATCTGCTTTGCAAAATGATAGATTTGGGTTTTGAGACCTAACGAACAACCGACCAGTCTTTTTTTCCCCCCATTTATTCCATATTCAACGTTTTATACAATTTTACACTACATTTGATTTCAAGAGTGAAATACAACACAAAATAGTCAATTTGAGATGGAAAGAAACAAATAAGTGAGGAAATCGATGAATAACATGTCATGTGAGGAACCTACCAAGAACAGGGGGAAAGTAGGGTCCACTCTGTCTTGAAAGTTAGATGTGAATAATGCTGTTTTTAACAAATATTGAAGAAAATATGAGCAGGTTGCCGGTATTTAAGTTATACTTTGACATTCCAACATGTATACACTGTAGTATGGCGGACTGCATTCTCTTCTAATGATAAACCTATCGCAAATGTAATTCTGAAGGACATTTTAACAAGTGCATTTTAAATGCATATGTGAAGGTAAAATTTACTGCCATTTAATGTGTGCATACCAGTAGTGCATATATTGTGAATATATTGTAAACTGTTTTATGAGTAACATATAAAACTTTATCATGTGCTCATTTTACTAAAGAGCTCTTAAAGTGCTCATTTTACTAAAGAGCTCTTAAAGTGCTCTTTATGGCATTTTGATAGTATGTGTTTGTCATACTTAGGGGTATCTTTAACCATAAACTGAAAAGTTTTTTCTGGGGTTGTTTTACCCTTCAGACATTGACTTCAGAGGATTTACTATGACTGTATTAGCCGTTAAAGATAATATAAAGTTTTGGTACCTCAAAAGTTTCCCTGAATTTCCTTGTCTTAGTTTGTGTTTCAGGTTAAAGTACCTTTCATATAACTAACACTGTGAGACTTAATCGCCCCAAAGTGCTCTCATGTCATAGACCCCGTTTACAGTGCGGGGCCGGGCTCGGCCGCGGCCGAGCCCGGCCTCAATTGCGCGGCCGAGCCTCGCAATTTTGTCCGTTTACACTGCTGGGCTCGGTCGCGCTTTTGATTCAAACCTTTCAATATTTTGTCGTAGTGGCGCTCTGCTTGTAAACAAATGCAATTTGGTATAGTCTGGTTTTCAGACCCTTTGCCAAATGAATACTGTGGCGACGAAGTCGCCGTTCGGGCAAAGGCCTTTGCCGAAGGAAAGAATCCTTTGCAGGACAAAACCACCTTAAACTATACTGGTTTTCGACGTTGAGGGGGTTAATATCCTGAATAGCGAAAGATACAGGCAGAGGGTTTGGAAGCCAGACTAAAATTGGCCGCGCAATTGGCCGCGCATTTGGCCCAGTTTGCGTTTACACTGAGAAAAGGCCGGGCTCAGCCGCGGCTCGGCCGCGGCCGAGACCACCTCCAGAGCGAGGCCAAATGCGAGGCCAATTTTGGCCTCGCATTTGGCCTTTTGCGCGTTTACACTGAAGCGAGGCTGGACTCGGCCGCGGCCGAGCCTCGCACTGTAAACGGGGTCTTAGTAATCATGCAATAATGGTTTCGTACCAGAGCCATTATTGCATGATAACTGCGACCAGCAGCGTGCAGCCCCATACGCATAGCTAAATGGGGCTTCGCATTGTAGCTTACAGGATCATGACTGATTTAATATCGCGGGTAAATATCAACTTAAAATCCAAAAATTTCTTCAATTTGAAGACTTACCAGTTAAGTTGAAGTATTGAAAACAGGCTTCAGGCAACGTTTGGTTTTGCCAATAGTCCCTTTCTGTTTGAATTGATGACTGAATGTGACTCGGTCGAGGGGACCTTGGGAGAGCTACACTGAATCGACGGCCAGCGCATGCGCACAAAAACATCTTATCCGTTCATGGATTTGAAATTTGTTCACATGTGATGTGTGCGTATGCGCTGACCGTAGTAATCAGTGTATGTAGCTCTCCCAAGGTCCTCTCGACCGAGTCACATTCAGTCATCAATTCGAACAGAAAGGGACTATAGGCAGAACCAAACGTTGCCCGAAGCCTGTTTTCAGTACTTCACCTTAATTGGTAAGTCTTCAAATTGAAGAATTTTTGTCCCCGCCGAACGAGTTCAAGCAGGGGACTATGAAACGGGATCCGTACGTGTGTGTGTACATGTACGTGTGTCCGTCCGTCCGTCCATCCGTCTGTGTGTGCGTCCGTGTGTGATCAAAATGTTCAATTGGCTACTTCTCTGTCATTTATTAGCCAATTTTGATTCTGTTTGCTTTATATGATTGCACTACATGGGAGCTTTGAAACTTCTACACAGAATTTCAGTTGTGACCTTTGACCTTGACCTTTGACCTATATTGTACATTTTGCTTCAAAATGCTACTCCTTCGCCATTTCTAACCCGATTTCGATTCCGTTTGCTTTATGTGATGGCACTGGGTGAGGGCTTCAAAACTTCTACACAGAATTTTGACCTTTGACTTCTTTGACCTTTGACCTTGTTTTTTGACCTATATTGTACATTGGCTACAAAATGCTACTCCTTCGCCATTTCTAACCCGATTTCGATTCTGTTTACTTTATGTGATGGCACTTGGTGAGGGCTTCGAAACTTCTACACAGAATTTTGACCTTTGACTTCTTTGACCTTTGACTTTGATTTTTGACCTGTATTGTACATTTTGCAACAAATTGCTACTCTTTCGCCATTTCTAACCCGATTTCGATTCCGTTTGCTTTATGTGATGGCACTAGGTGAGGGCTTCAAAACTTCTACACAGAATTTTGACCTTTGACTTCTTTGACCTTTGACCTTGATTTTTTTACCTATATTGTACATTTTGCTACTAAATGCTACTTCCGGCGGGGACATATATTACTCACCGCGTAATTTCTACTTTTCCTTGTTGGATTTTAAGTTGATATTTACCCGCGATACTAAATCTGTCATGAGTACAGTATAAGATCTTACTGCTTACTTATAAGGCTCTCCACAACTTGTCTCCTGGCTACGTGTCTGAGCTAATATCAGTGTACGTCAGCGACGAACAGGGCTACGCTGTACTGGACTGACACTCCATGTTCCCAATACTCGCCTAAAGATGTATGGGGATAGAGCCTTCTCTTCTGTTGCACCACGTCTGTGGAACTTGCTACCAGTTCAGCTTCGGAATTGCAGCAGCCTCAATACATTCAAGTCTGCACTGAAGACTCATCTTTTTCGGCAACTTTGTGAATGATGTGTGACACTTTTTGGGAGCTGGGCGCCTTTGAATGTTTCTAACAGATAAACGGCACCATACAAATGCTGTTTCATCATCATCATCATCATCCTGAATGCTACAATGCGAAGCCCCATTACGCTATGCGTATGGGACTGCTGGTCGCAGTTAATGGCATGATTACTAAGAAATGAGAGCACTTTGGGGCGAGTAAGTCTCACAGTGTTAGTTATATGAAAGGTACTTTAACCTGAAACACGGAAATTCAGGGAAACATTTGAGGAACCAAAACATTTTATTATCTTTAAACTGACTCTGCTATTAGATACAGTTGTTAGAGCATTGATAAAATTTTGTCATCTTTTCTTTTACTAAATCCATCACATTATTAAGGCTTGTCCTGGCACCAGTCATTGGGCATTGTCTGTTTATTATACAGTTTTCGATTCCGTTTGCTTTATGTGATAGCACTAGGTGAGGGCTTCAAAACTTCTACACAGAATTTTGACCTTTGTCTTCTTTGACCTTTGACCTTGATTTTTGACCTATATTGTACATTTTGTTACAAAATGCTACTTCCGGCGGGGTCATATATTACGCACCGCGTAATTTCTACTTTTCCTTGTTATATATGTGTATTTGTCTATTAATCATATTCTAGTACTACACTATATGATTTACTACATCTGTTTCCCTTGTGGGTCCGATTTTGATCAGGTGTCATACGATGCGACAGGCTTTCTGGAGAAGAATCGCGACACTCTGCCCAACGGTGTGACAACCATGTTGCAGAATAGCAGCCTCGACCTTCTTGCCCGCATCTTCAGGGGTGAGTGCAGCGTTGGCTGCTGGTGGGATGATAGGACCGAATGACAGGTCACGGGCCCCCACACTTTTTATGCACCATACAAGGGAATACATAAGGTGTCATCACATTGAGCCCCCACACTTTTTTAACCCGGAAGTAATTCAGTGGCACTAAATAGAAATAGATAGAGATCTTGAAGTGTGAGCACGGTAAGGTTATGTTTTTCCACTGAAGGCCTGTATTGTTTTTTTTTGTTTTGTTTCTTTTTTTGCTTGTCAGCAGAAGAAACCCGGAAATGGAAGGGGAGAGATGAGCTGAAGACCTTTTTTTTTCCCTTGTTAGCTCATGAAACCCGGAAGTGGGCCCCCACACTTTTGAAAACGCTCCGCCGGCCCTACAGGTGGCTTAGATGATGGCACAAATTTACAGATACTGTATACACCAAATATTTCGCGAGGTTTCGCCAGTCAGGTGCTATTCGCGAAATTAAAGACACACGAAAATATTGACTCTGATCCCGATGTGAATGTGACGTACGCGTGTACACTTCTCTGTTCAGTCCAGGACTCGATGATCGCAAATTTAACCACTCGTGAAATTGTTGGGAATTCCCGATTTGCGAAAATTTAGACTCGCGAAATATATGGCGTATACAGTAGATGGATGAGGGTTAGATTTGACCATCCATAATTTTTTTTTTGGTCTGTTTGTATATTCTTCATCTACTTCTCAGTAACAATTTCAATCTGGTGTGTCTAATGTTGCATGAGCTATTCAAATGGTCATCTTCTGCATTAATATTTTTTTTCTCTAAGTAGATGGTTTCAAATGTTAGAGAAAGAAGTAAACTACATGGTCTTACAAGATACAAGAGGATAGTTTGGTTGTATGCCACCACTGTACATTTGAGTTTAAATGGAAATGAAGCTTGGCTGGCATAAAAGAAAGAAAAAAAAAACAGGTTTTCATAGCAATTTTGGATGCATTTCCAAGTGCTGGTAGTAATTCTATGTATAAAAGATAAATATATGTGCGTGCCTTCCGGCAGTAAGTATTTTTCGTGATATGGCTTATATTCCTCATGAAAATTAGATGTTTCTTGCAATTAACCTCCTACGTAAATAGGAAATCAGTAATTTGATACTTTGGTGACTGTATGACAAATTTTGCTGTTCTGTATTCTTACAGGCACCATCACCAGGACAGGCACCCTAGCCTTGCAAAACAGGCTTAGTAAAAAGAGGTCCAGAAAATCGTTGAAGAAGGTAAAGATCAAAGACATAAATGAATGAAAAAGAGCCGAGATGTAACTCAAGACAATGTTTTTTTTAAGAAACTTATTAGTGACATCTGCTCTCTCGTTGGGGCAGAGTTTTCTAGCAGTGGTTACCAGTGTCGTATCTGCCCCATGCTATACAAATTTACTATGGCAGTGCTATTATATGTACATATCTCTGTTCTATTCAATTTAATACAGTTCAATTCAATTCAGTTCAATTCAAATCAAATCAAATCTATTCTGTTTTGTTTTGTTCTATTCTATTCTATTCTATTCTATTCTATTCTATTCTATTCTATTCTATTCTATTCTATTCTATTCTATTCTATTCTATTCTATTCTATTCTATACTATTCAACTCTATTCAACTCCAATCAATTCTATTCTATTCAATTCAATTTATGTAAATTTGTTTTGTTAACATGCATACATTGAATGCCTTGGTACATACATAGAATGTATTTGTACTGTATTAAGCACTCTTGGCTTTAAGCTAATAAACTTTAAGCTAATAAACTTCAAAGGATAGTTGTTTTAATGATTGATGTAATGTAGTTACAGTGATTGGTATACCTGTAGTAACCATGGTGAAGAGTTATCTATGCTACAGTCTCAACTCCAGGGAAGACTTCATATCACATAGCAAGTTTAAGTTTTTGTTAGAGATCAATCATGCAAACAATGTCATCCTAAAAGCCAGTTCGGAGTTCCACTTTGCACATGAGCAAAAAAAAAAAAGGATCATTCTTACCAACACACATGTTAGTTGTTGTTGTTGTTTTTATACCCCCGCCAAACGAAGTTTGAAGGGGGTATATAGGAATCAGCAGACGGTCGGGCGGTCGGTCGGGCGGTCGGTCGGTCGGGCGGTCGGGCGGTCGGGCGGTCGGTCCGTTGCAAATCTTGCGTCGCGAACTACTTCCTCAGTTTTCAACCGATTCCCATAAAACTTGGCACAGATGTGTGCCTTGGGTTGTAGATGTGCAAGACGTATTTTTTGACAGTACCCAAAAGTACGTTGCCATGGTAACGGCATATTGTGGGCAAAAATGGGTACAAATCTTGCGTCGCGAACTCCTCCCACAGTTTTTGATCAATTTTTATGAAATTAGGTACAGATGTTCGTCTGAATATGTTAATGTGCAAGACACATATTTCCGCAGTGGCAAAAAGTGCGTTGCCATGGTAACGGCATGTTATTGGTAAAATATATGGCAAAATGCTTCATGGCAAAACTGCTTCATCAGTGTTCTTCCAATTCTCATGGAATTCATATTGAATGTTTGTCTTAGGATATAGGTCAGCATGACACATTTCTTGACAGTGACAAAAAGTATGTTGCCATGGTAACAGCTCACATATTATGAGCCAAAATGATGGAAAATTTTGTGTTGCAAACTACTTCCTCAGTTTTTGCCCAATTTCCATGAAACTTGGTACAGATGTGTGCCTTTGGTTGTAGATGTGCAAGACGCATTTTTTGACAGTACCCGAAAGTATGTTGCCATGGTAACGGCATATTAATGGCAGAAGATCAAGGAAAGATCTTGCGGATTTAACTACTTCCTCAGTTTTTTGACCAAAGCTTATGAAATGTGGCACACACCTTGATCTTGGTGGGAAGATGTGGAAGACATATTTTTCGGACGTGTCGGAAGCTGCGTTGCCATGGTAACGGCATATAAATGGCAGAAGATCAAGGAAAGATCTTGTGGATTGAACTACTTCCTCAGTTTTTGACAAAAGCTTATGAAATGTGGCACACACAATAGTCTTGGTGGGAAGATGTTCAAGACATATTTTTCGGACGTGTCGGAAGCTGTGTTGCCATGGTAACTGCATTTAAATGGCAGAAGATCAAGGAAAGATCATTCCTTGGGTAAGACTGTCGTCACGGGGCGGGGGTATTAATCACCTTAAGTGATATTTCTAGTTTTATTTACTGGCATAAGCATCTGTAATGTAATAACTCTTCATGTAATACTTATAAATGCTGCTTGCCAGCACATCCACCTGACAGCAAAAGTGGTGTTTGGCAGTACCAATAGAAAGAGATTGTTAATACATCCACTGCAAAATAATGAAATGGATGCTTTCTCAAGTGTTAATTGATGGATTATTCTGGTCATCTGGTCTACGCAAGTTCATTCTTTGTTTTGAAAGGATTGATGAATCCCATAAATTTTAAGTAAATCATATGCATTATGTCGCTCCGAAAATGAATGAAGTGCCCAAATCAACTGAGAAAAAAAAAAAGGGTCACGGACCAATGTGCCCATGAGCTACAAACTGGCTTATTCTCTCACATAGTACTATAACTGAAAATATGCATCCTCCTAATTGTTTGCATTTGATGTGCTCCAAGTAAAGCTATTAAAAATCATATGAAAGTTTACATTTCTCTTTCAGTTATGCATGGAAGTACTGTATGAAGTATTTCCAATAATCACATGTTAATGGTGCTCTTCTACTTTTTTTATGCCTCCGCCACGAAGTGGTGCCGGAGGCATTATGTTTTCAGGTTGTCCGTCCGTCCGTCCGTACGTACGTCCGTACGTCCGTACGTCCGTACGTACGTCCGTCCGCATTCGTTTACGCGATAACTTGAGTAATATTGACTGGAATTTTACCAAACTTGGTCCAAGTATAAAGTATGATGAGGCAATTAATTGATTAGATTTTGGGTGAAATCGGCCAAAGGTCAAAGGTCAAGGTCAAATCATTAAATTGTATCTGTTTACGCGATAACTCAAGACTGGATTCAGCAAATTTCACCAAAATTTGTCTGAGGATGATGTATGATGGGACAATTACTTGATTAGGTTTTGAGTGAAATTGGACAGAGTTCAAAGGTCAAAGATCAAGGTCAAATCCTAAAATTTATCTGTTTACGTGATAACTCTAAACTGGATGAAGCAGCTTTCACCAAACTTGGTCCAAGGATGATGTATGATGGGGCAATTAGTTGAGTAGATTTTAGTGATATTGGCAAGAGGTCAAAGGTCATAAGGTCAAGGTCAAATGCTAAAAACGTTGCTATTTCCCCCATATCCATGCAATGCCCGAAGGTATTATCTTGAAACTTATTGTAGACATGTACTACTGCATAAAGATTCTCCAGAGAGAGTTTCATGTCATAAGGTCAAAGGTCAAAAGGTCAAAGGTTAGGTGAATATGTTACAATTTCACTTTTCTTGCAAATGGTTCAATGTATCTTCATGGAACTTGGTACAGACACATGTACTGACTGGCAGGGATTTTCTAGGGAATGGGTCACCAGTCAGGGGGTCAAAGGTCAAGGTCAACTCCTCAAAATTTTACTATTTCCCTCATATACTAGTATATGCAATGCTTACATTATTATTTTTAAAACTAAAACTTGATATATACATGTATTCCCTAATGGAGATTCTCTGAGAAATTTCCAGCCAGAAGGTCAAAGGTTAAGGGTCAAAGGTCAGGTTTAAATGCAAATATATATTTTATACTGTAATTACACTCTTTCTTCATACCTTGAAAATTACTCAATGCATAAACTTATGAAAGGGTAAGTCAGAAGTCGAGTAAAAGTTATCAATTCCCCAAATACAGGTACCTGCACTCTTAGACAATTATAGCAAACCTAGTTAAAGGAAAGTGAACATTCAAGATATTTCTGACAGACCTGTCATTTCAATATTTTGTCAGTTTTGTGAAACTGTCATAACACATTGTGAAGACATTGTACCATACACCTATTGGGAGAATCATGCATTATGGCGGAGGCATCAGTCGCCATAGCGACATTTCTAGTTTTTTTTCTTGTCAAACTAGCCCTTTTATGCTTTAAGATCATCTCTGTAAAGCGATATTGCACTAGGACCAATAAGTAGAGTGCTGATATTGGGAAAAGTCTTTTTAAAAATAATGGAAAAGTTACTGCAGTGCCACTGTCCATTTTTATTACTTGGCAAATCTGTACATCTTGTATGAGTGATCACTATCATTTCGTCATAGCACTTGCCGATGATGTGTTGGACACTTTCAGATGAGCGCAAGTCCGCTTTTCAAAATGACTGTTGTGAGAGATATTTCTGCACCACCTTAGGTATACAAGACGAGCCTGTAGTAGCATTCAATATTTTGTGTGCAGTATGAATGTGTTCCATCGCTCGCCGATTTCTTAATATTTTGCAGAGAGGAGGAGCAAAGAACACAGTGAAGAAAGTCACCGTGGGGGCACAGTTTAAGGTAAGAATCAACACTGCTGTTACATCTCCACTTCCAGACAAGCATATTGACAGACACAGTGCATAATGACACACTGTATATGCCACATTCATGCCATATGCTTCTCGATTGTT
Source organism: Diadema setosum (assembly GCA_033980235.1). Lineage (NCBI taxonomy): Eukaryota > Metazoa > Echinodermata > Echinoidea > Diadematoida > Diadematidae > Diadema > Diadema setosum. The sequence goes on from CM067063.1 coordinate 35,313,945, forward strand.
TTATTTTTGCCAAATTTCACGAGTCACATTCCTATATAGAGTGAAAAGCATGCCAATATTGGCCTCTTGTTCCACATATGCAATGTTCCATTATCTCCAAGGTGTGAAATCAGTAACTTTACCCATTGAGGACGAGTCCCAAGTATACTCGGGCAGGTGTCTATGAGAAATGCATGTTGTAGCAAAGTCAAACCATCCTCAATGGGTTTACATCCTAGAAAGAGAAAATATGTTGTATGCCATTCCATTGCCATGGTTCTCAGTGACTTGTGAAATTGTCTCTTGTAGTCCAGATTCATGAAATGTTATGTTCAAGAAGTACATGATATATGACATAGACTGCAGTGGGTGCTAACCCATCATATACATTATACTTCACACATGCTCAGTACACAATGTATTGCATGTTCTTAGGGACTGCCTTTGCATGGTGAATTGTCTCATGAAGTGAGATTCTTTTTGGAAAATTTGCCCCAAATGTGTATGTGAATTCAATGAATGAAAAATATATGATTTATTAGTACTGAACCCACATACATATTTTGGGTAAACTTCCCTTCAGTATGTGCAAATTTAATTTTTTTTTATTTTTAATTTTAACCCGTTGAGGATGGTTTGATTTTGCTACAACACGTAATTCCCATAGACACCTGTCCGGGTATACTCGGGACTCGTCCTCAACGGGTTAAAGACAGTGTGAATGTGTAAGTGATCCATGGTTTTATTGTACCCAATTATAGCAGAGCTACCTGTGTCTCCCTAAATGCACAGGAGGCTCCCTCAAACCTTAATATATCTCTTCATGTCCTGATAACAAAATGATATGAAAACCTCCCTATCGTGGGAGTCAACTTTGCATGTTGAGAAGCATGCTAAACATACGTGTCTCCCTGATTGCTTTTTGGAACATTCTTGTTTTTGATGATTGAATTGATGTTGGCATCCCTGTGCAATCAGTTACAAAATTTTGTGCAATAGGACCTTTATATGAAATGCTCAAATAAATGCTCAAAACGTATATATTCAGTTAATTGTAATTTTTTTTTTTTTTTTGCTTTATATCTATCACAATGTTTGCAATTATACAATGTATTTGGTATTTTATTTCAAGTTTACTGTTCTGTATCAATGTACTTAGAAATGCCTATATGAATCGCTATATAACTGATTGTTATCATTATCAGTGTTGTTTTTATTAACATTAATGTTAATATTATTGTTGTTATTATTATTATTATTATTATTATTATTATTATCATTATTATTATTATTATTATTATTATTATTATTATTATTATTATTATTATTATTATTATTATTATTATCATTATTATTATTATTATTATTATTATTATTATTATTATTATTATTATTATTATTATTAAAATGAATCTGAAAGCTGTTTGACTCTTGACAATTTACAGAATTCTCTGGGTGTGTTGATGGAACTGCTGAACCTCTCCAACCCACACTTTGTCCGCTGTGTCAAGCCAAACACAGCCAAGTCTGCCAGGGTCTTTGAAGACAAGTATGTCACGGCACAGGTCAGTACAGTGCACTGTAAAATAAAATTTTTGTGTGCTAAAACTTCCCTTAATTTTGCAAGGAGTATTGATTCACAAAAAGTAGAATACATGCAAAAGTTTTTGTCTGCGCAATCCAGTGCATATCTTGGAAAGAAAAAAGTTGAGGGCACAATAAAGTAGTGTGAAAAAAACATGCCTTAGTTATTAAAATAATGTCTTATCCTTCTGAAGTTGTGATCATGTATGTTAAAGAATATCCAGCAAGAAACACTAAAAACTTTTTCACTCTTGTGATATGGTCAGAGCACGAGATTGTTGGTAAACGTAATTCCTCTGACTCTGTTATGTCCATTTTATACGCTGAAAATTCCCTTTGATTCCTCCCAAACAGCTACGTTACACTGGTATGCTGGAGACAACAAAAATCAGGAGGTTGGGATACGCTATTCGGCCTCTCTTTGCTGACTTTGTGAGGAGGTAAAAGTGTCTGAATATTTTCATGAAAGGTTTTTAATTTGACAGTGGTATCGTGTGCATATTGTACAATAGGTGACACAAAGACCTTGTGCTCCAGAGGGAATGAACTAGCCTTGATAGCAGTGGTGATGGTGCTGGTCATTTTGACAATAATGACTAAGGTGATGATGATGATGGTGGTGATAGTGATGATGGTGATGATGGTGATGTTGATAATGATGATGATGATAATGATGAACATGGCGATAATGGAGATAATACAATGGGAATGGAGACAACATTGAAGTTGGTATTAGTGTTTATAGTAATGATGGGAAACAGAAATGAAGATTTTAGTAGTAAACATGGTGGAGATAACAATGAAGATAATGACACTGATGAGAGAAAAGATAAAAATGGTGCCTATGATTTTGAGGTTGGAAAGGGTATTGGGAATTTGATTTTTTTTTAATTATCAATTTGATTTCATTTCATATCCATGGAAATCATACATGAAGTTGAAGTATATGAAGTATTGGAACAAAAATCTACATAATAAATTCACTCATTTCCAGATGTGGTGAAAGTGATGATGATCTGTGATCATGCATGATATACTGGTAGATTGAATTGAGAGGCACGGGTGTCACACCTCTGTGAACCCTTTTTATCACCTCCCCCAGGTACAAGGTCCTTGCCCTGAGCCCTAAACTGGCCATGGATAAGCGAGGCTGCACCAAGATCCTGGAAACAGTTGGAATCAAGGACTGGCGGGTGGGGTAAGTGGAGCTGGGTTCAGTGGCAGAAGTTTGGGGGAAGGGGAGGCGTAAAACCCCCATGCATACATCTCCCTTTCTCGTTGTCCTCACAATTTCATCTGTATATTAACAAATGAATGCTATCAGTCTAGCTTGTGGCATATCGTATACCAAATATACTGCTCTCGTGACACTTTGAATAGTGCTCCCAGACTTTAACCCGTTGAGGACGAGTCCCGAGTATACTCGGGCAGGGGTCTATGGGAAATGCGTGTTGTAGCAAAATCAGTCCGTCCTCAACGGGTTAATGCTATGACTGTTCTTCAAGATGTGTGAAGTAGATTTTGCATATGCTATGAAATGACTTCTGAAAAATTTCTTCCAAGGCTTTTGTTAGTTCACTTGAAAAAAGAAAATGGCATTTCATTAGTGTTATACTGTTGTATATAAAACTTTGTACCATAGGACAATTACCATTATAGTACCTTGAAGAATGCATTTTCATGCCAGATTATCATATTGCTGTTTTTCTTAATTTATGCTTTTGTTTCCTGAGCCTCCATTGCTCGTATCTCTTTCTGTTTCTCTTCTTTTACCCTGTAAGAAAATGCCAGGCTTTGCAATCATTATATTGAAATTGAGGCTCAGATTTCATACTTTTCCTCTATTTTGGCCTTTGTGTCTCACAGGAAGACCAAGGTTTTCTTGAAGTACTACCACCAGGACCAACTGGAGGAGAAGATGAGACAAATGGGGCAATCTGCCGTGCACCTCACCCGGTGTAAGTACCGTACCTGCCTAGTGATGATACAGCTCCTTTTAGTACAGAAGGAAAAAAAAAAGGATGGGGGGGGGATTTATTGATTTATTCATTGCAAATTTGAGCTAAATCGGTCAAGGAATAAGGAAGCCACAGCTGTTTCAATAAATGGACCATAGAGGGCAACAAATAAACTTAGGGTGGAACTTGTGGACAACTCTCCATTCATTTTCTGCACAAAATTTCACTATTTTTAAGTTTTGTATTGATTCACATATAGACATGGTTCAACTTCAAAATACAGCTGTATGCATTTGCAAAATGCATTCCTTTGTGTCATATTTGGACTGTCAGACAAGAAGTTTCACTCACTGTTAACCCCTTGAGGATGAGTCCCGAGTATTCTTGGGCAAGTGTCTATGGGAAATGTGTGTTGTAGCAAGATCAAACCGTCCTCAACGGTTGAAAGGGGATGGCCAGTAACTGATCAGTGGGAATCAGTGGGAATGCTGGGGATGATTGTTCCAATCGTTGTGGGGTTGGGGGGGGGGGGGGAAGGATTCCGCCCCCCCCCCCCCCGAGATCTCGGCCATCGGTGGTGCGATCGCGATGAAATTTTGCATGCGTGAGGCCCGCGTCATAATCTACAAGATTGTGTCATAAGATTTTTTGAAACAATCAATTTCTAATTTTAATTAATTAATTATGCAAATTAAGCTCAAGATGATATTTTAGCCTAATTAAAAGCATTGAGAGTCTAATTTTTTATCTGTAAATCTGTTTTAGCATATTTAACAATTGTACATCACAAAAACTTCCAAAACTCATTTCAATTCTTATGTATTTTATTGTTTTCAGAATTTCTTATGTATTTCCTTGTTTTTCAACTTTTGTTTTTTCTTTGTTTTTTTCATTGGAAATTGTCACTGACCACTTTTCTACCATAATTAGCACAAAATCAAATCAATGAAAGTGATTAATTGTAAAAATAATTAGGTTTTTATGACTTTCATGACAGAGCACCGTTTTCCATAGGAAATGTACACAAAATCACAAAATTGTGCCCGTTTTGGGGCGACATTCCGTTACAAAAATGGGCGTGGCTTCGCAAAAGTATGTGCGGACGTTGCAAATTTGGTCTCAAAAGTTGTGCGAGACTTGAACGAAGAAAGTCAAGAAGCCTCGCGACGAGGCCTTCTCGCGTTACAGAATTATAGCGCGAAACATCGAGGGGGGGGGCGGATTCCCCCCCCCAGGCCCTTTTAAGGTTAAGAGTTCATTATATATCTATTGTTGTGTGAAAATTATTTGCTTCAGAATGGTCTCATATTCAAGTAATGTGCAGTTTAATGTTTTCAGGTTACCATGCCTGTTAACGGCCAGTTAACGATCGCCCCGTCACTGTACAGGCATGCCAACCTTTCCTCATTCCATTTTCTCATTCCATTCCCGATTTGGCTCAATCTTTTAGTGATTAATTCTAAGATAGATGTATCAAGCATTTGAACAAGAATAACTTCACATGAATGTTGGTTTTTGACACCCCTTGCATTCCAGACATAACTTCTTCTCTCTCTTTTTAAAATTCTTTTGTAGTCTTATACTGCCACTGAAAGCAAAAGCATAATGTCAGACATATGATTTCCTTGGGATTTCACCATAATTATGGTGCATATATGATTAAATGCAGTATTTTAACAATGTGTGATAACTGTACAGATAATAATAGTGATGTGAGATGAGCTCTCTTGTGTGTGTGATTTATTACAGTGGTACGTGGCTTCCTGGCCAGAAGGAGGTTCCGCAGACTGAGGGAGCAAGCCGTCAAACAGAAGGCTGATGCTGAGGCTTTTCTGGCTCAGGTAGCCTCTCTCAGCATCAAGCACGAGAAGAACATACTGTCGATACTCCAGAAGGACAAGATGATCCCCCACGGTAAAATCATTTTTTCTACATCTCTTCCTCAGTTTCCTCATCAGCTCTTCCTGCTAGTGCTTCTCGTCTTTCTTCCCCTCTTCATTTTCCTCCTCCTCCTCCTCCTCATCTTTCTTTGCCCCTTTGTCTTTGCCCTAATCCATTTCATCCTTCTTTCCATTTCCCCATTCCAATTCTTCCTCATTTTCTTTCCCTCCCCTCCCCCTTTCCTCCCCTTCCTTTTGGTCCTGCAACTTCTCTCCTTCTCTACCTCTTTGTCCACCCCATTCTTCCTCTTCTTTCTTCCTTCCTCCTTCATCTTCTCTTCCTCTGCCCTCTCCACCTCCATCCCTTTTTCTCTTCCTCTTCTTCCCCTCCCTTTTTTCTCTTTCTCCAGATCTTGCATCTCCCCCTCTAGTCCTCTACCTTCTCATCCTAGCCAATCTCCCTCTTTCTCTTCCTCCACCTCTTCTTTTTCCTCAATCTCCAATTAATTTTCTTCCTCCACCTCTTTCTTTGCCTTTTCATCTTCACTCTGTTCCCTTTTATCCTTCTCTTCTCCTTTGCTCTTCTTTCCTTCTGTCTCTCCCTCCTCCTATTCCCTTCCATCCCCTCTTTCTCCAACCTTTCCACCTCCTCCTCTTTCTCATTTCCTTTGCTTCCCCCATCCTTCTTTCTTTCTCCCTCCTGGTCCTGTCTCTTCCTGTTTGTCTTCCCCAATCTTCCTCCTCTGCCCTTTTCTTCCTCTCCTCTTCTTTTGCTTTTTCTCCTCCCCTTCTTTGTTTCCACTTCCTCCTTTCCCTTTTCTTCTTTTCATTTTCCCTCCTCACGTGCTCATCCTGTTTGAGCTTCTCCAGGTTCTCTCTCCATCCTGGTTAGTACACAAATATACCAGTCCTGAGAGGTTCTGGTTGAAACTATGTGCATCAGGTGACTTCAAATGTACTATGCCCCAAAGAAAATAGTGCTATTGAAGTCACCCAAAGCAAAAAGCTTAACCAGAGCCTCGAACAACAGCCTAGTATATTTGCTTTTATCACTCCCAATAAATTTTAAGAGCAACAGCAAAGTTAAGTGAGTCATTGACTGATCTGGAGATATTTTTTTCCATGCACAAAATTACTCATAAAAATGTAAGCGTCAACTGTGCAATACCGTTTACTGCCTTCTCACGAAGCATCACAGTAACATGATGTCTCATGCACTGAAATATGCGCTCATGATGAGAGTGGCACACATGAGCTCAGCAAATGTCACCATGGCAGTGGGATATATATATATATATATATATATATATATATATATATATATGTTTGTTTGTGTTTTTTTTTACTATTTCCCTATGGAATCAGTTGGACTAGGATTGTCAAGGTTGAAATATGTTTTGTCACTTTCGATGCCCTCAACCAATCAGAGGACAAGAAATAATTTGTAAGGGATATAAAACCAATAAAACCTTCTACACCACTTGCTTTTTTTTTCCAGAATTTGTGGAGAAACTCCACAATGCCACAGGGGTTGTGACCTTCGATGCCAGCGCTCCTCCCGAAATCAAGGAGCCAGAACCTGCAAAGGAAGAGCCAAAGGTAAATAGTAATCTGCCAGAATTGAAAGAATTGCTGCCAAATCTGCTATTTCTTTGTCATCTTTTAAACAGAAACATTTTCAGAACATTTCTGCCTGCCATCTCTGTGTCAAATAGTAAGAGAAAGAAATCCAATGAAATTAGAAAATAAATAGGGCAGAATGCATTTGGATAACCTACTGATAATCTAATGAAGTAATTCCATCACATTGCTATAGTAGTGCGAGATTTCATTTTTTTTTAAAGTATTAAAAATTTTGCCATTTTGTGGATATGCTTGTCATGTTGTCACAGTTCACAGACTAGAAAATTTGTAAAGACACCTTGTTGCTACTGAATATGCTTAAATTCTCCATGAATTTCTCGTCCCCTCAGTCTCATATACGGGTAAGCAATTTTTTATCTAGCTGTGACTAAGAACTATTTCTTTCCTCCCAATGCTTGTTACCCTACTGTCCTAATCTTAGGAAGAAGATGATGAAGATGATGACGACGACGACGACGATGACGAAGACGATGTGCTCGACGATGAGTTTATCCGTTCAAAGAATGCCAAATTTGGGAAGCCAGGGTCTCGCTCAGCGTCGGTCATGTGGTTCAAACAGACGCAGTCCACCAAGCTGAGGAAGGACGGTGGAGCATTCTACCCCTGGTTCCATGGCATCATCACTCGAAGGTCAGTAGAGGAGTTGGGTATCTCTAATCCAGGCTCACAGCATTACAACCAAAGATTTTCTTCTTCTTTTTTTTTTTTGTAGATGAGATACTGCATATTAAGCTGTTATTTTCACGTACAGATATTGTCAAGAATGATGAGGTCACAAACATTTTCACAAGATGTTGTTTTCCGGACGTGATGCCATCGTTAACGTAAATGCATTATTACCCTAGCTCATGGAAATATTTTCGCGTGTTGTTAAATTTGCGATCCAACTATGATTCGCAAAATTTGTGAAAATTAAACCCTCACGAAAATAACAGCTTATACAGACACTTAATGTGCAAGAAGTGAGCTGAAATGTGTTGTGTGGATTGTAGGCTTAATGAGAAAAGAAAATCTAAAAGGAATTGTAGTAAGCCTATTTTTTTTTTTCAAGTACACATACACGTATATACACTGTATTGTTGGTTTTTCTTCAAGATGTACATATTCTAACTTGATGTTGCATGGTTATCCACCATATTGTTCAAATATTTCAAGTTTTTACAAGTGTTAGGGTATTATAGAGTCTGCATACCTATGGCCATCTTTACTCTGCATTTTTCTGTGTTTACAATGTAAAAGAATTTTTGTCATGCAGAAAATTGAATATGAAGTTATTTCAAAGATAATTTTGATATTTCAATACAAAACTAAGAGTTATTGCAACTGTACATAATGTGGAAACTGAATTCTAGTTGAAATGTACACAAATATTTTTGTTACTTAATGTTAATGAACAGGCTTTGAAATATGCATAATGAACCTGCAACAAAGATTGAAAGTTGTTTTCCCTCCTTTCTCATTTCTGAAGAACATAGAAGAATGTTGCTAAAAATTTAGGAATCATATATACATTTGCAATGGTATTCAAAGACTAAGCTCTGTATAAGCTAATTGTCCCCGCCGAACGAGTTCGAGCAGGGGACTATGAAACGGGCTCCGTACGTGTGTGTGTCCGTCCGTCCGTCCGTCCGTGCGTCCATCCGTGTGTCCGTCCGTGTGTGCGTCCGTGTGTGATCAAAATGTTCAAAATGCTACTCCTTCGTCATTTCTAACCCGATTTTGATTCTGTTTGCTTTATATGATAGCACTACATGGGAGCTTTGAAACTTATATACAGAATTTCAATTGTGACCTTTGACCTTGACCTTTGACCTATATTGTACATTTTGCTTCAAAATGCTACTCCTTCGCCATTTCTAACCCGATTTTGATTCCGTTTGCTTTATATGATGGCACTAGGTGAGGGCTTCAAAACTTTTACACAGAATTTTGACCTTTGACTTCTTTGACCTTTGACCTTGATTTTTGACCTATATTGTACATTTTGCTACAAAATGCTACTCCTTCGCCATTTGTAACCCGATTTCAATTCCGTTTGCTTTAAGTGATGGCACTAGGTGAGGGCTTCAAAACTTCTACACAGAATTTTGACCTTTGACTTCTTTGACCTTTGACCTTGATTTTTGACCTATATTGTACATTGCCTACAAAATGCTACTCCTTCGCCATTTCTAACCCGATTTCGATTCCGTTTGCTTTATGTGATGGCACTAGGTGAGGGCTTCAAAACTTCTACACAGAATTTTGACCTTTGACTTCTTTGACCTTTGACCTTGATTTTTGACCTATATTGTACATTTTGCTACAAAATGCTACTCCTTTGCCATTTGTAACCCGATTTCAATTCCGTTTGCTTTAAGTGATGGCACTAGGTGAGGGCTTCAAAACTTCTACACAGAATTTTGACCTTTGACTTCTTTGACCTTTGACCTTGATTTTTTTACCTATATTGTACATTGGCTACAAAATGCTACTCCTTCGCCATTTCTAACCCGATTTCGATTCCGTTTGCTTTATGTGATGGCACTAGGTGAGGGCTTCAAAACTTCTACATAGAATTTTGACCTTTGACTTCTTTGACCTTTGACCTTCATCTTTTTACCTATATTGTACATTTTGCTACTAAATGCTACTTCCGGCGGGGACATATATTACGCACCGCGTAATTTCTACTTTTCCTTGTTTCAGGAGTGTAGAGTTTGCTTTTCGGTACTACAGTGTACCTTGTAGTTTGTTTATTTTTCTCTTTCCAACAGGCAAGCAGAAGATTTGCTCAGGACCAAACCTGTTGGCTCATACCTGATCCGAGTCAGTGAAAGCCGTTTTGGCTACTCCCTGTCACTGAGGTAAAGGAAGTAAATGAAACCCCCCGGCTTTTTTTTTCTCCTAGGCAAAGCGTAGTGTTGTTTGCTATAAGAACATACACTTCAGCCAAATGTGATGTATTATATACATGTGTGTTTTATTTTTCATCAAATCAACCATTAATTAGTTCTTCATCGTGGTTGTAACTCACAATGCCATGGTTATGTGAAATCTTAGAAAAAGTGCCAGTTCAGACTGTCTGTATTTTATGCCTATGTACATTGTATTTCCACATTAAAACAGTGATCATTACAGAGTCTCGATCATAAGGTAAACACAGAGATTATTGTGGGGAAGGGGGCCAATAAAATTGAGTTACGCTTTCTTGAAGGGAAATTAAGTACTGTACATCCAATATGTCAAAACTCGCTAATCTATATCTTGTGATGGAAATATAATAATGTAAAAGTAGAAATTTTCACGCATTTCGCGCCACCAGAAACTAGCGCGAAAACAAATGCACCTGAATATTTTTCCTTGCCATATCTTCTAGTAGTTGATGTCATGATTCCACGGAATTAAAAACATGCAAAACTCTTCTTACCGGGCTGAGCGCGAAAAATTAGCCATGCGAAAATATCCACTTTTACAGTGATCATTTTCATCTTTTTGTAACCACGTTCCCACCATCCCCAATATCTGGAAAGAAAGGGAAGTCTATTTTCTTCTTAAGCTTACTGTGTTGACCAAACAAAAACATTGATTTGATTTGATTTGATTTGACAGAGGCGCAGATCGGTGCAAGCATTTCATGATAGACCAGCTCCACAATGGAAAGTATGTTGTGGTTGGAGAGCCTCAAGTGCACAAGAGCCTGAATGAACTCATCCGCTTCCACTCGATGTCCAACGTATGGCTGGTGACAAAGATAGATGAAAGGAAGAATGATAGGAGATAAAATGAAGAAATGATAGGAGATAAATAAAGGAATGATAGGAGATAAAATGGAGGAATGATAGGAGATAAAATGAAGGAATGATAGGATATAAAATGAAGGAATGATAGGAGATAAAATGAAGGAATGATAGGAGATAAAATGCAGGAATGATAGGATATAAAATGGAGGAATGATAGGATATAAAATGAAGGAATGATAGGAGATAAAATGGAGGAATGATAGGAGATAAAATGAAGGAATGATAGGAGATAAAATGAAGGAATGATAGGAGATAAAATGGAGGAATGATAGGAGATAAAATTAAGGAATGATAGGAGATAAAATGAAGGAATGATAGGAGATAAAATGGAGGAATGATAGGAGATAAAATTAAGGAATGATAGGAGATAAAATGGAGGAATGATAGGAGATAAAATGGAGGAATGATAGGAGATAAAATGGAGGAATGATAGGAGATAATATGAAGGAATGATAGGAGATAAAATGGAGGAATGATAGGAGATAAAATGGAGGAATGATAGGAGATAAAATGGAGGAATGATAGGAGATAATATGAAGGAATGATAAGAGATAAAATGAAGGAATGATAGGAGATAAAATGGAGGAATGATAGGAGATAATATGAAGGAATGATAGGAGATAAAATGGAGGAATGATAGGAGATAAAATGGAGGAATGATAGGAGATAAAATGGAGGAATGATAGGAGATAAAATGAAGGAATGATAGGAGATAAAATGGAGGAATGATAGGAGATAAAATGGAGGAATGATAGGATATAAAATGGAGGAATGATAGGAGATAATATGAAGGAATGATAGGAGATAAAATGGAGGAATGATAGGAGATAAAATGGAGGAATGATAGGAGATAAAATGGAGGAATGATAGGATATAAAATGGAGGAATGATAGGAGATAAAATGGAGGAATGATAGGAGATAATATGAAGGAATGATAGGAGATAAAATGGAGGAATGATAGGAGATAAAATGGAGGAATGATAGGAGATAAAATGGAGGAATGATAGGAGATAAAATGAAGGAATGATAGGAGATAAAATGGAGGAATGATAGGAGATAAAATGGAGGAATGATAGGATATAAAATGGAGGAATGATAGGAGATAATATGAAGGAATGATAGGAGATAAAATGGAGGAATGATAGGAGATAAAATGGAGGAATGATAGGAGATAAAATGGAGGAATGATAGGATATAAAATGGAGGAATGATAGGAGATAAAATGGAGGAATGATAGGAGATAATATGAAGGAATGATAGGAGATAAAATGGAGGAATGATAGGAGATAAAATGAAGGAATGATAGGAGATAATATGAAGGAATGATAGGAGATAAAATGGAGGAATGATAGGAGATAAAATGAAGGAATGATAGGAGATGAAATGAAGGAATGATAGGAGATAAAATGAAGGAATGACAGGAGATAAAATGGAGGAATGATAGGAGATAAAATGGAGGAATGATAGGAGATAATATGAAGGAATGATAGGAGATAAAATGGAGGAATGATAGGAGATAAAATGGAGGAATGATAGGATATAAAATGAAGGAATGATAGGAGATAAAATTAAGTAATGATAGGAGATAAAATGAAGGAATGATAGGAGATAAAATGAAGGAATGATAGGAGATAAAATGGAGGAATGATAGGAGATAAAATTGAGGAATGATAGGATATAAAATGAAGGAATGATAGGAGATAAAATTAAGTAATGATAGGAGATAAAATGAAGGAATGATAGGAGATAAAATGAAGGAATGATAGGAGATAAAATAGAGGAATGATAGGAGATAAAATGGAGGAATGATAGGAGATAAAATGGAGGAATGATAGGAGATAAAATGAAGGAATGATAGGAGATAAAATGGAGGAATGATAGGAGATAATATGAAGGAATGATAGGAGATAAAATAGAGGAATGATAGATAAGAATGGAGGAATGATAGGAGATAAAATGAAGGAATGATAGGATATAAAATGAAGGAATGACAGAATATAAAACTAAGGATGGAAAAGTAAAAAAAAAAAGAGACAGAAGGAAGAAAGGGAGAAAGAAGGGTAGATGAAGGAAAGGTCAAGTATATAAATATGTAGAAGAGAGAGAGAGAGAGAAATAGAAAGATAGAATGGAAAGGAAGTTAAATAATCCTATGGATAGATTTGACGGAAAGACACAGATGAACTGAAAGATATATATGAGGTTGGGGTGAGGTTGAGAAAGAGAGAGAGAGAGAGAGAGAGAGAGAACAGGGGTGAGAGTAATGTGGAAAAGCAGCTTATTTTCTTCCAATCATTATCATTTCCTTTCTATTTTCTCTTTGAATACAAGACATAGCTGCAAAGTGCATTCAATATTAGTGCTCATACATAGTGTTGAAACGCATTCAAATCTATCTCTGCTTTATTTTCAGTATGAACCATAGAATGAAGAGATGGTTTGATATTTGTATTTATTTCAAGGACTGAGCAGTGCATGTAAGTGGAGGGTAGTGGTAATAACTGCGTGAAATATCTATGCCAATCAATGTACTGTATCGAAAAAAAAGTCTCACCCTTCACGCATCTGTTTATTTATCTAGAATCCCATCTCACCATTTGGAGACATCCTCATCGAACCATGTGGACAGGTAAGATGAGTGTTTTCACGGGAGAAGAATTAGAAATTAAGCAGTAGTATGAAGCAGGTTAATCCTGAGGCATTTTTCAGCTTTATAGGCTTCCCTGCATTTCTGAACAGAAAGCTGTGTTATATGTAATGACAATGATAGAAGCGTATACTGCATACGGCATATATTTTGTGTGTACAATATTTTACAATATTTTGCAAATCAGGCCTTGTTCGACGATTTTGTGAGTGGTTGAACTCACAAAATCTCGAATGATAATGATTAAATAGAGATAATAAATTAATGATTTCTCATCTTGGAGACAATATACAGGGCATTTGAGTTATAAAAGGAAGGCAATACATTTGTGAGTTGTTAAATCATTACGATCATTTGACCTATGAAAGTTATGAAACTGAAAGCAGTGAAAAATCTGCCATGTATACTGTAGTAAGTCAACATATTCAACTTTATGCAAAGAGAGAATGTACACTCTGTTACAATACAAGGAGTTGGACAGAATAAAGTTGTTTTTTTTTTTTATAGCCATAGAAAAGGGAATGTGTAGCTTTACCCTTTGAAGAAATAGATTTAGACATGCTTCATATGAGGGCATAAACTGTGGTGCGGCTTGACTGGATGTGGTATCCAATTATGGATTTTAAATACCTCCGCCAAGGGAGGAGGTTATGTTTTCATTGGCGTTAGTTTGTTTGTCCGTGTACAAAATAACTCAAAAAGTAGTGAACGGATGTGGATTAAACTTGCAGGAAAGGTTGAGAATGACACAAGTAACAGATGATTAAATTTTGGTAGTGATCTGGGAATTTTTATGGATTTTATGAAGAATTTGGATATTTTGGCAGGTAGGGTCATTGAACTATTTGAGGTTTGCATGCATGCACTAAAGTGCGTGCTCTAGTTTCTGCTAGGGCGAGGCGCCACGCAGCTGAAAGTTTATGACGTAGCAAAGGCTTCTATATTGGGACAGTTGGCTATTTTCAGCATGCATGACATTGTATGAGTGGAAATCACTGATCTCTATGGAATAACAAGATCAGTGATGAAAAAAAAAAACTGTTTGGCGGAGGTCTGCACTCTCAGAATGCTTTTCTAGTTTATAAAATGTCTCTACATTGTTTGTAGTACCAATGACTCTCCTTTTTGTAATCTTTTAACGTGAATAATGTTGTTAAATGAAAAAGATGTATTTTAAAACTTTTTTTCACCCTACTTGCAGGAGGAAGGTGAATGCGACTACGGAGACCTGCTTGAGAGGGAGGGCAGCCAACGTTCAACGTCATCCATGCCTGTGAGTAGTTTGACACGTCACCCCCTGGTGTGAAAATGGAATGTCCCAGGAGTCATATTTGAATAGTGTGTTCCAGGGGTGAATCTATTGCTTGTGTAGGGGATGTGACCCTGTCATGGTGTGTCCATGAGAAGAATGCCAAATACTAGCTACTGATGTTGGTCAAAGGTTGTTTCAGTGTTGTTACTGTCATTTACCAATTCTTAAATGTGTATATTGGTTGTGAAAGTGAAGGTTTATCACTGTTTGTTTTACAACAAATATATTATGTAACATGTAAAACTATATTGAAGGGAAATATATGAAGGAATATAAAAAACAGGCATCAAGGTTTTTTTTTTTTTTTTTTAAGGGGATGTATTTGATTTCCCAAATGGTTTCAACGGCTTTTAAAAATGTGTCACAGTTGTTCTGAAGGTTTAACCCGTTGAAGACGGTTTGATTTTGCTACAACACACATTTCCCATAGACACTTGCCCGAGTATACTCGGGACTCGTCCTCAACTGGTTAAGACTATACCAAAGTAAACTTCAGAGTGCATAGTATCTGTCCCCTCCATTTAGTATCATTCATCCAATGAAGGACAGATTTACTACGATGCATTACAACTGATGTGTTTATCTTCATGGTGTGCTTGAAAAATAGGACATAGAAGGATGCATATATAAGGAATGTTGTAGAAGGAGTTATGTTTGGGCTGTCAGATGATTTTGATATCAAAATTCCCTTCAACCACCATTTATTAGGCATTTCCTCTGAAGGCCAGAAATGGCATTTTTGGATTCATTAATATATCATCTCTCATTCATATTCTCCATTCCCTATCACCTGGTCAGTCTCGTGGTGTCCCGTCGCCGACATTTGACCCGTACCTCGTGCCAGATGCCGCCCATGAGGCCCAAGGCAGTACGAGGCCCAAGTCCCCGTCGTTCCAGCGCAGGCTGACTTCTGGGCCCCGCGGTCCATCACACTCTCCTTCCACAGTATCAAACCGGAAGGGGGGCGACAGAGGGTCTTATCTCAGCATTCATGGTGACGATTTTCCCCCGCCCCCTCCTCAGGTAAAAAAAAAAAAACCCACAAGCACAAACTCCACACTGCCCAAAATGACCATAATAAATAGAGCAGATTTGGACCTACAGAGCTCGATGAATGGGAGACGTTCTATGAAAGTTGGTTCCAGTTAGGAAGTCAAAAAGTTAGAGGATGTCGAAGTTTCATGCATTGATCACCAAAATAGTGATTTTGGGACCAACCACATGATATGCAAATTAGCTCAGGTCGATATCTACTCACAGCTCTTGCCTTTGAATCTGCCAAAAATATCATGTTTTTCATTGGTACTTTATAGTATCTACAATTCTTTCCCCAAAAATGTCATCATTGCTACTTGTATGTTACTGCATTATGCGACAAAATTTACAGATGAAGAATACAAGTTTGGTTTAATCTCATGCCAAAAGCCAAAAGTTATTGCAGATTTGTATAATTGTCAGGGACCGTGACATCACGACCTCACTTTATCTGCATTTGTGACCCTGCATCACAAAACCAACAAAAAGTCACCAAATATGGATTTCGCTCTGGGCAGATTCTGAAAGAGTAGACGTTAAGCTTCAAAATGACATATATGTATACGTGTGTAACTCAATACAAATGGATTTAACAAACTTCCCTAAATAACAGAGAGAAAGTACATTCTCTGAAAAAGTGTTACTGAGAAAGGAGGCTTTGAAGTTGAGTGTCTATATACCCAAGTGCATAATTTCATCCAATGAATGGGACAAATAAAAAAAAGGATATAAAATTGGAGAAACCACAATGAAAAGATGATCAGATTATGCTGCAATTTGTCACACTCATTAAGCACATTCTATTCATGACTACTGCCAACTTTAAATGCAGTAGCATTACCTTTTCAAAGGTTATATGAGTTCAAAGCGAAGAGTGTGTAAAGGGTTTTTAAGAAATGAAAAGAGGTCACTCAGACATACCCTATCACACTATTCTACAAAAGCTGATGAAGAAAAACTGCAAAAAAAAACACAATTTTTTATCTGCCTTATGATGCAAAACTTAAGCATTATGATGGAGTATTGCTCTTTCAGAACATATAAAAACCAAAGATTGACTAGGTTGACCCGTTTTATCTATTTTGAGTCCTCACATGAAATCGAGTCGGGCAACTTTGTGTTGGTTTTGTGATGCATGGTCACATAATAATGACTCGTACTAATCACTCCTTCGTGAAAATATGTGAAACTTCTACATTTCAAACCTCCCCTTATTCCAGGTACCATTTTCATGGGAGCTCTACTGTTCTGTTTGATTATTTTTTAATTGCATTTTTATTAAAGCAAACTTGAATGTTGTGTGGAATTGGACTTTAACCCCCTGAGTGTGTGTTTGTTTGCCTGTATGTGGGTGTGTGTATGATGGTGCAAGAATCATGTATTTGTGTGTGAATATGTCTATACATGTGTGAACATAGTGCCATATACATGTACATGCATGTACTGTGTCTGTGATGTGTTTTTTTGTTTGTTGTGGTTTGGTTTGCTGTGGTTTAGTTTACTGTATGCAGAAAGTTCAGCAAGAAAGCATTTACTTTGCAGCTTCAAAAAAAACCACACACAATAACCCACGATTATACAGACAATAATGTTTGCTCCATTTGCATGCAAATTGAGTGTGGTTATGTTTTCTGTGACCAAGCAGACATACCAAAACATGCAGTTTTGCTCCATTTCTTGGAAAGACAAAGCTTAACCTTTTTTTTCCAAATTTTCAAATAATTGTTCAATCATTAATTTATCATACTTGAAAGATCATGTTCTTGCATGTGATACTTTGATTTTAAAGTTGGCTTCACCTGCCCTCTTGTTTGTACAGTTTTACTCAATTTCATTTTATTTTCTTCACTCTTGATCATATAAATAGGATGATATGTTGGCATTGTCTGCTATGTTTGAATATGTTCTTTGTACACACAAAATTATGAGAACATGCAAATGCATGTCTATTGTAAAAAAAAGTCTTCGTGTATTGAGTTATGAGGCATATGTTTAATTGATTATTATGTCAATGATAATGACAGAAAGGTTATCTAAAATACATGATCAGATTGGTCTGTTTTGATGCCACATTTACTGCATGTGCTCAATATCTTGTCATACTAGATGTCAAAATCATTTTCATGATTTGGTGTATTGCATGTTTTACTTTGAAGGTGACCTTCTTGTCAACTCATATCATATCTGGATTCAAGAGGGGACTGAGCTTTTGATCCGAGCAGAATCTTCATCAGAGGCAAAAACTTATTTTTTCCCCCAGGCAAAGATTCCGCCAGGATCGACAACTCAGGCCCTTCTTGATTCCATTTTAATTCCATTGGCTCACGACTATTGGATAAGCAGTTTCAGCAGCTTTTTTTTTTTTTTTTTTTTTTTTTTTTACTGCATTCATATTTCATCTTAATGTATATGACTTCATTATTATTTATGTCCACTTTCTGTCACATAAAAGTCCTCACCCTTTTAATAGTCAACCATCATGGAGGTTGTGTTTCTAATAATTCATATTCATATACATACTTACATTTCATGCCCCACTGGTGAATGTGCACTACTTTCCCCTCCTTTCCCTAAGAATGGATCAAAATATTGTGAAAAACAGAGCGTGATCCAGAATGAACCATTTGATTGTTTGTATGATAAATGCATAATTAGTAGAAAAAGTCAAGTTTTATATCAGCATAAGGGTCCATGGCCAGGATGAAATAGAATTAAGTGACGATGTAAGCTTACAGAGTGTTTGTAGCTGAGAATAATGCATGACAGAAGATATATGCTATTTGATGCTATATGAGGTGTTATTTGATATTTTTCCCCATGCAAGAATAATGTTCTTGTGGATGACCCTACACTATGCAAATTCAGTCAATTATTCTTAACAGATGTGAATATGGTTTTGTAAATTGCTTTCAATATCTTAAATAAGTACTGTATCTACAGCATACGGTGGAGGCGCTGTGGCATAGTGGATAAGACTCTCGACTCCCAATCGGAGGACCTGAGTTCGATTCCCACCCAGTGCTTACGTCCTTGGACAAAATGTTTTTACCCACTATGTCCCTGTCAACCCAGGTGTATAACTGGGTACATGGCAATGCCGGGGTAATAATAATGGCAGAGTCTTCTGCTAGAGCATTAGTAACACTGAAGAGGCTACCCTGGATAAATAAGACATTATTATTGCTATTATTACATACTTTGTCAGAACAGAGTGACAATGAAAGACTTCTTTTGAATGCCAGTGCTGTTGATCCTTCATAGAATGCAGAAACATATCTACCCCAACATACCTTTTCACTGCATTTTTAAATATTTCATTTGATTTTTTTTTTTCAGTAAGGGAATCAACAGACACAAAATTTAAGTCCTAATGTTAAAGGACAAGTTCACCTTCATTAACATAAGGATTGAGAGAATGTAGCAATATTGAAAGTTTGAGGAAAATCGGACGATCCGTTCAAAGGTTATGAATTTTTGAAGTTTTTGTGCAGTCTCCGCTGGATGAGAAGACTACTGCAGTGTATGATGTCACATGCGTACAAATGTATAAGTAAATATAAAGAGAATTTCACAAAATTTCGTCTTTTGAAAAAAGTACACATTCCCTCGACTCGTTACTGACATATGTTATGGGTAATGTTATTCCCATTGCTATTAGAAAGAGGCAAGTCAAGTGCTCTTTTATTATGCGAAAAAAGTGAAAAATGTTGAATTTTCTTTACATTTTCTTTATACTGTTGTACTCATATGACATCACGAGCCTTAGTAGTCTCCTCATCCAGCGGTTCCAACACAAAAAATGTAAAAATTCATAACTTTTGCATCGATTGTCCAATTTTCCTCAAACTTTCACTGATGTGTTCTACTAATATTGCTGCATTCTCTCAACCCTTATGTTTATGAAGGTGAACTTGTCCTTTAAAATTCAGAGATGATAAAATACATCAAGAAATGTACCATGTAATATGTGTTATGTGCACAAACACGCCCAGTCACATACACAAACACACACACAAGCTTACAATCATTTTCACATGCCATTATGTGTGCAATATCTTGTGCTACATAAATGTAGAGAAGAATAAAAACAGAGTTGTAAGTTATCTATCATTCAGCCACACTACCTCATAATACAGGAATGTTGTCTGCCTTTCATCCTGTATGCATGATTTATATTTATATATCAGCGAGTTTTGTTCTCCACAATTATCATGTGTACTAACTCATCTGTGACTTTATCAGGGCAACTTATGGTGATGGGTCATACTATATATTCACATATGTTTATTCATTCTCATAACATTGGGAAGAAGCAGTTCATGTGTACAAAGTTATGAATTGAAGGTGGGCTTTAATGAAATAACTTAGAGGTTCTGCAGAGAGCTAATCAAACTATTTCTTATTATGACTATAGTGGACATAACAGCTTAATGTGTGTTCAATAATATCAATGTTTCATCCACACATTTTGTTTCCCTGGAGAATATCACCCTCGATGTTTAACCTGCATCTATATGGCCACAATTCTATCAACCATCATTTATTTTTGATAGATAAAAATTCACCTCTAAACCATATCACTGTAAACTTTAACAACATACATGTACTTTCAGTACATCTATACGGCCACAATTCTATTGTCCATCCTTTGTTTTTGATAGATGAAGTAACTATATTAATGTTAACTTTTAACAACATACTCTCGGGGGAAAAAAATCATTTTGATTTTAGTTTTGAGTTTGAGTTTGAGTTTCAATCTTTAGTTTGTGGTTATTCAGGAAGAAATCCAATTCTCTTAGCCATCAACCACAAGACAAGTCCCCTGTGGTGGATTAGCCTGTAAAGGATGAAGTGCACTACTGCTGCCTTCATGAGATTTGAACTGAGAAGCCCAAAACTGAGAGTCTGTGGCCAAATTCCACTGAACCCCAACAGCTTCCTATACATGTCCCAAAATCATAAAAAGCAGATGTGCATCCAAACAAGCACATTTCTTTTCTCTTTTTGGGGAAGTCCAGCTTGAAGGTTCAAAAGCAATCATAGTCTTAATTGTTATTATACAAAAATGTGTACCTATGACCCATACACAATAATGAGGAACCTTATAGAAACTGGACTAAATCATGATTTGATATCTAAAGAATATCAGTATGTATTAAAACATAGTGGGAAACAATGTGTAAAAATAAAATCCCTTCATTCCTTATTAAATTAGCTACCTACAAATGGACCTTAAAATGTCATAGAAATGTATCTATGAAGGATGCCTGTAAAGCAGAAGTGCACATATAAAGACAGAATATTATGATAGTGGGAAGCCAGCATCAGCTTCCAAATCTTTGCCCCTCTTTATTTACCACCTAGATTTGTTTTTAAGGCCCATGCTTATTTCATTCAAAGGTTTTTAAGAATTCATGCAGTAAATGTCAAGTAACGTCATTCGCATATAAAACCTCACCATGGTATTATCACATAATCTCGTCATCTCATTTGGAAACTGGTCCTTTTTGTCTGTTTTTTTTTTTTGGTTGTTTGTTTGTTTTTTAATCTGAATGCTTTCATGTACAGTGGCTATATATCCATCACTTCATATGACTGCATTGCATCTCTTTCTTTTATTCAAGCATGCGTGTGGGTCTTGGGCTATTATACACAAGTGAACACATGAAGAGTTTGTTTGCAAAAACCGATAAGTCCATATTTGTCAAATGGAGATATTTGCGATTAAAGGTCAAGAAAAACAAAGAGAATAATAAGAAAATTTTTGCTTCTTTTGACCATAACTTCAAAAATATACCTTTATATGTAGTGATCAATATATCATTTAAAAGGTATTATTTTGTACTTTATGACAGATATCGTATTTCAAAATCTTCAAAAATGGACTTATCGGTTTTTGCAAACAAACTCTTCACATATTCACCCTCATGTAATACGCTACCACGTACCAGCCATTGCATCATCGATACTGCAGTGAATTGAATGTCATGGTCCTTCAGCAGATGTCTTCTTGTATTATATATGTCTTGTCTGCAGGTGCTACAAGCATCGAGTGAGAAGTGAGATACCATGGCTTTAGCTGAAAGCAGAACAACTGTTTCTTTAGAGTAAGGCACGTTTGGTATTCAATAAAGCATGCAAGCATGTGATTCTATGCATGGATGTGAATGAAATTTTTATGAACACCCATATGAGTTCATTCTTTACCAGCATGTTCATTAGGTCAGCAGTGTAGCTGTCCCTTCTCTGCAAGAAACTTTTCTTGCATGTGACACATCATTATGACATTGATAGTAATTTTTTTTTTTCCTGGCTTGAAGCCAATCTGCATTTTATTTTCTGGATCCTCTTCTCAAGAGCTGTCTTTCATAGACCTTCATGGCATGCTCCAGTAGCTTGATAGCAATGTAGGGTCTGCAAGTCAGTGGGTCTCCTTTTCGTTTATAGAATGGAATTACCACTCATGCCGTCTGTCCAGTCTGATGAGATGTGACCTTGATCATCTAGAATGGCAGTGCTGAGACCTGCCATCCATCCTTCACCATGCTAGCTCCCTTGGTCCCTGTAGTAGTCCAGAAACCATGCCTGAGGAACCCCATGGCCACGCCCTGGTTGGAAGATGAAAGGGCACCAGCAGCATTACCTTTTGAGATAAAACATCTAGGACCCTTCTTTGTTTCAGGCTGAGTCATGACTTGGCTATGACTTTTCATGTAGCTTTCTCAGACTCCTCTGATTGAGGCATACGTAGTAACAATGTTACTAGTCTCACCTTTCACACACATTTGGCTGATCACGCCCAAGGTTGCATTTGTGCCATTTGCTTCACAATCTTGTGCAGGATGATTATGTTGATTCTCTTCTATTACCTCCTTCATAAGCTTTCTTCTCTTGGCTTCCTGGGATTCCCCAAATCACATGGCAAAAGGTTCTCATGACAAGCTTGTGAGTTTCATATTCTTTTCCCCCCTTGCATGATTCCAGATCCTTTCCTCTGTGTCTTGCCTGCATACTATAAACCAGCTAGGATGTTGACTACAATAGCTTGTTCCCTATCACCATTCTTAGATTTGTGGCTCTTTCATCAATCCTGTCCACACGGGTGCACGTCACGAGACCAACACCCACGAGTCATACATCCTACGAGTCATACAGCCCATGAGTCATACAGCCCACGAGTCATACAGCCCATGAGTTTGTCACTAAGCAAACACAGCCCAGGAGACTGACCATTAAACCCCATGAATTGCATCTGTCAAACTCGTGGGCTGTTTTTACCTATAGTGTCAGTGTAATGGGCTTTATTTGTCTGGTGTCGAACTCATGGGCTGTAGGACTCGTGAGCTGTATGACTCATGGTTGTCGGTCTTGTGGGATGACCCCATTCACACTGGCCACCTGAGCCCGAGAGAAGCCCAGTCCTGCTGATTGACCCTCAATGTACCTTACTTGCCACTTGGCAGGAACATACATACTCTGGAGTGCTTTCTGCACCAATTGGTACAGATGTCTGGAAACTAATAGTATTGATAAATAGGGATTGCCTAATCCCTGTAATCCTCAATATGTCACCATGACATAGTTGTTGAACCAAGGCACATCACTACACCTGGGTGTATTTGCAAATTGACAATAAGGTCAAGTCTGACTGACAAATTGCCCTACATCGACGTAAATAGGGCAATTTGTCAATCAGTTGCAATGAAAACATATAGACAGAAGAATTTCATAGGTCAAGTCTTTAGGGATTATTTGAATGCAGATGAAACAGCTTTGTGAACTATAGTGAAGTGCCTGGGCATATTTAGGGGTTAAGATGCCTACTCCAGCTGTGCCATCTCCTTTGCCTTGCTACTTAAACTGGTACCCCAATCCTTTATATGCTTCTAAGCCATTGTACACTTCTGCTGTTCCATCAGTCTTCCTGCATGCAAGAGATATCAATCTTTCTCACCATGTAGATCTACAACCTCCCCAGACCTTCCTGATGTACCCCTGTAGATGTTCCAGGAGGCTACGTGTAGATTGTTCTCCGTATCTTTTCTCCAATGTGTCTCAAAAATCAAGTTGGTGGCCCAGTATGGTGCATTGGTAGAATTATGTTGATTACATTGTTTGACTTACCAATTTCTGTTGATTGTCTAAAAGAAATCTACATGTATGAATAAACAAACGAAATGATATGTTCATGTGTGTTTAAGTGGCACACAAAATGCTTTTATTATCCTGATGTGTCTATCTTTTATATTTATTTTTCATACATTTGCCAACTTATTTGTCTGTATTGTTTTGCTTGTAAGCTACTTAGTATCAAATGTTATTGTTCCTTCTGTTTTAAAGTGTCATCAACACTTTATTAGATCCCTGACATGATATCATGTTGGTATTTCTGTGAGAGATGATATGCATTGCCAAAAACTGAAGCATCTTAAAAAAAAATGATAATAAAAAAATAAAATAATGGGGAAAAACACACTATTTCAACAGCATTCATTATTTTCCTTGGCAATATGGTTTTTGGCATGCTTATGTTACAGCTTCAATGTTATTCTAGCTCATATTGGACATTTTTATCCGTATGTCATTGTTCAAATTATGTTACTACTATTACATTTCAATACCAGTCACACTGCTTCATACATGCATTCATATGAGCATTTAAGAAATCTTGACATTCGATCCACTTTCTTCTAGCAACTGAAGTCGAAAGAGCTTTGATGTGAAATGCCTCAATTTTGCAGTGTTTCTGTTTTTGATCATCATATCAAAACATACACACCCATGTATCCAGCATTCCCAATGGGCATCACATTGTTAAACCAATCCCCATATTACTGGGAGCACTAGTTGGGCCATTGACTTTTACCAAGCTTTTTGGGTGTTGTTGATTTTCGCCTTACGACATTTGTAATGGTTATACTTGATTTTTACCTTTGTGCATTGTGATTTCTTGCACGTGAATTGTCAAGTCAGTAAGAAAAGGTGATTCCTCAGCAACATCAAAGCAGTATAGGCTGTACAATTTCCTGTACAGGTATATGTAATGGGGACTATTTTAACATGGAAGTTATTAAAGGCGTATCCATCATGTAATGAGAGGACATTATGAAAAATATAGTGAGAGAGTATTCTCTGCCTTAATGCGAATAAAATGTCTCAGTGCAATATTTTTTGTCATATCATATTTTCATGAGATTTGTTAACTTATGATATATTTGAAAGAAAATCATTGTGCATAAGGGAAAAAAATAGATTTAAGTCATTAAAACAATTGACTTCCATTTTTACACTCTCTTGTGCTAATGAATGATTAAAGTTCTCTTGTACTTTCTTGGTTCCCAACGTAGCCCTTGAAGCACACCAGTGGTAGCACCTTCACTCGCCGGTCGGCAATACGCCAGCGCTCACCCAGTCGCCCGACCTCAACTCAGTTCTAATTAGAGTCCATTGCACCAGACTGTACTCTTCTCAATATGGTGTAGTTTGAAATACACCTTTTTCCCATAGGACCTGAGCCTATATGGTTGAATGGTCGAGACCATGTGACTACACGTGCAATGGCACGCAACTGATGTTCATTTTTTTTTTTTTCAATGAAAGTAGAAGAATGGAAGATAAAGTTTTGTAGTTCTCAAGGTGAGGTCTGAAATATGACAGTAATCATGAAATCAGTTTTGTTTTCAAAACACAAGTTATGGCATAGATATGAGGTAGCACTTCTCTGCAAGTTGTTAAACAGGAATATATGTATTGTTGAATGTACGATAAGTAAAAGGAGATATATTGAATAGCGAGGAATCAGGTACATAGATGCGGGTTGAAATATGTTATACTCTCTGTGGGAAATTTAACATAGACATATGCAGACTCCTGTATTGTATTAGCAGTCATTATAATGAATCTTGTCTTTCATGAGCCTGCCCTCCTCAAGGTATAAAGCATCGCAATCTATTAGGGATATTTAATTCGATGCTGCAGTCTGTATTGACTTTGTAGAAAATTCCTGTTCATATTTGCTGAGCATTTTCTAGGTTCTCTTTTCATTTACTCTCCTTTATGTTGAAAAGAAATTTTAGAATCATGTTGAAAATTGACATCATGCATTGTAATATTACTTGTGCATTAGTATTTTAGAAGAGATTTTGAAATGAAGACTGCTGTAATTGTGTTTGAAATTTGATGATGGAACACCTTGTGGAGTAAGAGTGATGAACAACTCTTCCTTTTTTTTTAAGGATGCACAGTATTCATTGATTTAAAAAATCAGGTTTTGACATCTAGAAAGTATTGGTATGCTACATGTAAATTGCTACACAGTGAATATGGGCATAATGATAGTAAATGAGTAATGAGTGTAAGTAGTAATCATTGGCATATTGTATTACACCTAGCAATTGTCTGTATTCAATATCATCTTCTGACAATGTGATGCCAAATGTGACTTGGAAATCATGTATCACGTAGAATTTCACAAGCATTTTTTTTTTCATTTTATTTTTTTAAATTCACCTTGTCTACACAGTGTCTTGGCAGGATGTTCTGATTGTGGTTCTATTGGTCTGTGGTCTCAGATTTTATTTGCAGGGTGACTCATAAACCAAACACTGAAATATATTTCGCCCTGTCTGCTTTAAATCAACTAATGAATCAAATTGCTCTTTCATTTGGTGTAGGATGTAGCTCTGATTTGCTAGGCATTGTGGGATTGTAAACAGATGAAGGCTCATTTTGGCTTAACGAAGTCATCATTTGATGAGTTTGCGAGGACATTTTGAATCATAGTCATTATGCAATAGCAGTTTAGAATGGGACTGTAAATCCCCATAGAAGAAATAGGAGAACACAAGTATTATGTGAAAATTGGAGGATATCTAAGAAAGCTCACTCAGTGCTGCAAAAAGGATGAGATTAAAAGTGAGGTTTGTTTTTGACTCCACAACTTATCAGTAGGGGAAAGCATGGTTAAATCTAGATGGGTTTTTTTTTTTTTTTAATATACAGGAAGGTGGATAGGAAGATGGTTTCTGACTTTAAACAAGTGTGAAAGCTCAAGCTTGTCTGAATTTTATAAAAAAGTTTTTATCAATGAATATGGTGGTGATTTATATGTAAGTAATTGTAATGATTGTGGGTTCTTTGTTATGTAGATAAGTAAATATGCTTTCAATTTGAACATGTATGGTATATTTTGAGCAAGGTTGTATGTTTTAGATGAAGTCAATAAGTCAATGGCACTTCAACAGGAAAGAATTGCATGAATTGTATGTTGAAATCAAAGAATTTTTGATAAATACTGAAATTGTCAATATGCAAAAGATTTGAACTCACAAAGTGAAACTTATATTGTGTAATTGCTTGAGGTTGTAATGACAATTAAATGATTATATTTTAGGGTCAATTAGCTCAAGTCTCATATTTATTGTACTTAATGTAAACATGTCAATAATGTATCAAAATTACCATTACTTTATTATCCTTTTCTCAATATCTTTTCATGATGTAGAGATTATTGGCATAAACCTTTTTTTATTATATCATATGACATTAACTTTGGTATGTAGAGGTATGCTTTATGACCTCTTTGCTTATATTTTGTCTAGGATGGACACGAATGACAGCAAATATTAAAGGGCTGTTGAATAAATTCTTTATTGGTAATGTTGAAAAAATTCATGTGTTTACCTGTAACATGAAAATGTAGTCCTTAAACCCATGGAAGATGAGTCCTGAGTATACTCGGGCAGGTTTCAATGGGAAATGTGTGTTGTAGCAAAATCAGCCTGTTCTCAACAGATTAAGCTGTTGCTCTTGTTAGGGTTATTATAACTGCCATGTCGCCAAAATTCAAGTATATCATTTTATTTGTGATATTGTTTCTTGTCATCATTAGTTCTGGTAAGATATTTGTGTGGAACTTACGGTATCATGGTTTTGTTCACTCTGTCCTGTAGGTATAGAAACGTAAGATACTTGTATGAATGCTTAGGAAATATTGCAAGGTATGACATTAAATCAGTGAATTTACACAAGTGACATGTAGATTCACTTTATAAGCAGTTTTAAGAAAAGTGTTTTTTTTTCTCTCTCTCTTTCTCCCATTTTTAAAGGGAAGTAAAAGATATGTGAATATGTTTAATTATTCTTTATGATATGAGTAAGACCCACAATCATTTGATGCTACTGGAAGAAGAATTTGATCTTATCAGGGAAAATATGTGGATATTAACTGTGCATTTCATGTAAATTTGCTTGCACTGATATTGATATCAACATTAGTTGTTATTGAGGAAGATTGTATTCCAATAATTGATAATCATTTCACTGCCTTGCAGAGGATGGCTTGGAAATACATCTGTATAAATAGAAGAAGAAGAAGAAGGAGGAGGAGGAGGAGAAGGAAGAGGAGGACTATTATTCAGGGGTGAAGAATTGAACATTTGGTCATATATGACAAATAAAGCAGGTTTTGATTTCATGTACCATATACATGTATTTCATTATGATATTATGCTTTAAGCTTGACTGACTTATTTTTGAATGAAATATGTTAATGCTGTTAGAGAAGACAAATGATATAGGATCATCTGTTGATGGAAATACTTACTGATATATGTATGAATCATGACTTCAATATAGTTACTGCAGTTATATAAATACATGTACTGTATGCATAGCAAGTTCAGGGCTCAGTATGATATCCACATGACACCTCCAGACTGTAGTTAGACATGTGATCATGCAAAAATCAAGGTGTGTGAGTTGACATGTGTACCAGTGATAATACCTATTGAACGCTTTTACATAAAAAAAAAAGCAAGGAGTATTCCAGATAAGATGCCTAAGAAACAGATAAAAAAAAATAAAAAAAAAAAAATATATATATATATATATATATATAAGGTGTATTGTGCCTTTCAGCCAGAAATTGTTAGGTTTATCTTCTCAGTCTTTCAGTGTGTGAGTACACTTATGGCATTTGTCACAAGATTACTCAATTAACAGTGTACATGTGCACAACTAACACAAATCTCTGTGATACCAACTGTGAAAAACAAAAAGATGATGTGGGCTTTCATTTCATATCAGTACTTTACTTAGAATTCAAGTACTACCTGTTGTAATCCTTTCATCTTCCTCATCAGTAGATGGAATCCAGATGGAATCCAAAGAAAAACAAAACTTTTATGCAAAGAAAGAGTGAAGATTTGGATGTGTGGATAGGGAGATAGATTACATTTCGTGAGAGTGGATGAAGATACGGTGTAGATGCTATATTTTTGTAGAGGTAGATTCCAATAATCTGCAGGTGCATAGTATATTCGTGCTGGTCACACAAATAGTTCTTTGTAGTTTCCTCGTGCATCATATTCCACATTGTTTGTCTTTCATTAAAGTGCCTGAGTGGTATTCAGTCTTACTCTTTGGCGTTGCTCAATCCTAAAGGATTGAGCAATCGCACAGACATGAAGCATGGCAAATTTTGTTGTCACTGTAATTATACTTTCAACTTGTACAACCAGAAAGTGCATGTACTAATAATTCATATTTATATTTCTATTGTTTGCAGCCTTCATTGAGTCTTTGTACTAAGCTGTCTTTCTCTGTCAAAGCTATTTCCATAAAATTTGAGAGTTTGATAGATTGTATATTGTTCTTTCTGATCTTACTCTATGTGCAGCAGAAATTCAATAAAAGATGAAAAGATGAAGAGAAATGTTATTGATTTTACATTACAAAGATCTTGTGCGACTAATTTTTGGAATCACAATAAAAACAGCAAACATAATGTAGTAAATGTTTTGTGTCCTTTATTGTATTCTTAAGGTTTTATGTCAGAAGAGTCTGGTTGCAAGTACATAAAATAACCTACAACAGTTATGACAATAACACGAAGACAACATCTACAGTAATTATCTGAGGGCATTTAAAGAGTTTGATTGCAAAATGGTGACGTGCCATTTTTAAACACTTTAAAGTGAGTCCATCCTTAGGTCAAAATAAAACCTTTCCCATGATGCATCACTTGTTACATTGCAGGAGAAAATGTACAACTATCGAACAAGAGTTAGATCGCGCTATCCGCCTTATTTTGCAAAGTTTTGGCGAAGAAAAAACTTTGTACACTTGTACATACTGTAGTTTTCTGGCCGCTCTGACGGAAATATCGCAAGATAAGCATCCATGCAAAGGATATTTAATAAGGGCACGGATAATCAGTATCGATGCCAAAAATTAGCATTAGTTTCGCGTGCGTTTGCCTTATACAGTATAGTACAGTGAAACCCCGTTATAACGAGTTCGGTTATTAACGAGGAACCGCTTATAACGAGGTGATCGCCTCGGTCCCGTTTTCCTTTGCGTGTAAACATATGGCAAAACGAATCGGTTATAACGAGTTCGGTTATAATGAGATTCCGGTTATAACGAGGACATTTTCGGCGCATCATGATAATGAAAAACATAAGAAATTTGATCGGATATAACGAGGTACCATTTTTTGACTTGCCGCTTTTCAAACATGCGACAAACGAAACATTGAAAATCGAATTCACGCTATCCATGTCTTTTTCCCGTTTTGCAGAGAACAGTTCCTTCCATGTTTTCTTCTAAACCACGCAATAAGACACATTAATACCATCAGATGTTCCTACTAAATTATTAAACATAATCATTCGATTTTCTTTTTCGCGAGATCACACGCGTGCATAATGTTATAGGTCAGACCACAGCGCAACAAGGGAAAAAAGATAACGCACTCAAAAACTTTTCATGTAGCGACACTCGTGGCAAATATGGAAATTGGAATGCGTGTGCAACTCAACATTATATCCTTTCCATTTTGTAGTCCCGACTTCCAGTTCTTTCGCTGGTGCTGGTTATAGCAAATATGAGTGTATGATTATAGCCGAAATAATTAATGAAATCACAATCTCGCCGGGTGACAGTAGCGTAAAAATAAAACGCGAAGGGATTTTCGGAAGAAGATAAAGAACGCATCTTTAATCCCTTCGGGCGCAACGATAATACATTGTATGAGATTACAGCCGAAATGATTCATGAAATCATCGCATTCCCGCTGGGCACGAACAGCGTAAAAATACCCCGCAAGTTACGGTAAACGACGCATGTATGTTATTCTGAAATCATCGCGATCTCGCCGGTTGACAGTAGCGTAGAAATAGTTAAATAACGCATGTTAAGCTACTTAATCGGTGTTCAGAAAAAGAAACAAACGCATTTAACAATTTGAATAAATCTGGGTTTGTTCATTATCACAATTTTAACAACGCATTTCACAGTGAAGATTTTCTTTCTTTCTGAATGGTCTATGAGGAACAGATTTGCGTAAAAAGGATCACAACCTTCTAACTTCAATCCTGTCGCATATTTTTCAAGAAAGGATGTACAAAACTCGAAGAGATTTTCGGAAGAAAAAAAAAACAACGCATTTTAATCCTTCCGGGCGCAACGATCATGCATTGTATAAGATTACAGCCGAAATGATTCATGAAATTATCGCATTCCCGCTTGACACCAACAGCGTAAAGATATCTCGCAAGTTACGGTAAACAACGCATTTATGTTACTGTACTTTATTTGCGCTGGCGTTTAGAAAAATTTAACAAACGCATTTTATTCAATCTGATTTTAATATAATATAGAAATAAAAATAATATAGATATAAAATAATGTCCCTTTATTCTCTCTATAATAATGAGTCATAATTGTGTAATAAAACGCAAAGGATGTTCTTAACTTTATTATAACATCGTCCTTATGTTTTTCTATGTTTTTGATGCGTACGGTTATAACGAGGTACCGGTTATAACGAGGTAATATCGCCGGTCCCACTGACCTCGTTATAACGGGGTTTCACTGTATAGGGACGTTTGTCAAAAAATCAATGTTTACGTATTGTTTCGCGCCTGATAAGATGCCTGAGATTAATGCATTTAATAGACGTAGGTACTTCCGATGGGTGCTGTTCGTTATTCCGAAGATTCGATATTCCGAAGTTTCGTTATTCCGAAGGTTCGTTAATCCGAAACACGCAAATTCCCTATACCTAGAGGTTCGTTAATCCGAAAATGAAAAAGGGTTCGTTAATCCGAACATTTGTGGCGTTATTCCGAAGGTTCGTTATTCCGAAGATTTGTTCATCCGAAAATGAAATTCGGAAAAACGAACCTTCGGAATAAGGAATCTTCGGACTGAAGAGCCTTCGGAATAACGAACCTTCGGAATAACGAGCTGTAACCCTTCCGATAAGGTTTAAAGGAGACCTCCGGATGATTTTCAAATTTTTACATTATTTTGAACATATAGATTAGTTATACTGGGTACAGAGTTTCAGGATTTATGATGATTGGGATGAAAAATAAGAATGTTTTCGAAGTTTATAACAAATTGCAATGAACAAGGATGATGACATGGCAGCCTCACCATAAGAATGCATGAGATGTGGCTCAAGGAAGCAGCTCAAAAGAAGAAGGCATGCATAGATTACACACAGGTGAGCTTGCAAGCATGCGGTATTGTAATGGAATGACACTGCTACATTTCTGAGATATGTGAGGCTCCTATGTCATCATCTTTGTTCAGTGTATTTTGTTAAAGGTTTTTGAAAGTACTGTTTCTCTGCTCAAGAACCACAATAAATTCTACAAATCTATACATGAAGCTGTTGATTTATGTACTACATGATGTGAAATTATGAAAATCGTCCGGAATGCCCCTTTAAGAGCTGAAGTTCCAACTGGATATGATTATTCAAACAGCTGTCAGTTTTCAGGTTATACCTTTGTGCCTTAATTGATGTTCGGTGTTGAGGAAGCCGCCTTCTTTCTAGACAATCTAAAAATTCACTGTTTTGAATTCTGCCGTAACATGGGGTATATTTTGCTCGTAAATAAAATGAAATTTCACCTAATGATAACATACACAGTGTATATAAAACAAATGAAATCCTGTCCAGATAGGCTTCGTTCCATCGGGTGATCGCGTTCCATCGGGTGATCGCGTTCGCGTCGGGTATCGCGTAAAACACGCGAACGTTCGTGAATTTGCACCAGTTGGCTTTTTCGCAAAGATTCGGGAAAGCTATATCCGATATATACTTCGTAAATAATAGGGGTCTAATTCTCAAACGCGCCACCCGACCCTTCGTATATTATTAGGGCAAGTGCTACGAAAGGTGGTGCTACGAAAGGTCGTGCAACGCGACCACCGACGCGAACGCGATCACCCGATGGAAGTAAAAACCCGTCCCGATGTATCTCCATTAAAAAGTGTAGATTATCGAGCTGCATAATATGAAAATGTTTGAAACTATACCATCTTGGAGAGTTGATTTTATCACTTACCGCTCAATTCCGACAAATTAAAGTAATGGCATAATCTTCGAGTGTAAACAGTACTTTACTCAGATTGGCACCCGGACGCGATTTTTTTTTTCCCGTAACCCTAACGCGTCGAAATTGCCAATTGTGTCACTTGAGCAAAGACTATCAGTGTACTGGCTGGTTTTGTACGCATGCGCTTGACCAGTGGCATAGTCGTCTGCTAACACAGAATCAGATTCGAATGTGAATGGCACGCCCTTCAAACATAACAACGGGTTTGTGTGTAGGTGTGTGTGTGTGTATGTGCGTGTGTGTGTATGTGTGTGTGCGTATGTGTGTGTGTGTGTGAGTGTGTGTGTGTGTGTGTGTTTAAAAAAGAAGGTGATTCAGTAGCACAAGACAGTGTGTGCGTAAGGCAGATATGGATTGGCTTGAAGTTACTAAGTAATCAGAAAGCCTTTTCTGAGATATTCATGCAACATTCTATGTCAAGTAATACGCTACGCATGGTATGATTTGTATATATAGGACTATATTGTACTGTGTGTAAGAAAAATATGATTTAGAAGCACAAGAGATAAGAATTCAGCTGCTTATTTTTGTTCAAATCAATTTCATTGTAAACATGGGCCTGATATCGATGGAATTCTAATAAAGAATATCATTTTTTTTTTTGGTGTATTATTCTGTTCGCACTGCAAGTATACACTCAACAGTAACACGTTCCCATTAATCGAAGTTCCAGAGGAAAATGAGAAGTGAGGACACAAGTCGTACATGGTAAATTTAGTCCATGGGCCAAGACCTGAAAAATGGGTTGTTGGTACCATCTGAGGTGGCACAACCTTTTTGGTGTCAGTTTGTTTGTCGGGCATAGATATGCTTATAAAGCTATGATAGCATTTCCAAATGAGTAGCTTAGTCATAATAAATGAATTTTTAACCAATTTGGTCTTGTTTTTATATCCCTATACTCCTGAATCGAAACTAAACCGCTATACAAAGAAGAGCACTGCCTTCTGTATGTCCACAGGCGTTCTGTTGTAAACGCGGTGCGCTTAGTCTTTATTCAAGGTAGCGAATGGAATATCCATAGGATTATGATGTCCACAGCTGTCACGCGGTGCGCTTAGTCTTTATCTAGACCAATGTACCGTTATCATGATTAAAGTTCCTCATAAAAGGGATTATCTATACTGTTTTTATACTACCCTATCAACAAATACATCAGTTTTAAACAAAAATCACTCTGTCCATTTACAATATTATTCATTATCATCTATCGTAGTGTACCGGTACATTGTTTTTGCATTATCTTATATTGTTGGAGGGAAATAAAGCGACATTGGCGTGGTATCAGCGTTTCCACCGTAGCGTTTTCGCCGGAAAATGATAAATAATTGAAAGATACGGTAAAATTCACGATGAATTGCTTGTGTTGTTGTTTTTGTTTTTAGATAAAAGGATATACACTGTATCATACGCTTTGGATATTCACTTTGCCGTCTAGAATAAAGACTAAGCGCTGTGGACATCATAACCTTTGGATATTCCCTTCGCTGCCTTGAATAAAGTCTAAGCGCACCGCGTTTACAACAGAACACCTGTGAACATACCGTAGAGCTGCATTTTACAGCTCTATGGAACATACAGAAGACAGTGCTCTTCTTTGTGTAGCGGTTAGTTTCGATTCAGAAGTATAGAGATATAACAACGAGATCAAATTGGTTAAAAATTCATTTATTATGACTAAGCTACTCATTTGGAAATGCTATCATAGCTTGATAAGCATATCTATGCCTGACAAACAAAATGACACCAAAAAGGTTTTGCCACCTCAGATGGTACCAATATTTGGCCTGGCCCATGGACTAATTGGAACTTTATTCGAAGACGTTTCACATGAGCAAGCCGTTTAGCAAGTATATCATTTTACAAAACTCAGCACTCGGTATATCGTGTACAACATAAGCAGTGAGGTGACTCACCTTGCTGGTATGTTAGCAGGGAAGTGAGACTTAAAATTCTCTCACCTCCCTGGTACACGGGAGGGTGCCTTTTTCAATCAAAGTTACAAATCACTGGTCACTTTCATTGACAGCGATCACTTGTGTTCAGATTATTTATGGGCTGCCTTACGCGGCAGCCTCAAAAGTGGAGTGAGCGTCAGGTGGTGTCCGTTGACAAGCCACGAATGATTTTATTTTTATTTTTATTTTTATTTTTATTTGTGGGGGGGGGGTAGGATAATAGTGCTGCTTGATATAATGATGTGTACATAGGCCGTGAGGTAAAAGAAATTTCATTTTAATTCAATTCATTTCGATTTTATTGTCCGTTTCTTGAAATTTGTTTTGTTAGCATGCATACAAGTTACATCGATACATACAATATACAGAGCACACGTTTAACATGGATACATAGACATGATAAACACGCAAGAGATATACAGCAATACAATGTCAATGTCATTGTCAGAAATAATATAACATTAAAGAAATATTAATATGTATAAATCAAGTTGTGTTGGGTGTGGTGTGCATTAACATACACAAGTGTGTAAACATGTATCAGATTTATAATAACTATATAAAACTTTTAAACAATTTAAATTAATACATCTTTACGTCTAAATAAGTGATGTATATATAAAAATCTCGAAGGCTATTTATGTGCGTGTGTTTGCGTGTATATGTGTATACGTGCGTGAACGTACAAGAATGTAAGTCTATGATTTTTGACAAAACCGTATAAATTACATCCATACGATTGTTCTTTTGTTTTTGTTTTACAACAGCTGAGATACTGTATGATATAGTAATTAGCTAGTCAACTGTCAGGATGGCGTTAACAGCTGTCTGTGAAGGGTTAGTGTGTAGGATCGCATTTGTATAACATCAAAAATCTACGGTTTAAAGATGTTAAAAGCAATGACAGTATTCAGTGAAACATTGTGCCAACATCGATCCATGTGACGTTTACATGAATGGTTAGTCCAGCGTGGCACGACATAACTATGTGCATGTATAAGGTTGAGCCAACATTGGTTCGAAACCAAGATGTTGACTCCACTAGGAATTAATCACCTACACAGTATTCAAAAATTCATTCTGCCCCCCTCCCTCGCAGAAAAGTGGTGTTTTGATGTGCTCGTCACTTAAGTTATGAAGAGTATTTTGATAATTTGTAAAGAAATCATTGAGAAATTTTTTGAAATGTATTTTCCATGATGAAGCAATAGAACTGATGTCACAGAGGTTATTTGTAAAATATTTGGAGTGATTACTATAGAGGATGAATTTGAAATGGAATACATCCGTACAAACATGTATTTTAAAGGTCCTGTTTGCCGTTGAGAACAGTGATTTAAAAAATGTTCAAGATATCACTTTTGATGCATATTATATGTGTAGGTCATTTCGTTGTATCACAAAACATCCCACCATATAAAACGTTTTCAATAAAGCATGAAATATAAGGAGATATCACTATTTTTCTCACTAAACCATAACTGTAGACGGTTTAATCTGGAAACATTTTTATTATAACTATTGTACACATTTTGTATATCTAAATATATATAACATCGATGATAATGGTTCAAATATTTACATTGGTTGTTTCTAAGACCCCGAGCCGCGGCCGAGCCCAGCCCCGCTTCAGTGTAAACGCACAAAAGGCCAAATGCGAGGCCAAAATTGGCCTCGCATTTGGCCTCGCTCTGGAGGTGGTCTCGGCCGCGGCCGAGCCGCGGCCGAGCCTGGCCTATTCTTGGTGTAAACCAAAGACGCTACTATCTTTGGTGTAAACGCAAACTGGGCCAAATGCGCGGCCAATTTTAGTCTGGCTTCCAGACCCTCTGCCCGTACTATTTCGCTATTCACGATATTACCCCCGCCCCTCAACGTGGAAAACTGGTATAGTTTAAGGTGGTTTTGTCCTGCAAAGGATTTTTCCTTCGGCAAAGGCCTTTGCCCGAACGGCGATTTTGTCGCCACGGAATCCAGTTGGCAAAGGGTCTGAAAACCAGGCTATACCAAATTGCGTTTGTTTACAAGCAGAGCGCCACTAAATATTGAAAGGTTTGAATTAAAAGCGCGGCCGAGCCCAGCAGTGTAAACGGACAAAATTGCGAGGCTCGGCCCCGCACTGTAAACGGGGTCTATCCCTAACGCACATTTAAGAACTATTTTGAAGCACCAATGCTGGGTTTTTGTTTCATATGCAAAAGGTAAATGATGCCTTTACGTTAGAATATGACATTTTGCATACATGTACTTTTTTTTTCTATTCTCTTGTATAGGAAGTCGCTGGAAACGTCATAGATTGCCTGATTTTCTTGATCGATTATAATTTGTTGAAGATTAGAATGATACATTTCTTAAGAAGGTTTTCCTCAATCTTTAACCAATAATATTTTCTTATTTGCCAAGGGTTTTTTTATTTTTTTTTTAAAGAAGTTATCTTTAGTTTGGACTTCCCTTTACTTTAGGTTTCAAACACAGACATGTAAATTCATCTATTTCAACGTTTGACGTTGTATCTCAGATCAGCAAAAGTTGTCGATTTCTACAGCCTGGATGCATTAGGATGCGTGCAGAAAATGCACAGAAATTGGTTAGGAAAAACATATAGCACTAATACTAATGTAGTCATATGAGCGGTTGAATTGGCAGAAAGGGATGGAACAAACTTTATGAACATCCCAGCTAGCAGACGGAGGTAAGAAAGACGTCTCAATTTGGTTGCAACTACATGGTCAAAGTTGTCGCAAGTCTTAAAATGACCAGAAAATGACGTGATTTCAACGTCTCGTTGAAACGAATTTATCACGTCATGTTATGGATATCCTGATGTGTTACGTCAGTTTTCCGACATATTTATTACCTAATAATGGTGACATATTGATGACGTAAAATTTACGTCAAATTTGTGACGTAATTTTTACGTCATAAACACGTATTAATGACGCAATCTACGTTGGTTTGCAACGTATTCATAGCGTTATTTAAATGACGTCTTAATACCGTAATATATATTTTGTTTTACAACGCATTTATGACGTCATATGAGCGACGTATTAACGTGAAACCAAGTAATTGTTGTTCACATGACATGTTCTTACGGAAGCCATATTGCAGGGGAAAAAATTATGTTATTTTCGTCCCCGTGCTTCATAATTTTGCTGGCTAAAACGTGCTCCATTAGTTTACAGCAAATACATGTCAGCGAAATGGGGCGGTGGTTTACAGGAGTAGATCGATTACCTTTCTTGTAGTATATCAGTTTGCTTTGCAACGTGTTTATCACGTCATATTAATGACGTATTTTAACGTTAAATTTACGTTGTTTTGCGACGCATCTATAACGTTGCATTAGCGACATATTAACCTTATGTTCACGTCAATTTTGCGACGTCTTTATGACGTCATTTCATTAGGCCTACGAATAGTTTTATAGAGTTGTATTGCTTTGCTTTGCAACGTATTTATCACGTCATACTAATGACGTATTATAACGTTAAATTTACGTCGTTTTGCGACGTATTTATGACGTTATATTAACGACATATGAACTTTATGTTCACGTCAGTTTTGCGACGTCTTCATGACGTCATATAATTAGGCCTTCGAATTATAGTTTTGTAGTTATATAAGTTTGTTTTGCAACGTATTTATCACGTCATATTAATGACGTATTATGACGTTAAATTTACATTGTTTTGCGACGTATTTATGACGTTATTATATATAAGCGACATATTAACGTTATGTTTACGTAAGTTTTTCGACGTCTTTATAACGTCATATAGTTAGGCCTACTAATTATAGAGTTTTATAGAGTTATATCAGTTTGCTATGCGACATATTGTCGTCAGAGTGACGACACTTTCACGTCATTACTGTTGTCAGAAAGACGTCGAAACTGTCAACAATAAGACGAATTTTTGTTCAAATGGAAGATATAAAAATGACGTCATTATTTAGACTTCAGAAAGGCGCAATAATTGTCGTTTGTTTAACGTAAATAAGCAAAGAAAGCAGACATCATTTAGACGTCTTAAACTGATGCCAGAAAGTCGTATTTCTGCTCAAATGGATGACGTCTAAAAGACGACATATTTGTGACGTCTTTCTGACGTCTGGGTTGTTATACAAAGACGTCATAAAGACGTGTAAATTACTAATTTAAAGACGAGACTGACGTCAAAAAATCTTTTAGACGAAAATAAACAAAGATACTGGACGTCATATAAACGTTTCAAACTGACGTCAATATATCGTATTTTTCCTCAAATGGAAGTTGTCCAAAAGACGTCATTGGTGGTCATATAAGAGTCGTCTTAATAACGTGTAAATCACAATTCTAAAGACAAGATGTACGTCAGAACGTCATGAGCACGTCGTATACACGTCAATTCATGACTTTTTAACGTATATTGGAAAAGAAAACAAGGAATACATCTGAAAGACGCCTTTTCTTCAAGAATAATGGTAATGGACGTGATTTTGACGTCATTTTGAAGTCGTGGCCAGTTGGTTTATCAGTATTTCAGTTTAAGATCTAATAAAGCGCTTGTGAGCATCTCAAGGTACAATCATGATAAAAATCTAACCTACCCTACTCCTGCAAATGTCCTAAGCCTTACATCTACGTCTACCACCTATTCATATATAGTTGCTAGCACGTTTAAGGGGAAAAATTTGTAATGCTTTATGACATGGTTACTAAACTAGGTCACAGCAGGCTCAATCTTGAAATATATAAATATGTGTTCATAAAACACGCTGAAGTTTGAATAACAAACATTTTTTAACAATAGAGTGCACAATTTCTGACATTTTAATGATTATGACCAGAATGTTTACTTTTTCAGACGTGAACAACGACCAGCTGTGACCTCGCTTTCATTTTCTTTCAGAATAACTCTTGATTATCATACGTTTTTTTACGTAAGCATACACAAAACTTTGCAACTTGAGTAACGATATACTGCACACCTACCACACCCACACAAACACACAAACACACATTGCACGCACTCGCACATACACACAAAGACACACACACATAGTGCATGGAAGGTGCAATCATTGCACTTTCAGGCGCCCGCCCTCGAGTTTCGGTGCAAAGAAAACATACACACACACACACACACACACACACACATTGTGCCAAATAACAACACATTATAAAACGATCGTTTCAAGCCGCTTCGACAAATGTGTATTACTCATAAACCCATGAAACCACCTGGGAATCTGTACCAGTTAATGCCAGGTGATTGTTTCTATAATATATCGATCATGAAGTTTCATAAAAAGTTACGAGTATAACAAGAACTCGAGTTTTGGAGCGCCGACAATCGATACAAAAATTATTCATTTTTCTAGTTTTGGTGTTGTCGTAATCACTGGATAAGGAGACTACTAGAGTCCATGACGTCATGTGTGGACAACAATGTAAAGAAAACATGAAGAGAATTCCACAAAGAAATAATTTTTCATGAAAATTACACATTCCATCAACTTAATTGATGCTGACATAAGTTATGTTAAAGGCAGTAATCATTCCCCCTACTTTCTGAAAGCGGTTTTTATAGTCAAATGTTCTTTCATTACGCAAGAAAAGTGAAAACATGTTTTATGATTTTCTTTATATTTTCTTTATGTTGTTGTCCACACATGATATCATGAACTCAAGTATCCCCTTATCCAGTTGTACCAACATCAAAACGTTAAAAATGCATAACTTTTGCATCTTTTAAAATATTGTACGATTTTCCTTTAACTGTCACTGATGTGTTTTACTAATGTTGCTGCTTTCACTCAATCCACATTTCTCTTTGGGTTTGGGTTTCCTTCACTGATGGTCGTTTTGGTAGAGGTAACGAGGCACTTGATGAGGAGAACTATAGGGTTGGCAGTGATAAAGTGAACATCCAAAAATATAGACCTATATATTTATTTTGATAGATCAATTCAAACCGTACGTGATATTATAATTTTAAATGAAAATGAGTTGCTGTTTGCTTTATAAACGCTGTTTCAAAATGCCTTTATAAAGCTGATTGAATTAATATATCAATATAGAGATTTTATCGATCGAAATCAATGATTACTCTCCCCCAGCTTCTCTTCCCTCCCCCATCTTCATCTTGGATGTTAGTGCATGAGAACTTAATCATATATCTTGATCTACATGAACCTGAACTAAAAAGGAGCCTACTACGCCTTTCTGAATCATTTTTTTTTTTCAAAGCACAATCATCGTGAGGTTGGAGAAGTATAAACCCAAATTAACCAAGTAATGTATTCATGTTACCCAATTAGACATAACGCCCACTTCGAATCTGATTCTGCGTGGCTTAATAAACATGATCAATGTTAACAATAGCAATTGCTGCAGTTGTACGCCTATATAGGCCTATATAATACTTATATCATAATTCATTCCAAGCTTAGATTTCCAATTTACTTTTGCAAGATATTGATGAAAACTTCGAGTTTGCATCTTGTACTCCATGACTGAATTTCTCTTTTCTAATGTTTTCATCGAGACGCTCAGCGCTTAGAAACATTGTAATAAGCGCTTTAATAAATGATATTTATTATTATCATTAACAACGCAAGTGACAAAAGGAAAAGTGTCAGCAACCAGTAGTGTAAGCAGACGGCAAAGCAGAACGCGATGCCGATGGCGAAGTGGAAACACTTTTTTTGTTTTTCAATGATATTTTATTGATTTCATTCAAATTAATCATAAATCAACCCATTCTGGGTGTAACATGAACATAAGAACGGTACAAATGCCATTCGAAAGACAAATCCATTACCAACTTATACTCCCCATCATCTCCCTGAAAACATAACTCGATTATAAATCAATCCTACTGACCATTTCTTCACGAGAAAGTATTGACATGTAAAAAAAAAAAAAATGTATATATATATGTATCTTTGACTATGGTATACTTATACTGCCAATCATCTCTCTTCAACATAACTCGATTATAAATCGAGTATGTAAGGGTATATATATACAAGGGTATATACATAAAAAAGCAACAAAAATACGTTATACAAACTAGAATGAAATCATTTCATTGAAATCAAATCCCCATCCCCCACCAACCCCGATGCACTCAAACCTATCCCACACCCCCACCACAACCTCAAACACATACATCCACAACCACCACACACATACACCCCAAACACCAACACACATACACACCAACACCAAAAACGCACATACACACATACACCCCACACACAAGACACACCCGAAACGATACCACCTTTCTTCCTAATAAAAACGACTTCCAAATTCAGAAACATTTTCCCATTTCAGCAAATGTAATCCCAACTTATTTCTTTTTATAGCAATTTCTTTTTCTTCATCCCGAAAACTTATTATTCTTTTACAAATTTCCTCCAAAGTAGGAATTTTTCCCTCCGACCTAGATCTAAAAATGATATATTTCAAAATAAAAATTATTGTATTATAAAATTTTACTTTTGGATCCCTTCCCGTAACACCAAAATGAACATCTCTCCACTCTATATTTCGAAGATCTGCCATCTCAAACCTATCTATCACTTCCTGCCACAAATTCTTAACATACACACAATCCCAAAATAAATGTTTATATGTTTCTACCGATTGCTCACAAAAAGAACACCGTTATTTGCAACGAAACCAAACTCAAAAAGATTTTCCTTTGTATAAACAACTCCATGTAATAATTTATACTGAAATTCCCTAAGTTTTGTTAGAAGTGTTGTCATTCTTGGTCTTAAAAATATATGTGTAATTTCCTTTTTCGAAAACAAATAATCATTTTGGCCATCTTTCATTCGTAAAACATACAATTGCTGTAAATTTGTAACAAAGTTCATACACCTTTCTAAATGAAACATCTTTCAATAAAATTACATGCTCAAAAATTTTCAAAAAAATATTATATTCATCTTCATCAACAATAAAAATCATATATATTTCCCTCAAATTTCTGGCTTCTTACAACAACCTCCCCTATTTCCCAAACTTTAACTATATTTTCACTATCTAATCCTAACCTGTGAAAATATACTGCTGATCTCATACGATCTTTTTCCATAATTTGCTTCACTAAATAAATATTCTTCCTGTATAAATTTTCACAAAATATCATTTTCCCTTTACACAAATAATCCTTATTATTGAAAAAAATTGGATTAATCTTGCCTTCTTGATAATTCCGGTTATTCTCCATTTCTTGCCATGCCCTCAAAATTTCTAAATAAAACAATGGTACATTAAACTTTAGAAATCGTATATCATAATTGCACAAAAATATGAATCTTCCTCCCGCAGACCTAAAAATATAATCAAAGAAAAGTTTCCATCCCATGAGCTTCTCA
The DNA here is from genome assembly GCA_033980235.1 of Diadema setosum. Lineage (NCBI taxonomy): Eukaryota > Metazoa > Echinodermata > Echinoidea > Diadematoida > Diadematidae > Diadema > Diadema setosum. Next base: position 35,357,515 of record CM067063.1, read on the forward strand.
CCATATAACAATCGCTTCAACCACATAATTCGTTGACTCTTAACAAACAATTCAAAATTTTTCATTCTAAGACCGCCCTCACTATAATCCTGATAACAAATAACCCTTTTAATTCGATCTTTACCATTCCATATAAATTCAAAACAAATTTTATTGATATCTGCCACTACCCACTTTGGAACCTCTATTGATGAAGATACATAATATAATTTAGACAGAGCATATGTTTTGAGCAAAAATATTTTTCCCATTACAGTCAAATCTCTTTGTCTCCACCATCCCAAAAGTCTTTTAATCTTACTCAGTATCTCTTTATAATTCATTTCTTCTCTGACCTTAATATCCAATGCAAAATACACTCCTAAAATCTTTATTTCAGTTACAACATTACCCATGGGTAATCTTTCATGTTCTCCCTTTTTCTTCCCTATACTCATTACCTTTGTTTTATCAATATTAACCTTCAAACCACATAATTCATAAAAATCCTTAAATATTTCCTGTATTCTGATAATTGATGACCTATGTCTAACAAATAAAGTCATATCATCAGCATATAAAACTTGTCGAACCTCAAAATTCTCAAACTGAATACCTCTAATCTCATTATCCCTTCTCACCGCCTGCGCCAGAATTTCCATTACCAATAAAAACAAATATGGTGATAATGGGTCGCCTTGCCTCACCCCTCGCTTTATATCAAAATAACCTGTCGAAACACCTCCGTTCATAACACAACTACTTATTCCATTATACATGATTTTCACCCAAGAACAAAACGACTCACCAAACCCAAATAATTTTAACACCTTAACTAAGAATTTGTGCGAAACTGAATCAAACGCTTTTTCAAAATCAACTGCTATCAAATATGCCTCTTCTTCGCAATAATTATTACAATAGAAAATCATATTGTCTATCAAACGCAAAGCCTCACCAATATATCTTTTTTTTTTATATCCAACTTGATCCAGATGAACAATCTCATATAAAACTCCCTTTATTTGCTTTGCCATTATCTTAGAAAGCATCTTATAATCCGTGTTCAACAAAGTAATCGGTCTAAAATTCTTTATAAATAATGGATCTTTGCCCTCTTTTTCAATCAATGTTATTACACCTTGTTTTTGAGACGTTGCTAAACAACCTTTCTCAAAAGCTTCATTGAAAACTTCAACCAATAAACTTCCTATTTGTGGCCAAAATATAAGATAAAATTCAACTGTAAATCCATCGTTCCCAGGTGATTTATTTAATTTCATACTTTTTAAACACTCCCAACATTCCTCCTTAGTAATTTTTCCTTCACAAAAATTCTTACTGTCATCACTTAATTGAGGAATGTCTTTACAAAATATACTTTCTCTGAAATCATCACACACTGATTCATCTTCTGAATACAGATTTCTATAAAAAATTCTAATCAATCGCATTATTACATCCTTCTCTTTAATCACATTTCCCTTATCATCGCACATTTCCCGTATAACCGTTTTCTGTTTATTCGACTTGAGCAACTGCTCAAAATACTCTTGATTCTGTTCACCCTCTTCATACCAGACCACTCTTGACCTAACTTTTAATCCATCCGTATACACATTATACAATTTCTTCAATTCCGTTTTTTTACTCTCTATATCCTTTAAAATTCCACCACTATCAGGAGACGACAGAAGATTTTTCTCCAAATTATCTATTTCATATTCCAATTGCTGTATACTTAATCTTCTCTCCTTTGATTTTTTCTTCGAAAATTTCATTGCAAAATTTCTCATTTTCATCTTTAAAAAATCCCAGAAAGAAGATTTAGTATCAAACTCCGTCAACCATAGTAATTCAATACTTTTTATTTCTTCATTCATTCCCTGTACAAATTCCTTATCAAAACACAAACTATTATTAAATTTCCAATAAGACTTCCCATAACTTTCATTATATCGAATAGATTTCAGTTGTAAAAAAATCCCAGAATGATCAGGTGCTACTGATGATATAATCTCACATGTTCTTACTGAACTTTCCAAATCCTTTGATATAAACCAGTAGTCTAAACGACTTTGAACCAGCGGAGCGATTTGCCTGAAAGTAAATCGCTTTAACACTGGGTTCCGTTTCCGCCATATATCAATCAAATTCATTTTCTTTAAAAAACCCTCTAATTCTTTACTACCACTCATTCTCAAATTAGTACTTACACCCATATAATCCAAATCTTTATTCATTACTACATTAAAATCTCCACCCAAAATTAACGAATAATTCATAGAATATAAATTTGACCAACAATCATTAAAATTCACAACAAAATCAATTTGTCTTTGCACCCTATCCCTTGTTGGGAAATAAACATTTCCCAGAAGCAGTTTGTAACCTAGCAAATCCCCTTTTAAAACCACAAAACGCCCTTCATCATCTTTCATAACCTGATCAATGTTAAAATTCAATCCAGGGGCTAACAAAATCATTACTCCCCTACTATGATTTGACCCATGACTAAAAATGATACGTCCTCCCCATTCTCCTTCCCACTCTTCCTCAATATCAGGGGTACTGTACGTTTCCTGTAACATAACCATATCCCCCTTTCTCATTCTAACCCAATCAAAAATCATCTTTCTCTTTACTCGATCCCGTACCCCCCTCACATTAAGTGAAATTAAATTCAGACCCGCCATGATGTTTGATAAACGGTATCTACGTAACCGAGAGGGAAAATCCTACCTACATGATATTGATAAATACGGTATCCCACACACCACTTCAATTTCACACCACCACACACACAACAGAACACACACCCACTCACCCGTACCCTACTGAAGCTAAGTCTAAAAGACCAAGAAAAAAGATGGTATCCCACACACCACTTCCATTTCACACCACCACACACACAGCACAATACACACTCACTCACCCGTACCCGACCCACCCCCGACAACACAAAACTTATCCTATTCATCCTCATTCTACCCCACATCCGTCAAAAATTAACACCTACACATTTCTGAAGCCGCTCTCCTCCCACATTATACTTTCTATCCCGTCACAAACAATTATCACACACAAAGTTACCCATCTATTGTACTGTCACCAATAACCCCAAGCATGGTATACCTGCTTACCTTCACGCAAACAACTAGGACATCCACTCCCCGCACACCTATCTCTCCCACTTAATTATTGATCTTTGTCTTCCAAAACCTCCTAAACTCAAAAACCGACAATTATAAATATAATGAAAGTACAAATATTCTATATCCCCTCCTCCTATTCCTAAAACAAAATGTTGAAAGCTTATTCAATCTAACCGTCTGAACCCCCCCCCCCAAAAAAAAAAAAGAGGGGGAAAAAAGAAACAGGACAGTGGAATCTACGTTATACGCACGTGATATAAACAATATAAAATCACGTTAATGGCTACCTCCGCGTTGCCAAGGCAACACTCGAAAACCAATCTGACACAACAATCAGACTGGAGGGTGATTTGGTATACACAACAATCCTCATGAAAGGATCGGAAAGACATAATACTCTTCTTCCTATTACACTGAGCACAAACCAAACCTTCAGCAAAGAAAAAAACAAACTAACAAATTCCTGAGTTTACCTAGATGGCAGAGAAGAAGAAGAAGAAAAAAAAAAAAGACTATCTTCAATGCAATCAAAATCTGTACATACTTGTACAATCAAAACTCAAACCGACAACATTCAGTTGCAACATGTGGTACATAAAAACAACAACCACACCCACAAAAAAGAAACGTTTGGCATACTAATCCGTTCTACCCATTCAAGTTGCAATAAAAGCACATAATATATATACTTAAACAATCCTCATTCACGAGTTGTTTCTAGTTTTGTTTTTTTTTTTCTAAGTCGTTCTTGTAAATTTACGCTCTCCACAGTGAGTGGCCGTTTTATTTCTACCCAAAATAGCACGGGAACAACCAGTTAAAGGAGCAAAAGTATCTTGAAGAATCAATCTCATGAAAAAAAAGGAAAAAAAAAAAGAAGAAAGATAACGACATGGCTTATCAAACAAACAAATCAACCTGTGCAAACCAATGTCTTCACCGAAACCTGTAGTGGCAAATAGCCACTTTGACAGCATGAAATCACATTTTTATGTAAATTAAAAATATGATCTTTCCTTCGGAGCATAATGACTCCACAACAAACAAAGGAAAACGTCAGGTTAACATGTCCCCCATTATGCCTAAAACGGGAAACCCTCATCTCATTACGTCACTGGCTGCCTCCGCACTGCTCCAAGCATTCCCAAGACTTCAAACGTCTATTCAAAGACACAACAAAAATACCAAAGGAGTCGACTCCTTTGTTTAACCTGTCACCCACTATGCCTTCAATGATAAACATTCATCCAATTTACATATTCCGTGGCTGACTGTCTCCGCGCTACCCAAGGCAGCGCAGAAACAGCCAATGAGAAGACCACATGGCCTACACAGCGTAGAAACAGCCAATGACAGGGCCACATGGCCTACACAACCAAACTCGTGAAAGGTTAAAAAAAACTAGTTCAATGCTCTTAATTCCACTGAAACTGACAAAAACAAATTACGAATTCCTAGTTTGAAACATGAACCAAAATTCCTAAATACATCTGCTTTCTTCATTAAGCATACAACCTTTCATAACATGTAAAATCCATCCTATACAATTCAGTTACTGCCAAACAAGACCAAACCCCTAGCAGCAGGTGGCCACTTGGAATGCATTTAACAATGAGCACATGCAAAATAGAGTCTATATTGCATAAAAGGCCCAACACCTATTCAAAAAAAAAATAAAAAATACACACCACACACACACACCTGAAAAACTCCTGTCACCCCACTGTGTCAAAAGTGGGAAACCTTCATCAAACTCTACATACTCCGTGACAGGTTGCTTTCGCGTTGCCCAGGGCAACGCAGAAAGAGGCAGTCAAAGGGCGACTTGACATACATGACCAAACACATAAACACATGTTCAATGTCTTCATCATAATGCCGAAGCAGGACAAACAAATTACAAATGCCTTCTTTGAATCATCGGCTAAAATTCCTTACTACGTCTGCCATTTTCATTGAACGTGTACTCTTCCAATAGTATTTTTTTTTTCCTAAACATATAAAAACCCAAACTGTATAAATCAAGAATTACCAAGCGGATCCAACCTTGTCGGCCACTTGGAGTGTATGAAAAATCAAGCTTCAAATTAGAAATGAAAATCAACGTATGCAAATTAGAGATGCCGCCCATCTTTCGAAGCTGCCTATTCTAAATTCTTCCAAAGCGCCTATTCTATGTAAAAGATTCGGTTAAAAATCCATCAAGTTAAACCTACTTAAAATAACATTAATAAGTAACCCCATAATTCCTTTCCTTTTACCAGTACAGGTGGCTTAAAATAATTGTCCTCGATACATAAAATTCATTCTTTTATTTTTACCTCATCTTACTCTTTTTATCAAATAGTTAAATCTTAAAGAGTAAATACACATCTGCCCGTCAAATGCATATCTAATTTCATTTTCCATCCTCAATTTTCAACAAAAAAAAAAAAGAAAAGAAAAAAAAAACTCCCATTACGTTAGTTCCACTCAACCGTTACAAAAAAAAAAGAGAAAGCAGCACTCTTAATACACTGTTCATTGTATTCCATGAGCCATTATCATGAAACTTTGGATTCTCCAGTCACAACTCAAATTCTGTATCCATTATCGTCTGAACAGATAAAGTCTTAAAACACGAATCATTTCCAGTTGGCAACTTCTCGACTCCATTCTCCGAACAGAATTTATGTCTACATTCATCTGATTTAATAAATAAACCGCTTTATCAACTTTTAGCTTCTTTCTGGATTCTCTCCTCGCCATGCACATAATCATAATTCCTTCCTTTAATCTTGGACACACACACGCACACAACACACACACACACACACACACACACACACACACACACACACACACACACACAAAGCCGTTGTTATGACAGTTCACAAGGCGGCGTGCCATTCTCACATTCTAATCTGATTCTGTGGTTAAAGGCCCGATCCCACTGCACTTACGGATGCAAAGAGGATGTAAAGCGTACAAAAAATCTTGCCATCCGTTGGAAAACGCTACGAATCCGCTGTGTACCCATCGCATACGTGTTTCATCCGCTCTATCCATCGAGCATCCGTCCACTGTGATTTCATCCGCGCAAAAAGTTTTAAGCTGCTTAAAACTTTTAGAACGGATGAACTTTCCGCTGTGCACGATGTAAATCCGCGACATACGAGCAACAAACGTTGTATGTCCGTGCGGCATCCCTTAAACGTCCGCTGCATCCTCTCTGCATCCTCTGGGCATCCTCGCAACTCACATCCGCTGCAGCTAAAAACGGAAAGAGGGAGGAAAGATATGGTACGTGGAACGTCTTTACATCGTTAATAGCACGTTAATAGAAAGGATGTAAGCGTATGCATCTCGTATATAAAGCATTTCGAAAGCATCCCCTCTACATCCGCTCTGCATCCGCTCTGCATCCACTCTGCATCCGCTTTTTCTGCTATGCGTCCGTTTCGCAATTATCTCCGGTAACCCCTTCGGAGCTGTCATCCCCTTCCATCCGTTAGGCTTCCGATGAACATCCGTTTAACATCCCCGCTACATACTACCCACTTCCGTTCTATTTCCGTTCCGTTACCGCCAATTTTCGCCAATTTTGTCAATTTCTGGAGCGGATGAGAGCGGATATAGCCATCCCCGAAATTTTGCTCGTCCGCTGTGTCCTTTCTGCATACGCTTTGTGTCCGTCGGCCAGTGGGACCGGGCCTTTAGCAGACGACCATGGTACTGTATACAAGAAAGCAACAGAAGTATCGCAACCAACTAGTACTTTGATAGTCTTTGCTCAAATGCCACAATTGGCAATTTCGACGCGTTAGGGTTACGGGAAAAAAAAAAAAAAAAAATTCGCGGGCGCCGCAATTTGTGGCATCGGAAGGGAAACACCAGTACACAGACCGTCGGTTGCTGCAGCTGTAATATGAATGTTGTTGCTGGCGATGAGTCGACGAGTCAATTCATTCCCAATTCAATTCAATTCATTTCACTTCAAATCAAATCAATTCAATTCAGTTCAATTCAATTCAATTTAATTCAATTCAATTCAATTCAATTCAATCCAATTCATTTCAATTCAATTCAATTCAATTCAATTCAATTCAGATAGATGCCAATCAGATCAATCACGAAATAGGTCTACAGGGCTACATTTCAGTAAATTTACATGGAACATGATAGCTATACAGTGATCGATCTGACTATCAGATCACTGTATCAGAAAGAAATAAAAAAAAATAAAAAATAAAAAATTCATTGTCATTGTCATTGTCATTGTCATTGTCAGATAAGGAGGGTATATGTCCCGAGAAGTTACTAGTACACAAACAGGTAATTTTGTGTTGGGATTTTAACAGGGTGAATATTAAATTCATACTAGGCCCTGCATCATACACACCTTGAACCTTGAAGAAGTAATCCCTGTTGCAGCGTTTCATAGGAAGCTAAACTGGGATGGTACATGGTGACATCAAAGGCCAACAGACAAACAACAACAACAACAAAATAATTTCATTTCATTTATTTCCACATGAAAAGTCTGCAACAAAAGTGACATTTGAACAGTATAATTTTTCTACAAAGTGTGGGGGACCAACTCAACAGAAGCACACAAATCTTGTTTGTAAAAGGCCCCATGTGACATAACATGACAGTCACAGATGAAATACACAATAAACAACATAAAATAAATCAGGATAGAAAGAGACAAAAGGAGAATAAAAAGATGGAGAGTGGATAGAGTTAGAAATATATAACAGATCAAATGTCAATAATAATTTACTTTTGAACGTTTGACTAAATCGTTTCAACATTTTGGTAATTTTTAAGTCAACTGAAACGCTATATTCCAAAGAAAAAAAAATATTCCAAATCAATTGAAAAGAACAGGAAGATAAGGAAGAAGAAGACGAAGGAGGAGGAGGAAAAGAAGAAGAAGAAGAAGAAAAAGAAGAAGAGGAGGAGGAGGAGGAGGAGCAAGATACATGTTCACGGACTTTCTCCCCAACTGACATACATGTATATTAAATCTATGTTCCTTTGGAAAGTAGACCACATTTCTAAATCCGGTGTTGCCGATCGAAAAAGGCCACAACAATACGCTAATCCGAAAATGAAAAGAACTGTGCGTACAATAACGAACCTTCAAATAAAGATTAAAAAAAAAAAATCTTTTCGGATTAACGAACCGTCGGAACAACGAACCTTATTTCATTTTCGAATTAACGAACCTTCGGAACAACGAACCTGGGGGGGGGGGGGGGGGGGCGACGAACGTTTTTGAGGATAGGGGCTGCGGAACCTGGGGGTTGGGTTCAAGACCACTACCCCCCACCCAATGCTCAGACGAGAATAATCTAAGGGCGGAACCTTTGGAAATTCGTGGGTGTTATTTTGTTTCCGATTCTTTTTTTTTAACGTGCAAAACAAAAACAACAACGTGGGAGCCTGCAGCCTATATTACATTAATTATCAAAGTCTCTTGACTTAAAATGTAAAAGAAAAGGACTGATTTTATGACATCTTTCCACCGCTCCAATCGGAGAAGTGGTGAGTTTAAAATAATGACATCATTTCCTGTTCACTCTGAATACATTATATAGTTGACCATTATTTGTTTACTTTCATGTTACATAACATGTTAAATTTAGGGATTCTATAAAACCTCGTCATACGCCTGATTTTGAAAAATTTCCGTCTTTTGACTTGTACCCCTAAGTTTCCGTTTATAGTCAACTAGAACAAGGAGAGGAAGTTAAAAGAAAGAAAATAATTCTGACCAGGAACGCGCCCAGTGACAAGCCGAAGTCCGGAGGGTATAATAATGCGTTACTTTGATGTGTGTTCCTCTTTTCTTATCTGTCTTTTGATAGCAAGGTGGTCTTACCACACACAGCAACAAGCGCTGGGGCTACATACGTTCGTATAACATTCAACCAGGGATGTGCTAGAGTTGGGGAAGAAACAATAATCTCTCCTGCCTACCCATCATGCTCCGTGATCCAGAGAAGTTATGCGCTCTATCACAGGTGTTTATAAAGATTTTAAATGAATCGCATTGACAAAAGGCAGCACTTCTATACATTCACTCCTCTATCACACTGACCTCAATGGAGGTCTGTGCTCTATCACAATAGACCCAGCGAGCAAGCCCTGTTCGCTGCCCCTTTCAGTATTTTGGTAGCAATATCAGTGTGCAGAGAACATGATATGGGAATAAAAACCACTAAAAATGTACTTTAGTGAAAAATGCTACTAAACTCACAAAGATGCACGCATTAGCCTGTTAGGTCTACTTAATACAAAAGATTCATTCTTTATAGTTATCCCGATAGTCATATCCAGGTTTACAGCACATTCAGGTGCTATAAACCTGGCGAACAAAATAATACACAAATCAATGTACGTAAAATGGTGAAAACGTTAACAACGTTGACAAAATGAATGTCTTTATGACATGATTTATAAACAAGCAAGTTGAAGAGTGGATGTGCTGTTATATGTCATTATTTTCTTGTTATTATACGCACATGTAGTAGTGACATATAGGCCTACGTGGTTGTTTTGCGAAAACATGTTAGCATTATTTTGAAAACCATTATTTTATTGTCGTATGTCTGATTTTCATGACACTGCTAACCATTCTGCTTGTACGACTTTTCTTTTTATTGTCAAAGACCAGGGCCCCGTTGCTAGAAACTTTGCGTTTAAACGCAACTTGCAACTGATTGTCACTGGCCAATCAAAATCATTGCTGCATGCATGTCTTCTTAATAGGGCAGACCCTGAGCCAATCAGAATGGTTGTTTCAAAATTAGCAATTATTTGCAATTGATTGCAACTTTCTTGCAACAGGGCCCAGAAATGTTCCAAGGGAGAATTAGGTCCTCTTAAAAAATGAACAAAAATTATGCGCATGCTAGCTGTGTGTCTTTTAATCTGGCATATCAAAATTGTGATCTGCCCAATATAGAATACCACTAAAGTGTGTTCCAGCGTGATTTTCTACTTTACAGTGCATTTTGGTTCGCTGCTCCAATTTAGATTAAAGCTCACACATTGATTGTTGCTAGCACACTGAAAGAGAGAGCGAACTGCAGCAGGGGGAAATCTTTTCTGTTGAAAGAGCGCTAGGCCTGATTACTGAATGCTGTCTTTTGTCAAAGCACCTGTGTACCACCTGTAAGATAAGAGCGCTAGTCCTGATTACTGAATGTTCTCTTTTGTCAAAACACCTGGGTACCACCTGTCATTAAGCGCATAACTTCTCGGGTCGCCCTGCATGGTCAGACGAGTCGTTTTGCAGACCTCTTTGTCGAGGTTAAGGTGACATTCACGCCTTATTGGAAAACCAAACCGAAGGAAATGCATAAGAAGGTGGGTAAATTACAGAGAAAGATTCAAATGAAAGCTTGATTTTTTTTTTTCATCCTTAATTCCCCTATTGCTTTCAAGGGAAAATCACTCTTTGGTCAAGTTGATTTTAGTAATGAGAGAAAAATAAATCAGATTCACAAGATTCACAAGATTCACATGGGCAAATTAAACTGGGAGTGATGTAATGATTTCGAAAATCTCTTGTTTTCTTGCGTGCACAAGTCTTAAATCAATATTCATATTTATCACACAAAACAAGAAGGAAATGTAAGCTGTTCAACTGTGATAATAGCTGAGAAGTTTATAGGTGCGCTATCGACAAAGGAATGGTCGTTGTTTCTTTTTTGGAGTGTACGAACATTTCGAAGAATTGTTTTCTTTTTAAAGTGATGATATCATTTCTTTGTCACTCATACATTTGTTATTGGGACAATGTTAATCATTAATTGGGAAACATTCTAAACTCTCATATTCCACAACCTTATTTCACGTCCAATATTGATAAAAACGTCTACCATTTTCCTTCTTTTTTTCAATTTGTCAAATAGAAAATGGAGAGGAATTTCCCCTAAGTTGTGAATGGAAGATAATAGATGAATACCCGACAGGGAGGGGGGGGGGGGGGGGTACTGTGTGTGCCTGTCCTTTCAATCTCAGTCGACATACCTTGCCTCACATAGCAAGCAATAATCGCAGAGACTTTGTACGTATTTTCATGTAATTCGACTTTTGAAAGGACTCGGTTGACTTATAGGAACGTTTACTGCTCCCGCTTTGTTGTGAAGACGAGGGCAAAGATTGGCTAGTTTACTCCTCCTTCATTGACAAAGGGTGGCTTGAATGGTTTATTACGTCACAGGATGTTGTAGCAGACCCTCTGTCGTCTCAGTCGGAGGTACGAAGCGGGTGAATTGCCGAGGAAAATTTAAGAGAAAACTTGACCTGTTTCTTTTTTCAAACCCTTAGTCCCCTCTTGCTTTAAAGGGAGATATGGAAAATCTAGTCAAGGTGAGAATGGAAGAACATTTTCAACCAAACAAACACAACAAAGAATGTTTCATTACAATTGGGCAATAAAGTCTTAAGAAAGTTATTGAATTCCCAATTTTCACATGTTTTCCCAGAAATGTAATATCGATCCTATATAGTCACCCGTCGGCAAATTAAAAAAAGGAGTCGATGTCATATCTCCTCGAAAATCTCTTGTGTGTTTGTGCAGAAGTCTTCCACATTTTTCTTTTCACGTGAAAAAGAAGAAATGGGAGACATATTTACATCAAACAATTCCGCAGAAGTGAAGTTCTAGCAATATGATATCAGAAGAGAAGATCATACTAAGTGTGTTATAAAAAAAGAATGCTTTTATGATTTCATTCTTTTAACGAACCTCTCGAATGATGAGTTTTTCGATGATGAAATTATTTCCTTGTCACTATGTCTTGTGCATCTAATATATAGGACAGGTATCATTGTTTGGGGGAAATTATGTTAAACTGATGAAATGTTAAAAAATCCAAAACATCGTTCACATTTGATGTTGATAAAACGTCTGTTATTTCACCTTGATTATATAATTTTCTTCTTTCTTTTGTTAAGTAGATCATGGATTGGAGTTTACCTTTAAATCGTGGAAGGGAGCATTGACTGCGAAGCATGCAGGTCTAGACCTATCCGGTTTTATAATTCTGTAGCTAATCTTGGCCATAAATGGGGGACTGCCAAAATAAGTAGAAAAGATAATTTAATGGCTGTGCAATGAGTACGGTGAATAAATGCCTGTGCATGAATCAACTTTCGTTAAGCATACTGAAGCCCCCAGTTATGGTTGATTGAAAAAAAAAAAACCCAGCATTTTTCTTTTTTTTTTCATTGGAAATTGTCACTGACCACTTTTCTACCATAATTAGCACAAAATTAATCAATGAAAGTGATTAATTGTAAAAATAATCAGGTTTTTATGACTTTCATGACAGAGCACTGTTTTCCATAGGAAATGTACACAAAATTGTGCCCGTTTTGAGGCGACATTCCGTTACAAAAATGGGCGTGGCTTCGCAAAAGAATGCGCGGACGTTGCAAATTTGGTCTCAAAAGTTGCGCAAGACTTGAACGAAGAAAGTCAAGAAGCCTCGCGAAGATTCCTTCTCGAGTTACAGAATTATAGCGCGAACGTCGGGGGGGGGGGGGGGCGGATTCCCCCCCCCCCCCCCCCCCCGGCCCTTTTAGGGTTAAAGGGATGGTACAGTATTGGTGGAGATGAGAATTGAGCTTTTAACTTTTTGCGAGATACCAAGAAAACACTTATGATATAGTACAGAGCATACCATTTTAAGAGGAATTCAAAGTTTATTTGATGAAAATCGGTGTTTGGAATGACTGAAACATCCAAAAACAAAGTAAAACAAAGCGATCGTAATAACGTGTGGGTCCCACACTTTATTAGAATCGCTCTTTTTTGGATATTTTAGCCATTTCAAAACCAATTTTCTTCAAATAAACATTGAATTCCTCATAGAATTACATGCTCTTTCATATTTTATAAGAGATTTCTCATTACCTCCCCCCAAAAATGTTAGAAACCTGAAATCAGGTCTCAACCAAAACTGTACCATTCCTTTAACGTGATGAGGAATGCAAACCGATTCAGTAGCCGTGTATTATACGCCAGACGATGTAGTGTGGCAGACCATCTGTTGTCTCTGGCGGATCACGCCTTATTCGAAAACAAAACGCGAAAGAATGAATATAGAGTGGGGAAGGCATGTGATAATTGGACCGAGAAAGATTGGTGTTTTTCCCATCCCTGTGTAGTCCCCTCTTGCTTTAAAGGGAAAACTCCCTGCTCAAGTCAATTTAAAGAGAGACAGAAAATTCTAAATCAATAAACAGACACAACAGAGACTGCTTTATTAGGATCAAGTAAACACAGGAAAGTTTTCCAAAAATTGTGATGTTAATCATAGATACGTAGGAAAACTAGATGAAGAGATGTTATAATTTTGAAAGTCTCCTGTCCCCACTTTCCTAAATTCTTCAAAAATAATCTATTCACTTTAAAAGGAGAAGAATGAGTTGTAAACCCCATGTCCAATGCTTCTAGAGAAGTGAAGTTCTGGCAATTATAATAGCTTGGGAACAGTCATAGGAATATTATCGATAAGTTAATTGATACATGTATACATAACGAACCTTCCGAAGAGTGAGTTTACTGTGGTGACGAATTTGACATCATTAAAGTTACCTCTTCGCTTGTGCATTTGCACTTGGGACAGTTATTACTCTTTCTGGAGAAACATGTTGAACTGTCGTTTCCACCACATCACTTCTCTTTCAAAATCGCAAAAAAAAAAAATGTCTGCAATGTCATGTGAATTTGCTACTTTTCTTTTATTTTGCTATTAACAAGGCTTGCAGTTTACCTTTAAGTTGCGGAGGACAAAAATGAATGCTAAGTAGATGACCTCCCCTGGCAAGCCGAACCCGGAGGTGAGCATAATGTGTGTGCTCCTTTCTTTTAATTAGTCGACATACCTTACCTTACGTAGCAACAAGCCCCGATATGTTGTACGCATTTGCATGGAATTTGACTTTGGAAAGAACTCATTTGACTAGGAATGTTTAACGTAATCCGCTTTGACCAAGGGGTATATTGAGAGAATACGGTAGTATGAAAAGGAAAGTGTGAAAGCTTTTAACAATAACAACAGCAACAACATGGCGCGTCAGCGAAGAGATCAAATATTATGTAATGCACTTCAACAAATTTCTGCTGTTGAAAGGATTCCGTTGAGAAATGCAAATCTCTTCAGTGCACTTGTCTGATCTGTCAAAGGTGACATTCACGACCTATTCGAAAACTGAACCTGAGGGAATGAATAGGAAGGCAGGTGACTTGACGAGGAAGATTCAAAAGATTGGCTTTTCTTTTCATCCCTTATTCCACGCTTGCCTTTAAAGGGAAAGACACTTCGTGGTCAAGTTGATTTGAAGACAGAACATTTTTTTTTCAAATCAAGCAAACACAACAAAGAATGTTTCAATATAATCAGGCAAATATAAGAAAGTATGGAGTTCTATAATCTCACACGACTTTCCAGAAATGTAATATCAATTAAAGTTACGTGGGTAAATAAGATGAGGGGAAGATAATGACCTCGAAAATCTCTTATGTGTTTGTGCACAAGTCGGCAAGAAGCATTCTTTTTTTTTTTACATGAAAAATATAGGACGTAAGCACTGTAGGGCTAAGCCGTTTGTATCAAATGATTCTAAAGAAGTGAATTTCTAGCAATTATGGTTGGAGATCAGAAATGTACTTTAGACAAAATGAAGATTTTCAATAGATTTTGAACGAACCCTTATCCGAAGAACTAGTTTTTGGCTGATTATACATCATTTCCTTCTCACTAAGCTTGTGCGTTTGCACTTGCGACAGATATTACTGTGTCGAAGAAGGATGTCACACCCTGATGTCCCTCAACCTCATTTCACGTCCGATATCGAGAAAGAAAGGTCTAGATCTATTTGAATGAGTTACTTTTTTTTTTTTTTTTTTTTTTGCTAAGTAGAACATGGGGTCGAATTTTCCTTTAAGTTCTGGAAGGGAAACTTGAATGCTAAGCATGTTGACGTTCTCCGCCAAGCCGAGCCAGGGGGCAACATACCGTGTTTCATTGTGTGAGATCCTTTCTTTATTAGTCAGTAAAGCTTGCCTTACAGAGCAACAAGCGCTGAGATTATGCATGTATCTGCATGTAATTCTATTTTGAAAGGACTATTTGGGTAGGAGTGTTAGCCACACCCACTTTGGATCAGGTGATGAGGGTCAGGTAATTTTACTTCCACCAATGAAGACCAGGGATGTTGTCCCGAGAGCAAGGTGTGGCTATATTTTGCTTCTTTGATTGGCTGTAATAGAGGTGCATGTAGTTTGATTTGAGAAAAAAGTATAAAAGGGGGAGAATGACGCCTGGTGCATCAGCGAGGATATACCAGTCTGCCATCGTGTCGCCTGTGAAGGAGCGTGTGAAGAGGTTACGGTTGACCCTACTCTGCTACTCAACGTGAGCAAGTGTCCGTCCCTGCACCTGCATCATCATCGTAAACCGGGCGAAGAAGAACATCCGTTTGGGTGGACATCATCCTCCGGGAGTATAGGGCGGCGGTCTCGTGGGCTTGACCACAACCGCCGATAACTGTAAGTGATGCGTACACGCTGTTTTGGAAAGGACGAAGCAATTGTTCGGAAGATTACGCTCGACATTTAATATTCTTTCGGCGCAAGAATTTGAACATTTCTTTTTCGTGTAGCTAAAACGGGGAGGTTGGAGAGACAACCTCCCTGGCTAAAGGGAGGGCCATGCGTTATGGTAGAATACAATTATGACTGTACTTGTTTAATTAACAACCACTGCATGTCCGTGTAATACATTTTCTATTACAACCATTCAAAATGTAGACAGCTAATGTATTTCTTATTAGGATTGGCAAACCTTAACTATTTTGTATCAACGCCAGGTCAAATTTTGTGGGTTTTGTTTTGTTTTCTATTTCCTGTCGCTATATAGGTGTTTGGCCAGTGACGGACGGCACCATGCAGATTCCAGTGACTCACTCGGCGTGCTGCGAGACTGAAGACAACTGGCGACCACGAACGTCTTCATCGGTTACACTGAGCACGGTATCGGCAACGGTCGTGTTTTTGGCTGTGGTGCGCCAAAGAATTGTCTGGTTCTTTAAAAAAAAAAGTCACCCAAAATGTTAGATCTCAAGAGCAACAAAATCACCCATCGCAGTAAAGATTGATTTTTGTTTAAAATAAAATCTACTAGCTGGGGAACTGATTGTAACTGAACCAGACATCGTTCCTTTTATCATACCACTTAAATCTACCATAGAAAAAAAATAACCCGGACCGTTGCCGTTACCGCACTCGCTGTACTGCGTTTCCAATAGTGACCATGCAGGAAGATTCATTTCTAGACTAAACCGTATAACTATTGGATATCGTCTGCTAGTAGAATCTGTTTTGGGCTCTTTAATTGGTTTACATTTTTTTTTAAGTGGAGAGTGGAAAAGTAAACCTCACAGAAGAAAAAATATCAACAAACTGTTCATTTTTTTTTGTCTTCATTTCCTGGTCATTTATTTAAAGAGTACCTTGATAAGAAAATGTGAGCTGGTTGTCGTGCAGAGCAATCAAGAGATGGGGTGCTGTTCAATTGGGCTCTTGGTTCATTATTTGAGGTGAAGTGTGCCGTGTCAAAGAGGAAAATGTGTGTGTATATATTATGAAGTATGTATAAAAACACTTAACACATTACAGGGACATAACAAACACATACAACACATTACAGGGACATAACAACACATAAACAAATAACAGGGACGTTAACATAATAGAACAATCACTTTATGAACACATATGATCGAAGAAAAAAAAACTGTTAAAAAGAGTGGTTGAATGAATGCATTTCTTTGTACTGTCAAATCATCACTACCTTCACTGGTGATAAAAAGACAGTACAAAGAAAAATGCATTCATTCAACCACTCTTTTCTAACAGTTTTTTTTTTAAACACAATTCAAGAATATGTAGAGCCGCAGCTGGCTGTGTGCAGGGGGTGTACGGAGTGCGTGGTGCTGCAGAGCCAGCGGGCAGCTGGCTGTGTGCAGGGGGTGTACGGAGTGCGTGGTGCTGCAGAGCCAGCGGGCAGCTGGCTGTGTGCAGGGGGTGTACGGAGTGCGTGGTGCTGCAGAGCCAGCGGGCAGCTGGCTGTGTGCAGGGGGTGTACGGAGTGCGTGGTGCTGCAGAGCCAGCGGGCAGCTGGCTGTGTGCAGGGGGTGTACGGAGTGCGTGGTGCTGCAGAGCCAGCGGGCAGCTGGCTGTGTGCAGGGGGTGTACGGAGTGCGTGGTGCTGCAGAGCCAGCGGGCAGCTGGCTGTGTGCAGGGGGTGTACGGAGTGCGTGGTGCTGCAGAGCCAGCGGGCAGCTGGCTGTGTGCAGGGGGTGTACGGAGTGCGTGGTGCTGCAGAGCCAGCGGGCAGCTGGCTGTGTGCAGGGGGTGTACGGAGTGCGTGGTGCTGCAGAGCCAGCGGGCAGCTGGCTGTGTGCAGGGGGTGTACGGAGTGCGTGGTGCTGCAGAGCCAGCGGGCAGCTGGCTGTGTGCAGGGGGTGTACGGAGTGCGTGGTGCTGCAGAGCCAGCGGGCAGCTGGCTGTGTGCAGGGGGTGTACGGAGTGCGTGGTGCTGCAGAGCCAGCGGGCAGCTGGCTGTGTGCAGGGGGTGTACGGAGTGCGTGGTGCTGCAGAGCCAGCGGGCAGCTGGCTGTGTGCAGGGGGTGTACGGAGTGCGTGGTGCTGCAGAGCCAGCGGGCAGCTGGCTGTGTGCAGGGGGTGTACGGAGTGCGTGGTGCTGCAGAGCCAGCGGGCAGCTGGCTGTGTGCAGGGGGTGTACGGAGTGCGTGGTGCTGCAGAGCCAGCGGGCAGCTGGCTGTGTGCAGGGGGTGTACGGAGTGCGTGGTGCTGCAGAGCCAGCGGGCAGCTGGCTGTGTGCAGGGGGTGTACGGAGTGCGTGGTGCTGCAGAGCCAGCGGGCAGCTGGCTGTGTGCAGGGGGTGTACGGAGTGCGTGGTGCTGCAGAGCCAGCGGGCAGCTGGCTGTGTGCAGGGGGTGTACGGAGTGCGTGGTGCTGCAGAGCCAGCGGGCAGCTGGCTGTGTGCAGGGGGTGTACGGAGTGCGTGGTGCTGCAGAGCCAGCGGGCAGCTGGCTGTGTGCAGGGGGTGTACGGAGTGCGTGGTGCTGCAGAGCCAGCGGGCAGCTGGCTGTGTGCAGGGGGTGTACGGAGTGCGTGGTGCTGCAGAGCCAGCGGGCAGCTGGCTGTGTGCAGGGGGTGTACGGAGTGCGTGGTGCTGCAGAGCCAGCGGGCAGCTGGCTGTGTGCAGGGGGTGTACGGAGTGCGTGGTGCTGCAGAGCCAGCGGGCAGCTGGCTGTGTGCAGGGGGTGTACGGAGTGCGTGGTGCTGCAGAGCCAGCGGGCAGCTGGCTGTGTGCAGGGGGTGTACGGAGTGCGTGGTGCTGCAGAGCCAGCGGGCAGCTGGCTGTGTGCAGGGGGTGTACGGAGTGCGTGGTGCTGCAGAGCCAGCGGGCAGCTGGCTGTGTGCAGGGGGTGTACGGAGTGCGTGGTGCTGCAGAGCCAGCGGGCAGCTGGCTGTGTGCAGGGGGTGTACGGAGTGCGTGGTGCTGCAGAGCCAGCGGGCAGCTGGCTGTGTGCAGGGGGTGTACGGAGTGCGTGGTGCTGCAGAGCCAGCGGGCAGCTGGCTGTGTGCAGGGGGTGTACGGAGTGCGTGGTGCTGCAGAGCCAGCGGGCAGCTGGCTGTGTGCAGGGGGTGTACGGAGTGCGTGGTGCTGCAGAGCCAGCGGGCAGCTGGCTGTGTGCAGGGGGTGTACGGAGTGCGTGGTGCTGCAGAGCCAGCGGGCAGCTGGCTGTGTGCAGGGGGTGTACGGAGTGCGTGGTGCTGCAGAGCCAGCGGGCAGCTGGCTGTGTGCAGGGGGTGTACGGAGTGCGTGGTGCTGCAGAGCCAGCGGGCAGCTGGCTGTGTGCAGGGGGTGTACGGAGTGCGTGGTGCTGCAGAGCCAGCGGGCAGCTGGCTGTGTGCAGGGGGTGTACGGAGTGCGTGGTGCTGCAGAGCCAGCGGGCAGCTGGCTGTGTGCAGGGGGTGTACGGAGTGCGTGGTGCTGCAGAGCCAGCGGGCAGCTGGCTGTGTGCAGGGGGTGTACGGAGTGCGTGGTGCTGCAGAGCCAGCGGGCAGCTGGCTGTGTGCAGGGGGTGTACGGAGTGCGTGGTGCTGCAGAGCCAGCGGGCAGCTGGCTGTGTGCAGGGGGTGTACGGAGTGCGTGGTGCTGCAGAGCCAGCGGGCAGCTGGCTGTGTGCAGGGGGTGTACGGAGTGCGTGGTGCTGCAGAGCCAGCGGGCAGCTGGCTGTGTGCAGGGGGTGTACGGAGTGCGTGGTGCTGCAGAGCCAGCGGGCAGCTGGCTGTGTGCAGGGGGTGTACGGAGTGCGTGGTGCTGCAGAGCCAGCGGGCAGCTGGCTGTGTGCAGGGGGTGTACGGAGTGCGTGGTGCTGCAGAGCCAGCGGGCAGCTGGCTGTGTGCAGGGGGTGTACGGAGTGCGTGGTGCTGCAGAGCCAGCGGGCAGCTGGCTGTGTGCAGGGGGTGTACGGAGTGCGTGGTGCTGCAGAGCCAGCGGGCAGCTGGCTGTGTGCAGGGGGTGTACGGAGTGCGTGGTGCTGCAGAGCCAGCGGGCAGCTGGCTGTGTGCAGGGGGTGTACGGAGTGCGTGGTGCTGCAGAGCCAGCGGGCAGCTGGCTGTGTGCAGGGGGTGTACGGAGTGCGTGGTGCTGCAGAGCCAGCGGGCAGCTGGCTGTGTGCAGGGGGTGTACGGAGTGCGTGGTGCTGCAGAGCCAGCGGGCAGCTGGCTGTGTGCAGGGGGTGTACGGAGTGCGTGGTGCTGCAGAGCCAGCGGGCAGCTGGCTGTGTGCAGGGGGTGTACGGAGTGCGTGGTGCTGCAGAGCCAGCGGGCAGCTGGCTGTGTGCAGGGGGTGTACGGAGTGCGTGGTGCTGCAGAGCCAGCGGGGCAGCTGGCTGTGTGCAGGGGGTGTACGGAGTGCGTGGTGCTGCAGAGCCAGCGGGCAGCTGGCTGTGTGCAGGGGGTGTACGGAGTGCGTGGTGCTGCAGAGCCAGCGGGCAGCTGGCTGTGTGCAGGGGGTGTACGGAGTGCGTGGTGCTGCAGAGCCAGCGGGCAGCTGGCTGTGTGCAGGGGGTGTACGGAGTGCGTGGTGCTGCAGAGCCAGCGGGCAGCTGGCTGTGTGCAGGGGGTGTACGGAGTGCGTGGTGCTGCAGAGCCAGCGGGCAGCTGGCTGTGTGCAGGGGGTGTACGGAGTGCGTGGTGCTGCAGAGCCAGCGGGCAGCTGGCTGTGTGCAGGGGGTGTACGGAGTGCGTGGTGCTGCAGAGCCAGCGGGCAGCTGGCTGTGTGCAGGGGGTGTACGGAGTGCGTGGTGCTGCAGAGCCAGCGGGCAGCTGGCTGTGTGCAGGGGGTGTACGGAGTGCGTGGTGCTGCAGAGCCAGCGGGCAGCTGGCTGTGTGCAGGGGGTGTACGGAGTGCGTGGTGCTGCAGAGCCAGCGGGCAGCTGGCTGTGTGCAGGGGGTGTACGGAGTGCGTGGTGCTGCAGAGCCAGCGGCAGCTGGCTGTGTGCAGGGGGTGTACGGAGTGCGTGGTGCTGCAGAGCCAGCGGGCAGCTGGCTGTGTGCAGGGGGGTGTACGGAGTGCGTGGTGCTGCAGAGCCAGCGGGCAGCTGGCTGTGTGCAGGGGGTGTACGGAGTGCGTGGTGCTGCAGAGCCAGCGGGCAGCTGGCTGTGTGCAGGGGGTGTACGGAGTGCGTGGTGCTGCAGAGCCAGCGGGCAGCTGGCTGTGTGCAGGGGGTGTACGGAGTGCGTGGTGCTGCAGAGCCAGCGGGCAGCTGGCTGTGTGCAGGGGGTGTACGGAGTGCGTGGTGCTGCAGAGCCAGCGGGCAGCTGGCTGTGTGCAGGGGGTGTACGGAGTGCGTGGTGCTGCAGAGCCAGCGGGCAGCTGGCTGTGTGCAGGGGGTGTACGGAGTGCGTGGTGCTGCAGAGCCAGCGGGCAGCTGGCTGTGTGCAGGGGGTGTACGGAGTGCGTGGTGCTGCAGAGCCAGCGGGCAGCTGGCTGTGTGCAGGGGGTGTACGGAGTGCGTGGTGCTGCAGAGCCAGCGGGCAGCTGGCTGTGTGCAGGGGGTGTACGGAGTGCGTGGTGCTGCAGAGCCAGCGGGCAGCTGGCTGTGTGCAGGGGGTGTACGGAGTGCGTGGTGCTGCAGAGCCAGCGGGCAGCTGGCTGTGTGCAGGGGGTGTACGGAGTGCGTGGTGCTGCAGAGCCAGCGGGCAGCTGGCTGTGTGCAGGGGGTGTACGGAGTGCGTGGTGCTGCAGAGCCAGCGGGCAGCTGGCTGTGTTCTGTCCATATAGAGCTTTAGCCAACAAAATGTGATTCTTTGTGGAATGCGAGTCTGAAGGGTAATGGTTAAGAGATTAGAAAGGAATCAAGTTATGTTCATGAAATTTGAATACACGCATATATCCTTTAGAGATTTGGTGAAAGTTTGAGACTTGATTATTTAATGACCTAATCATATTATCATTATTGGTTTTGCATTTGTTCACAATTGCCTATATAGTGTATCTATTTCTGTATATATTTTGATAATTCAAGAACTCGTATTAAGATCGAATAATTCTAAGTATTTATATGTAGAAGTTTAAATAGATACATGTTTATGTCATTATTTGTCCTTATTTCAACTGAAGTGCAATAATGTGCTTACATCTTTATTTTCATTATGTTTGAATTGTCTATTTTTACTCTTACCCAGATACATACAGTTTCTTTCCCTTTCTTTCCTTCCTTTTCCCCCGACTCACTCCTCTTCTTCTTCTCCGTTATACTTACATTTCTCCTGCTCTCCCTCTGTGCCTCCCTTTTCTCCTCCCCAAGCCTCTATTAGTATCTCCTCTCTCCACGTCACTCTGTTCCTGTCTCAGCCTCACACTTCATGTAGCATTCTGTATCTCTCAACATTCCTCCTTCCACGCCTCCTCTCTCTTCTTAACCTTTATATTAGCTGAAATAGTTGTGATATGTCAGTAATGGAGGATATATTGTACATATATGTAAACCGGGTTTAATTTTCTTTTCACTCAAATCAACCTTTGTTGTAATGTGATTTATATACTTAATGTATTGCCACTATTGATGTACTCATGTTTGTTGTTGTTGTTGTTGTCGTCGTCTTAGTGAATTATATTTCTTTTTGTCTTGTATATGTAATTTATTTTGTCTCACTGTATTTTTATCGATGTAAATCAGACCAATTCAGCCATTCGGCTGTGAAGTTTGATGATCAATAAACAATCTTTCATTCATTCATTCATTCATTCAAAAATTCGAAAGTTAATATAATTCATTTTCCCCAACATTTGTTGATTTGTTCTGAATGTTTATTAGTTCTTAAATGAAATAACGCTCGTTATTCCGACGGTTCGTCAATCAGGAAATGGAAAATGAAATTGTTTACTAACGAACTTTTTTTTTTAATATTTTCAACCTCTGTTTTATTTTGAACAAATTTCGATAAAAAAAACAAACGAGAAAATATTCATCTTCTCGGTTATTGACAGAATGATGTTTTGCTCCTGAGTGTCACCAAACCGTAGGCTGGTTCTATGGGGTTTACTTGCGCATTCATATATTTATGCATTTCCCGCGACCCAACCATGCATGAGCTATTCTTTTCAAGATGTCGTGACGCCTGTAAACATTCATGTATAGGGCCATCTTAATGCAATGAATACTCTTAGTCGTACCAACGGGGTATCATGTTTTAAAAAAATGGTTTCATTCATACCCACGGTTAGATTAATAGAAGTCTGAAGCTACATGTAGAAGCCACTCTTTTTATCGGTTACGGCTATCAAATTTGAAATGTATAAAAGATTACTGGAATTACTTTATGTAGCCCAGATGGCTACTAGCACATATAATAAAGAATGGAATAGAATAGGATAGAAAGTTAAAGAAAACAGAAGCATTACAGTTGTTTTCCAAGTCACCCTGTGACGTCAATATGAATCAGTCTTTTCCCCTTCTTGGAGTCGATGAAACCCTTTATTTTGCTTCCAGCTAGAGTTCTTTTTTTGTCACTTCTCCTCTCCCAAAAAAGTTATTGGTCCTAGGAATTTATGCGTTTGACATTGGCTACTTTCTCCAGCTAGTGGTCAGTCCCCTGCACTCTCCATCCCCAAAGCCCCAATTCAAATTACGGGAATGACGTGTTTTTGCCCTCTGATCCCTAAACATGAATGACCCTCTGGGCTAGAAGGTCGTTCTCCAGCCAGAATTTCTCACTTTTTAGTGGAGTGGGTCAGACAGGAAATCCAATGACAAATTCAGGGACAACGACTCAGAACAACGATGACGGTGACGTTGGACGTCATAAGGACTCTGGCATTCATTTGGTTTATCGTTTTGCTATCCAAGAAACAATAAAGTCTTGACCATGTTTAAGCAAAGATTATTAGAGGGAAACAGAACAGAGGAGCTACGTGATAAGAGAGACCGGAAGATAGAGAAGGTCAAGAATAGTTGGAGACCACATAGATAGAGTCAGGAGATCCCCTTCCTTGTACATCATGCTCCCCTCCATATTAATCAACTAAACTCTATCGACGCTGTGAATGTGACGAGGATCTTGGTTGAACCAAGAGTTAACGAGTTAACTGGTGAACAACATCACGACAAGTTGAGAAACTGTACACCACGACAAGACAAAATTTTGGTTTACACCAATCTGGGGTGTAACGAACTCCAAATAGTCGACTGGTGTCATCGGAGATGTTGAATCGCCCTGTCAGACTGATATAAGGTAGACGGTGATGGTGACGAAGTGTTTCATGAGGTCGTGACAGCAGACTGCTCAACGGACGCAGGCGAGAACCTCATCCCGCGTCCATGCCGACGTCGAGATAAGTGGCCACACCCATCAACATCATATATCCCTACTAACAAAACCCCTCCCCTTCCCTTAAGAAGTGTTAAAGAAGTAAATGTCTCCAAAGGTGTAGAATTAAGTGATGAGTGATGTGTTCCATTGTGTAGTAGGAAAAGAAATTTGCTTGTGTAATCTTGTCTCTGTTTCAGACCTACGAGAAGACAGGTCGGTGAATAAATATGCTGTTAGCAGCATTGACATTATCCATGTACATTTTAGTATTCTCCCGCATTTTGTATTTGCAGTTGTGAAGCAATATTTAGTCTCTTTCTAACTTTTGGAAATTTGATGATGATTGGTGTCTATGCGATTACCAGATCCCCGACCAGTACAGAGAGAAGCTAACTGACCAGACCAACATTTATCCGCCTCTGTACAACATTGGTCGCCCCTTGAGAGATTTGGGGGTTAGATTTATATTTACGACTGTCAAGTACATGCAGCCCTATGCCTAACAACTAGCGGTCGATCCTACTGGGTTTGTGCACTGACATAGCATAGCAATGCACAACTGACTCATTGCATAACAAATTCAATCTCATTCTTTTTTCGTCTTGTTTTGGAAGCCCCCTGTTACGGATGACGTAATACACGTGTTTTAAAACTGAACAGATCTATACTTTCCAAAAGGTGTTTTAAATGTATGTTCGTTTTTGCGTGTTTAGTATGTGATGTCAACGTGCACCATGTTCAGCTTATGACGCAGCACCAAATACAAGGAGGGGTCCAGGGAATATGACATTTTTTTCCATTCGACCAATGCGTGAGGTAAGCAACGTATTCTCGAGCGTTCCTTGTAATGCAGTTTCTGAAGGCGGAAATGGGGATGTCATGATATGCCGCGGCATTTTTTTTTTAATTTCTAAGAGCGCCGTTATCTTTGGTCCAGCCGCGGGGGGGGGGGGGGGGGGGGGGGGGGGCTGTTAATGGTTGGTTTTGTCAAGGATCAATGCCCCTCCCTAACCCCCTCCTTTCCCATTCAACGGTGAGAATCCCATAGCAGAACGCTAGAAAGCCCGGAGTCTTCAGAGTGTTTTTTTTTTCGATGTTTCTTTCCCCGTTTTCGTCCGTTTTTGTGTTAAAAAAATGTGTGTGTGTGTGTGTGTGTGTTTGCATGTTTGTGGGGATGCACCTCCCCCACCCCCTCCCCCCCCCATTTGACGACTCCTCCACAGTACAAACTAGGTCCATTACGTAATCTTCGTGATACAGAAAGGAGGGCGTGCGGCCATTTTACTCATACAAGAGGCGCTATTCAAATTTCATGGAAATATTTATGATAAGGGTTGATCATGCTGGGGACATGACAGCATGCTCGAGGCTAGCCCGACTAGCAATGTATAGCTGATGCATGTAAACTGCATTGTAAGTATTGAAATATACCGGATTTGAACAGGTGGGGTTAGAAAAAACAAAAAATGTTTACTTCTCACAGGAGCAATATCCAAAAGTTTGCACACTATTGTAAATTCGTGGGAACTGGTTACTGGCTTGGTTCAAACAATTTCATTTTCTGCAACAAGTAGTAGACAAAGAACAATCAGAGCGGCCCATTTTCCCCGATGGCATCCTCACATTTCCTTTTGTTATGCCTCCGCCACGAAGTGGTGCGGAGGCATTATGTTTTTCGGGTTGTCCGTCCGTCCGTCCTTCCGTCCTTCCGTCCGTCCGTCCGTCCGTCCGTAATGAATTTTGTGGACAAGGTAACTATCAAAACCTGTTGAGGTATCCTAATGAAACTTGGCATGTATGTATATTAGGGGGTGAAGTTGTGCCTATCAACTTTTGGGTGCACATGCTCAAGGTCAAATGTCAAAAGGGTCAAGGTCAAATACATACAATTTCACTATTTCCACCATATCTATTGAATGCCTGAAGATATTTTCTTGAAACTTAGTGTATACATGTATTACCCAATTAAGATTCTCTGGTGAAAGTTTTGGTCATGAGGTCAAAGGTCAAAGGTCAAAGGTCAAAAGGTCAGGGTCAAATACATAAAATTTCACTATTTCCACCATATCTGTTGAATACCTGAAGATATTTTCTTGAAACTTAGTGTATACATGTATTACCCAATTAAGATTCTCTGGTGAAAGTTTGGGTCATGAGGTCAAAGGTCAAAAGGTCAGGGTCAAATACATAAAATTTCACTATTTCCACCATATTTTTCTTTTTTTTTTCATTTCAATTTATTTTCATATTTCTCACATATATCACAATAAAGTATATGAATACGAAAATTATACAAAACATAATTCAGATGAGACTTCATCAGAATGTACAGAAGTTTGATTTGGTATAAACACGAGGTCTGTATGCATGCGAATTACACTGTGGTCATAATGCGAAAAAATATGATGGGGCCTGCGTAAAAGCATTAGCTTGTACAGCCGCAGGTCCCGTGAGTAATCAGATTAGGGGAAGTTTAAAGTACGGATGTTTTTTTAAGACCAACTATATCTGGGGAAACCGATTAAAACAAACAAAACAAAAAATCCAATTAAATATATGTCACTAAATAAAAATACAGAAAACAGAAAGGTCACATGTTGCAGCAGTGAACAACAACTGCAGAGATTCAAGGGGTGTGTTGCAGAGTATAGAAAATGGCGTAACTGTATGTCATAAATACATAAGTAGAAGGTGGGATAATGAGATTTGTCGTGAATGTAAACAATACCGAAAGCTCAGAAGTAACATTCCAGCATGGGTCCTAAAACCAAGCATTCCGTGTGACCATAGTAACCGCGAGAGTTTCGATAACCGAGTGGAACAATAGGTGCATGAACAGCGCAACAGGCAGACTGTTCAAAAATAGTGTTCATGGTTAGGATCCCGCCGGACTAAGGTGGGATAGACAAGGGGTAACATGTAAAGAGCAACAAGAACTATACATTATGCATGCCGTACAATGTAGCTGCTAAGAAGATATTGCTTCAGTTTTCGTTTGAATGAGGTTATAGTCTGGGTGCCAGAGGCTGAACCTTGTTTTACCGTCCACCCAATGTTTTTTTATGGTTTTACCCTATTTCGGGGGTGCTGAATGCAAATCTGGATGATGCAACTCTTGCATCCTTGAGGATTTTGAGATATTCAAGATGGCCGCCAAAATGGCCGCCCGAACTGGAAATTCCCACGTATTTCCTTCTAAATGATGAGATATTGAAAACAATTCCTGGTTTTACCCTATTTCGAGGGTGCTGAATCCGAATCTGGATGATGCAACTCTTGCATCCTTGAGGGTTTTGAGATATTCAAGATGGCCGCCAAAATGGCCGCCAAAACCGAAAATTCCCACGTATTTCCTTCTAAATGGTGTGAAATTGAAAACAATTGATAATTCTATCCTATTTGGAAGGTGCTGAATCCGAATATGGATGATGCAAACTCATGCATCCATGAAGTCTTTGAGATATTCAAGATGGCCGCCAAAATGGCCGCGCCAATTAAAACTGGAAATTCCCACGTATTTCCTTCTAAATGGTGAGAAATTGAAAACAAATGATGGTTTTACCCTATTTCGAGGGTGCTGAATCCGAAACTGGATGATGCAACTCTTGCATCCATGAAGTTTTAGAGATATTCAAGATGGATGCCAAAATGGCCGCCAATTAAAACCGGAAATTCCCACGTATTTCCTTCTAAATGGTGAGATATGGAAAACAATTGATGGTTTTGCCCTATTTCGAGGGTGCTGAATCCGAATATGGATGATGTAACTCTTGCATCCATGAAGTTTTCGAGATATTCAAGATGGCCGCCAAAATGGCCGCCAATCAAAACCGGAATTTCCCACGTATTTTCTTCTAAATGGTGAGATATGGAAAACAATTGATGGCTTTACCCTATTTCGAGGGTGCTGAATCCGAATATGGATGATGTAACTCTTGCATCCATGAAGTTTTCGAGATATTCAATACGGCCGCCAAAATGGCCGCCAAAACCGAAAATTCCCTCGTATTTCCTTCTAAATGGTGAGAAATTGAAAATAATTGATGGTTTTGCCCTATTTCGAGGGTGCTGAATGAGAATCTGGATGATGCAACTCCTGCATTGTTGACGATTTTGAGATGTTCAATATGGCCGCCAGAATGGCCACCCAAAACGGAAGTTCCCATATATTGAAAGCCATTGGTGGTTTTTATCTTATTTTGAGTGTGCTGAATCCAAAGCTTAGGATACAACTCTTGCATCCTTAAGGGTTTTGAGATGATAAAGATGGTCGCCAAAAATGACCGCCAAAAACGGAAATTCATATGTAGACCCCCTATTTCCTTCTAAATGGTGTAA
This sequence comes from Diadema setosum, assembly GCA_033980235.1. Taxonomy (NCBI): domain Eukaryota; kingdom Metazoa; phylum Echinodermata; class Echinoidea; order Diadematoida; family Diadematidae; genus Diadema; species Diadema setosum. The sequence goes on from CM067063.1 coordinate 35,385,907, forward strand.
AATATAAAACAGATTGTGGTTTCACACTATTTTGAGTTTGCTGAATTTGAAGCTCCAGGATACAGCTCTTGCTTCCTTGAGGGTTTTGAGATAATAAAGATGGCCGCCAGAATGGCCCCTAAATGGCCGTTAAAAACGAAATTTTCCATGTAAGCCCTCTGTTACCTTCTAAATGGTGTAAAATTGAAAACAATTGGCGGTTTTACTCTATTTCGAGGGTGCTGAGTCCGAACCTGGTTGATGCAACTTTCGTATTCTTTTTAAGGGTTTTTGAGATGTCCAAGATGACCGCCAAAATAATTGTCAAAAATTGGAAAATTTTAGACCCTATTCAGCACCCTCGAAACTTGGTTGTTGAAATTCATCCATTCTTTAGGGTTTTTAGACGACCAAGATGACAGCCAAAGTAAGTGGCAGAATTCCAATGTTAATATATTTTTTCTTAATGGTAAAAGTTTTAAAATAAATTGATGGTCTTACCCTATTTCGAGGGTGCTGAAGGTCTTTGAAGGTTTTGGGACATCTATAATGTCCTGTATGAACGGAAACTCCTTAACATTTTCTTATACTTAAATTATTACCTTCCATGTTGTCGTTTGTTTTTTTACTCAATTTTTTTCGCGTTACCTGTGATATGACCGTCCCCTCGCGTATATATAATGTAAATATAATTAAAAAAAATTGAAGCATAACTATAAAAATGTCCCACTCGTGTCTTCAACAATGTCATCAAGACCATCAATATAAACCAAATAACCAATTTGAGTGTTCATGGATGAAGAGATTAAAACTGCTCATGGATTAAGACAGGCAATATTGGGTAATTTCAGTACACTTCTCTACATCACTATCACAATATAATATGTTTTCCATATCTCACCATTAAGAAGGAAATACGTGGGAAATTCCGGTTTTATTTGGCTGCCATTTTGGCGGCCATCTTGAATATCTCAAAAATTTCATGGATGCAAGAGTTACATCATCCAGATTCGGATTCAGCACCCTCGAAATAGGGCAAAACCATCAATTGTTTTCCATATATCACCATTTAGAAGGAAATACGTGGGAATTCCCGTTTTTAATTGGCAGCCATTTTGGCGGCCATCTTGAATATCTCAAAAACTTCATGGATGCATGAGTTGCATCATCCATATTCGGATTCAGCACCCTCGAAATAGGGTAAAACCATCAATTATTTTCAATTTCTCACCATTTAGAAGGAAATACGTGGGAATTTCCGGTTTTAATCGGCGCGGCCATTTTGGCGGCCATCTTGAATATCTCAAAAACTTCATGGATGCATGAGTTGCATCATCCATATTCGGATTCAGCACCTTCCAAATAGGATAGAATTATCAATTATTTTCAATTTCACACCATTTAGAAGGAAATACGTGGGAATGTTCGATTTTGGTGGCCATTTTGGCGGCCATCTTGAATATCTCAAAACCGTCAAGGATGCAAGAGTTGCATCATCCAGATTTGGATTCAGCACCCTCGAAATAGGGTAAAACCGTCAATTGTTTTCAATCTATCACCATTTAGAAGGAAATACGTGGGAATTTCCAGTTCGGGCGGCCATTTTGGCGGCCATCTTGAATATCTCAAAACCCTCAAGGATGCAAGAGTTGCATCATCCAGATTCGGATTCAGCACCCCCGAAATAGGGTAAAACCATCAAGAAACATTGGGTGGACGGTAAAACAAGGTTAGGCCCAAAAAGTGGCTTTGGCACCCAGACTATACAGTGGTACAATTTACAAGTTCCATAGGGAGTTCGTTCCAATATTTGGGCCCAGCGAACATAATGGGTTTTTTTCGCGAAAATTGTTCGGGTACGTGGAAGGTGATATGCGTAACGTTGACGAGTTGGATAATCATGAACTGTATAATTTCTTGTAAACATTTGGGAAAATACGTCTGGTAATTGGCCAGTTGAAAATTGAAACATAAACAGGCCGACGTTGTAATAAAATAACTCGGGAATTTTCAAAATTTTATTACTTACAAAAAGTTCGTTCGTGTGGGATAAATATCCAGTGTGGTTAACAATTCTAACAGCTCGTTTTTGTACATTAAGAAATAACGAATCGATAAGGTTTTTAGAAGCATTTCCCCACGCCAGAATCCCATAGTTGAGATAGGGAGATATCAAAGTTGATTATATGCTCTGTAGAATATTACTTGGAAAATAATAGCTAAGTTTGTTAAGAACCCCGGTATTTCTAGCAATAATTCTGCTTACATAATTAACATGGGTTCTCCAAGATAAATCACTATCGATATAAAGACCCAAAAATTTTGTATTGTTGACCTGTGACCGATCAATGTTGTTTATCTTGACAGAGAGAGGTAACACAGGTAGCGAATTACTGAATAACATATACTGAGTTTTATCAATGTTTAAGGATAATTTGTTCGCAAAAATCCAAGATTGGACAGAAACAAGTTCTTTATTTATTATGTTTATAAGCGCATCGGGATTTTGATGAGAGAAGAACAAATTTGTATCATCTGCAAAGCAAACGAAGAAGATAATCTGAGAGGAGTTCTGGATATCATTAATATATAAAATAAAGAGAAGTGGGCCTAACAAGGAACCCTGTGGAACACCACAAGAAATCAGTTTTGGTTGGGTATCGTGACCGTGAATACTTACAAATTGTTTTCTATTCGTTAAATAATCAGTGAACCCTCTAGCGCCCTTCCCCGAATTCCGTAATGATTTAACTTATAAAGTAAAATGTCATGGTCTATTGTATCAAACGCCTTGGAGAAGTCAAGGAAAACACCGACAGTGTGAGAAACATCATCTATAGCATGAGCTATCTTATCAATAAACTTGAGTAATGCGTGAGTTGTACTATGTTTTTTCCGAAATCCAAATTGAGATTCAGTAAATATTTTTGCCTGAAGAAAAAAATTAAGGGTGCGTTTATACACAAGTCTTTCGAGTATCTTTCAAAAAGAAGTTAAAAGAGAAATGGGGCGATAATTATTGACAAGGTCTTTTCGCCCTTTTTTAAAAATGGGAACAACTCTGGCTACTTTCATTTTTTGAGGAACTTTACCAGTAGATAAGGATTGATTGGAAATATAAGTAAGAGGCGAGATTATTTCATGAATCACATTTTATTATTTCATGAATCACATTTCATGAATCACATATCTGTTGAATACCTGAAGATATTTTCTTGAAACTTTGTGTATACATGTATTACCCAATTAAGATTCTCTGGTGAAAGTTTGGGTCATGAGGTCAAAGGTCAAAGGTCAAAAGGTCAGGGTCAAATACATAAAATTTCACTATTTCCACCATATCTATTGAATGCCTGAAGGTATTTTCTTGAAATTTTGTGTATACATGTATTATCCAATTAAGATTCTCTGGTGAAAGGTTGGGTCATGAGGTCAAAGGTCAAAAGGTCAAGTAAAAATATTAAAACTTCTTTTTTTTTCTCCATACCTTGGAAAATTGTTCAAGGTATCTTCATGGAACATAGTATATACATATACTAACTGGAAGTGATTATCTAGAGAATGTAGGGTTCATGGGGTCAAAGGTCAGGGGTCAAAGGTCAAGTGCAACACTTCAAAATTTTACTATTTCCCTCCTATCATGCAATGCCAGCAGGGTTATTTTTTTTTACACTTGGTGTATGCATACATGTGTAACCTAATAGAAATTCTCTGGAAAGTTTTTTTTTTTCTTTTTTTTTTTTTGCTTCAAAGGTCAAAAGGTCAAAGATCAAGTGAAAGTGCTGAACTAACTTTTTGCTCCATATCTCGGAAGTGGCTCAAGTTATCTTGAAACTTAGTACATATTATGCATGTTCTACCTGAAAGTGATTATCTTATGAATTTTAGGGTCAAGGGCCTGATGAAAATGGTAACAATTTACTACTCAATTCAGAAATTGCACTTTTTCTCCACACCTGTACCTTGAAAATTACTCGATGCCTAAATGTATGAATGGGTCAAAGTCAAGTTAAAGTCCTTAAATCCCTAGATACATGCTCTCCTATTCATCCAATTAAACCTAGGTCAAGGAACGTGAACATTCAACACATTTGTGACAAACTTGTCATTTCAATATTTTGCCAATTTTGTGAAAATGTAATCACACATTGTCCACATGTACTATATAGACCTATTGGGAAAATCATGCATTATGGCGGAGGCATACCAGTCGCCAAAGCGACATTTCTAGTTTCGTTTTGTTTTACAAGGTTAGGGGCGATGCAAGAGATATTAGCAGTCATTATTATTTTTTGTTCACACATTGCAGTTCATCGGTAACTTCAGCTTTTATTTAGTATTAAAGAATGATCTGATGATCAAACCAACATGTAAAAGCTTTCACTCATGGCATAAAGAATGTGTATGTGTGTGTGTGTGTGTGTGTGTGTTTGTCACTGTCAAAGACTGTGTATTATATGCATATATGCACCACGGAGGAGCACGACACGTGTTATAGGCCTAAATTATTAACATCATCGCTACTACTGTTATTGTCATCACTGTCATTACATATCCGTATGATGTATATAGGCTTATAGATGTGAATCGTTTAGTATCCAGAAACAGTAGAACACATAATAGGCATATGATAAAGGGAAGTTTATGAAAATCGCTCAAAAATCTGTCAAAATTTATGAATTTGTAAATCCTTGTAAAAATGTGTGTGAATGTGTGTGTATAGGGATTAGAGGGGATGGAGGTAAAAGGATCTACCCAATCTCCACGGGATGTGCTCATTCAAAGAAAACAAGAATCTATTTTACACTAAACAAGTTATCAGCAGCTTTCAAACAGTTTCTTGATAACGACAAAGTATCTAAAATAGCCTCACATCTCCTATTAGGCTCCATACATAATGAGGGTGTTTTTTGTCACTCTCATGGACCGAAATGAAATAGATGGGTTTTATACAAAAACCAAAAGTAAGAAGAGTTAAGGAGTAGATGTGTGCTGCCTTATATGCATTCCCGGGATGTGCCAATGCTAAGAATACATTTATAATGTGCATACTCTGTCAAGCTGATGTACATCGTACGTTGATCTGGAGTTACTTTAATAATTAAGTTATGATGAAGTAATATCATCATTATTATTATAATTGTTATTGTTATTATTATCGATATCATTATCATTATTAGTGGTAGCAGGAAGGCGTTAGAGAAAGAGAAGAAGAAGAAATAAGAAACTCTTCTTCGTATATACCCATGCTCCTAGCCCGACCAGACGCCGTGCGAAGCGACACTGTCTTCACGGTGTACAGCAACAGGGCTGTGTATAGTTACGTGCCGCCGAGAAGTTATGCGCTCTCGCGACAAAAGACGGCACTTCTGTTTAAAGGGACTGTACAGTACTGGTTGAGGTGAGGATTCAGGTTTATAACATTCCTAAGTGAGATAATGAGAAACCTCTTATAAAATATGAAAGAGCATGTAATTTTATGAAGGATTCAACGTTTATTTGATGAAAATTGGTTTTCAAATAGCTGAGATATCCAAAAAAGGTGATAATAATAAGAGGCGGCAGGCCACGTCTTTTATTAGGATCTCTTTGTTTCACCTTGTTTTTGGATATCTCAGGCATTTCAAAACCGATTTTCATCAAATAAACTTTTGATACCCCCTAGAATATTGCATTCCCTTTGACATCACATTGAGTGGTTTCTGAAAATCTCGCAAAACGTTAAAAGCTAAATCCTCACCTCAACCGCAGAATTATTGTACAGTCCCTTTAAGTATGTATTATTCTTAGAATACAACATACCTCGCCGACAGCACTTCGCTGTCCCCTTCACTATTTTCGGCAGGAATTTGTTTTCAGTATGCAAAGAATATAGGACACGCGAAGAAAATTGTCAAAAATTGTTTTTCTTTAATTTTAAAATGCTACTAAACAGCAGAAACACGCATTAGCCAATATAACTCGATTTGTGCACGAAATGTTCGCAAGATGGTTACTTGTTAACTTTCTTTTATCAAAGATATCAATACTTCTTTTTCAGTTCAGGGTATTAATAACAAAGAAATTCTAAGAAAACTTTAAAGTAGCTGTTCCGTACAAGATTACCACTAAGTCCCATGCAGGATTTCAACACTCCCTCTGAAATACAGCCTTAACATTGTAAATATCAAAAACGTTTTCTTTGGCCGCCATATCCAAGCTCTTATATGGAAGAGCAGCTTGGCGCATGGAACACCAAAGCCAGTGAAATGCTAGACATTCAGTTGGCATGCTTAGAACCTAAGCGTATATATAGGTAAAGTAAAAGTTTAGATTCCACTCCTTCCCTAACACCTCCCTGGTAGTAGCCGGGAGGTGTTAAAGAAGAAGAAACAAGAATCTCTCCTTTGTACTTATGCTCCGTGCTGCCGAGAAGTTATGCGCTCTATCGCAGGTGTTAATAGATTGCTTTGATACAAAAGACAACACTTATGTTTAGGTATGCACATGCCTAAAATACACATTCCTAGCCAGCAGCAATGCGCTGTCCCTTCATTTTTTTTTCGACAGCAATTGTTTTGTGTGCAAAGAATATAGGACACGACAAGAAAATTAGTAAAAATTGCACTTCTTTAACTGTAAATTGCTATTAAACACGCAGACAAACGCACTAGTCAATACTTGATTTGAAAGATTTAACATTCAAGTGCAAAACCTGGTAAAGAACACGCACATTGGGCGCAAGACGGTTATCTGCCAGTCCGGGGTGTTAATTACAAGGAGATTTGAAGAAAATTCAAAGTAGTTGTTCCGTACAAGATTACCATCAAGTTCCAGACGGGAGTTCACCTCTTCCTCTACATACAGCTTAAAATTGTTTAAATCAAGGACCATTTTTTTTTTTTTGTCTCTATATCCAAACTCTGTGGAAGAGCGGTTTGGCGCATGGAATATCAAAGCCAGTGGAATGCTAAGCATCAAATTGTCATGCTATAGAACCTACGCAAAATCTGCACAAATTGCGAAGAGATTTCATCCTTTCTCTGACACCTCCCTGAGTATATAGTAGGTACTAGGTGTTACAAAAAATATTTCCCACTTTTGATCCTTTTATTGTTCAAAAAATATATATCAGATAACAATAACATTAATATGAGCAATAGCTAAATAGCGTACAATTTTGTTGGAGGCAATTTTAAAATGGCAGCATAATTCATTTTCATTTAATGAAACATTAAGTTTTCAGTTAGGTTTCAGATTTTGCTCTATTTTCAACCCTCTGTACAAAACTCTTTACACAGAAGTCAATTGGTGTGTATGGGAGTGTGTAGTTGACACCCAGACAATGGTCCTGAGGTGGCATACCCCTACCCTTTTTGATAGTGATCCCAGGTTGCGGATTTTGTGTCAGTACAGTGATCTCATGCCGGTTCTTAGTTGTTTTTGTTGTTGCTGTTATCATTACTATTATTGCTATTGTTGTTTTCAATCATCATCATCATTAATGTGAACAGCACAACAAAAAAGTACATTCTACAATACCTATGTTGGCATCGTAGGAATCAGTCAAAAATTTTGCAAAACGACAACTGCCTGTAATATGCAACGCCTCCACAGTTTTTGAACAAAGATTGTAAATGGATGTGCTGAAGTATAACTGATGCAATTAATGCAGGGAGGTGTTACAGAGATGGAGTGGCAACTCTTCGTAATTCATGCAAACACTGTCATGTTTGGGTTCAAGGCGTTACAATGGGATGTCTAGCATTCCATTACGCTTTGAAGTCATGCTCGGCACCGCTCTAGTTGCAAGACGAAGTTCGGAGACGAAGAACGCATTTCACCTTTCGTTGAATTACAAGCTTTATTTCACCGCAAAAATTATTATAGCTATCAGATGTCAAAATAAAGAAAGGAATACAAGTATATTGATACGCTTAACAGCTTACTTCAGAGTATTACCATTAGTCGTCCCATGCTTTGAAGCACCAGACCAACTATAATCAGAGAGGTGTTGTCTATAGATAGAGTGGCAACTCGTTGTAATTCATGCAAATCGTTTGGGTTCTAAAGCATGCATTACAAGATTCCCCTGCGCTTCAAATCATAAATATACAATAATGTTGTGCAGTACGTGTATGTGTAATAATGATTTAATCAGGGAGGTGTTACAGAGATGGAGTGGCAACTCTTCGTAATTCATGCAAACACATGTTTGGGTTCAAGGCGTTACAATGGGATGTCTAGCATTCCATTACGCTTTGAAGTCATGCTCGGCACCGCTCTAGTTGCAAGACGAAGTTCGGAGACGAAGAACGCATTTCACCTTTCGTTGAATTACAAGCTTTATTTCACCGCAAAATTTTATATGAAATACTCGAATTGATTTAGAATAGTTTAGGAAAGAATTCAATATTATTAACATGTATTTCTAGTTTCTTCGTAATTCGCAAATCGAAAGGAAATGAAAATTAGACACTCTTAAAAACCTAATTTTTTTCTATAATGCGCACATTTCCGCATGTTAATTTTCTATCTTTTAATAAGGGATATTTTGATCTTTCAAATAAAGTACTCCGTTAACCCCATAACTAGGCCGGGGGGGGGGGGCCTCCGAGGCCCCCCCCCCCCCCCTCGACGTTCCGCGCGATGTATCGCAATCGCAAAAAGCTATCGCCGCGACGTTTCATAACTTTTTTCTTTCGAGTCTCCCGCATCTTTTGACACCAAATTTGCGACGCCCGGGCGCGTGGTTCTGAAATTACGCATAAATATGTACATGCATGTCAGACCAAAAATTGCTCAAAAACGTGAATTCGTGTACAATTTCAATGCAAACTGTGCTTAAAGGCAAATTTCATAAAAGCATGATTATTTTGGTGTTTTATTGATTAAAATCAATGAATAACATATTTTCTTGTTCGGAGCGATGTCGCGGACAAATTTCATCGAAAAAACAATGAAAAACAAAGTCGAAAAAACAAAGAAATACATAAGAAATTAAAAAAAACAATAAAATACTTAAGAATTTTTTTCTGATGTCACAATTTTTTTATTACATTTGCTAAGGACACTGAAAAGAATATTTACACAAAAATGTGCCTGTTTTGAGCTTTATTTTGTGATTTATACCAAATAGTCTGATTTCATGCATCATTATGCATAAACTAGCATAATTTAGCATATTAATGATAATTTTGTGAAAAATTAACTTCAAGGTATTTTAGATTACATCATAGGCAATGTGTGTGCCAATTTTCGTCGCGATCGCACGGTCGACGGCCGAGATCTGGAGGGGGGGCCTGGGAGGCCCCCACCCCCCCCCCCCCCCTGCTCTATCAACTACCTATATAGCCCGGCCTAGCACATCCCTGATTTAATCATCCGATGATGTAATAATAATATACATGAACACATTAATCAGGGAGGTGCTAGAGAAGGAGATGCAACCAAAGCTCTCCTTTGAAGTTATGCACGGCACCGCCGAGAAGTTATGCGTTCAACTACAGGTGTTACCCATGTGCTTTGACAAAAGAGAGCATCAATAATCGGGACTAGCGCTCTCACATCTAGAAATATTCCTCCTACTGCAATTCGCTCTCTCTTTCAATATGATGGCAACAATGAATTTGTGTACCTTGAATTGGAGTAGCGAATCAAATGCAGTGTAAAACCCACAATTTTAACAGCAAATAGTTTAAAAACACGCTGGAACACGCTTTAACGAAGTACTTTATTTGAGAGATCAAAATATCCCTTATTAAAAGATAGAAAATTAACATGCGGAAATGTGCGCATTATAGAAAAAATTAAGTTTTTAAGAGGGCCTAATTTTCATTTCCTTTCGATTTGCGAATTACGAAGAAACTAGAAATACATGTTAATAATATTGAATTCTTTCCTAAACTATTCTAAATCAATTCGAGTATTTCATATAAAATTTTGCGGTGAAATAAAGCTTGTAATTCAACGAAAGGTGAAATGCGTTCTTCGTCTCCGAACTTCGTCTTGCAACTAGAGCGGTGCCGAGCATGACGTCAAAGCGTAATGGAATGCTAGACATCCCATTGTAACGCCTTGAACCCAAACATGTGTTTGCATGAATTACGAAGAGTTGCCACTCCATCTCTGTAACACCTCCCTGATTAAATCATTATTACACATACACGTACTGCACAACATTATTGTATATTTATGATTTGAAGCGCAGGGGAATCTTGTAATGCATGCTTTAGAACCCAAACGATTTGCATGAATTACAACGAGTTGCCACTCTATCTATAGACAACACCTCTCTGATTATAGTTGGTCTGGTGCTTCAAAGCATGGGACGACTAATGGTAATACTCTGAAGTAAGCTGTTAAGCGTATCAATATACTTGTATTCCTTTCTTTATTTTGACATCTGATAGCTATAATAATTCTGGATTGAATAAAGCTCATTTCCCAGTTAACACTGAGCAGTTCTTGGAAAATGCTTCCCTTTAACTTTCACTTATCACCCCATGGTAATTCGAAAGTTTATTTAGAATTGTAATCCAAAACCAAGCAATATCAACATTTGACAATATCATTTTAAGCTGAAATTATTGCTGGAAAGAGTATTTTCAGTCATTTATGGTGATTTTACCTTCACCCTATAATCACCCCTATAAAAATCTCATGTAAAAGTTTGCCAATTAATGGCTGTTATTTTCATCAACTCATATTACTATCTTGATATAGGACATTGGATGAAGTTATGGCCTAAGAAAAGGAGTTCCAATCAAAATAGAGTGACCGTCATAGTACTATCATTTTAATGGGACTGGACGGCTAAACAGAATAACCCCAAGACATGTGATGCATTTAGCACCAGTGGCAGGGCAGAGGCATACAATCAATGTAAACTAGACATTTCGCAGAGAAAAAAAAAATACCGCTCTCATTTCTAAATCTGATCGAATTTTGATACCTCTTTCTTGACGCATACCATGTCAGTACTTTACTTAGTACAATATTGTTACAAATTTGAAGAATTGCTATGGATAAATGGTAAGTTTGTTCATTTCATGTGCACATTATAAACGTGATATTGCTATAACGTGACCAGACAACATCCAACTATTTGCAGCTCTTTACTCTCTAATGGAGGGTAAAGAATGACTTGTGAAAGTAGGCCTATTAGATGTCTAGTTTAAGTCTTTAATTACATCTATCATACCATGTAAACCACACAAGGGTGTAAAACAACAACAATCCAGCATACATCAGTAGATATTGTTTCATGGCACAGTACACCATCGATTGTTTGAGCCGGGATGTGTTGGATGTGTTGTAGATTTATTCAGTTCCAACACTGTAGCTTATGTCTGCCACATACCACGGGTGCTGCTAAGATAATAGGAAGAGATGCTTCAATAGGTTATGCAAGAGTCAGGTGCGTTGCTATGTCAGTGCATAAACCAACTTTTGTTGGGCATACTTACTAAAGCCCACCAGGATTGGTTGAAATACACGTTAACATTAAAAAACAAACACTACAACACAGCACCCAAACCGAAAAGGCCTATTGATGGGGTAACAACTCTCCGTAATCCTACAAACACATGTTTGGGTTCTAAAGCATTTCAACAGGATGTCTAACATTCCTCTACGCTTTCAAGCCATAACCTCGATGCCCCTCATCTCCTATAGACGAAACACTTCATTGGATTACAAGATGCATTTCAGTGTAATATTTTTGAATGAAATATTATATAATTTGTTTAGAACAATTTGGGAAAGAATCTAAAGTTATACACCTGTATTTCTGTTCTCTTCGTGATGGCCAAATCTAAAAGAAATTAAAATTAGTTGATCTTAAACACTTGATATCACCATAATGCGCACATTTCAGCATGTTAGTTTCTTATCTTTTAATTTGGCATATTTGATCTTTGAAACAAAGTCTTTGATAAAGGGTGTTCCAGTGTATTTTTCTACTTTTTGCAGTTAACAAGGCAATTTTATATTGTATTTTGATGGCTACTCCAATTAAAAGCACACACATTCATTGTTGCTAGCACATGGAGAGAGCAAACTGCAGCAGGGGGAGGTTTTTTCTGCTGTGAGAGCGTTAGTCCCGATTACTGATGCGCTCTTTTGTCAAAACACCTTTTCTTTTGTCAAAACACCTGGGTGCCACTTGCAGTTGAGCGCATATCTCCACGGCCGTGTCGCTCCTGACTTCAGAGGAGAGCATTTAAAATCAGGGATGTGTTACACAAGAGTGGCAACTCTTCGTAATTTATGCAAACACAAATCAGTCGTGTTTGGGTTCAACGCGTGACAATGGGATGTCTAACATTCCACTATACGCTGGACACCCAGGGGCGGATCTAGGTTTTTATAAAGGAGGGGGTTGGGGCGGTATGCGAGGGAGCGTAGCGACCGAGCCCGAGCGAGCGGAGCGAGCTACGGGGGGAGGGTGTTGGAGGGGGGTGTCCCCCCTCCCACAGTAGGGAGAATTTTTGAAAATCTGTGTGTGAAAATGGCTTTTTCTTGCATCTAAAACACCACTATTTTTGGTATAGAGGTCATCGCCCTAAATAGAAAAAAAAAATAAAATTACAAGTTAAAAAAAAAAGATAAGATAAAAAAAATGGTCCCCGGATTTTTTTTCTTTTTCTTTTCTTTTTTTTTTGGGGGGGGGGGGGGGGGGTTGCAACCCCCCCCCCCTCTAGATCCGCTTCTGACACCGCTCTAGATAATTGCAAGACGAAGTTTGGAGACAACGAATGCATTTTACTTTTCATTGAATTATGAGCTTTATTTCACTGTAAAATCTTAAGTGAAATGCTCGAATTGATAAAGAAGAGTTTAGGAAAGAATTCGACATATACATGTGTACATGTATCTATAGTTTCTACGTAATGCGCAAATTGACAGGATATGATTATTAGATCCTCTTAAAATCCTAATATTTTTCAATGGTGCGCACATTTGCGCATGTTATTTTTTAATCTCTTAATCTGTGATAGTTTGATCTTTCAAATAAAGTCCTCCGCTAAAGCGTGTTCCAGCGTGGTTTTAAACTTTGTGCTGTTCAAATTGTCAGTTTTACACACTGACCTACAGGTCAGTGGTTTTACCAAGGAGGTTCTAGAGAATGGACTGTCTTATTTCCTTTACTAGATGTTCGATGCCGCCGCTCAGAAATATTTGAAGCATGTGCCAAACAGGATCTGCCACGCAGATAGGAAGACAATTGACTCGTCTCTCATTGCATAATCACCAGCCACTTTCAAAGGAAGATATGTCTGTGTGATGGTAATTACTTTTCGCGATCCCTTCTTATAAAAGGTAGGTGGTACAGACACGAGGATGCGCGAATAGAAATTGAGCCAAAAATGCTGAAATAAAGATAAAAATTACTTGACTGGGCATACCCGGGCACTAATCTGATATATCTATCAATAAATAATCATACTTGAAGTTTCATATTAGTTTCATTTTTGGAAATTATGCGGAAAAGTGATAAAAGCAGCTTTCCAGGATGGTACAGTTTTAAACATTTTCACATGATACAGCTCTGATTTACACTTTTGCGCAAATTTCTGGACGGAATTGACTTTTGTTTTACATGCTTTACCATTACGTAAAATTTCATTTCATTTAATAAATAAATAAGCAAAATAAGGCCAACATAATGATAACGTTCAAAATGAATCTTCAGATTGCTCAGCAAGACGGCGGCTTGGAACATCGATCATCAAAGGCACAAGTGCACCTGTGGAATTCTTTTGTACATCAATAGAAATCTGACAACTTTTTGAATAACTGCAGCCAGTTTGAACTCCAATGTATTAAACCTCCTTGGTTTTCCACTGCATTTTGATTCGCTGCTCCAATTCAAGGCACACAAATTCATTGTTGCCATCACATTGAAAGAGAGAGCGAACTGCAGTGAGGGGAAATCTTTCCTGGTGTGGGGGCGCCAGTCCCGATTATTGATGCTCTCTTTCGGCAAGCACTTTGGTTCCACCTGTATATAAGTTAAGCGAATAACTTCTCGACTTTGACGAGCATGACTTCAAAGGAGAGCAGGAGTTGCATTTCCTTCTCTCACACCTCCCTGATCTAATAATAAACACCTTTCTTGTTTGAGTTCGGCGTTGAACACCAAAGTTTTGGGTAAAATGTGCAAGTAATTCAGCATCGATTCAAGTGAGACACTTTTGATTAATATCAAGATTGAAATGATAAAACATCTCGAATGGAAAACACTAAATGGGAGTAATCAATTTGATGAAAAACATTTTGCATTTAATGTTAATATTGAAGGGTTTACCTTCGCCAGGAATTTTGTAGTATAGTGTATAATATATCCAAAACCTGTTAAGTTTAAGTCAGAATTGTGTTAACGTCATTCATTTTTTCATTTGATGTAAATCGGGATAAAGTATAATACATCTTGAAAACACTTTGAAATGAGAAACAGAATTGGCAAATTCTACCGTTCATTGAAGGGAAAGTTTCATCAAATAACCATGTGGATTGAGTGAATGCAGCACTATCAATAGAACACATCAGTGAAAGCTTGAGGAAAATCGGATAATCCGTTCAAGAGATATATATTTTTAAGTTTTAGTGCCGCTACTGCTGGATGAGAAGGCTACAACAGCTTTTTACATCACTGCAGAACGATATAAAGAAGATAGAAAGAGAATTTCATAAAATTTGATTTTAAAAAAAGTGACGTTCCTTTGACTTGTCGTTGACATATAATAATTTCCCTGCTTTTAAGAGAGATAAGTCAATTACTCCTTCATTATGATAGGAAAAGGAAATTTTGTGGAATTTCCTTATATTGGATTTTTCTCTAATAGTTGTTCTGCAGTGACGTCACCAACTGTTGTAGTCTTCTCATCCAGCAATGGCGGCACTCCGACTTTAGAAATTCATAACTTTTGAACGGATTCTCGGATTTTCCTCATATTTTCACAGATGTGTTCTGCTGATAGTGCTGCACTCGCTGAATCCACATTATGTATTTTGTAGAAACTTCCCCTTTAAAAGGAAATAGTAGTAGTTTTAGTAGTAGTAGTTTATTCTTTAAAAATCACACCCGTCACACGGACGGCCGGCCTAAAAAGGCCTATGAGTGATACATGTGTACATCAAACATTATAGATAATACAAGATATATAAATGAATCATGTAGGACATACAGACAATAAAAAATAATTTAACATAACAAAAGAGAGAATATGGTGGGCTAAATAATACATAAAAGAGATATTCAGCTGTGGGAATATAATAAATTGTTACGACACGTTAAAATAAGGTTGGCAAAACTGGCTACTTGACAGCACAGTGACTCTGATGACATTAAAAAAAGGAATTGTTGGTAAATAGGTAACTGAGGGAAGGTGGGATCTCTTTCTGTTATTATACTGACATGAAATCATCATATGCCGAACAAATCATAAAACAATGAAACTCGTCTTCTACATCCCCAGAATTACAGATTATACAAAATCTTTCATCGTGTGGGACATTTTTATAACGTCCGGTTTCAAGGGCAGTAGGGGCACACCACTTCTAAACAAAGCTAATGCTCGCCTGTTAGATCTATTCTGACACTGCATAACATAATTAGAAGTATTCATAGAATGTTTAAAATTACGATATGTTCTGAGTTTGTTTCTGGATTGGGGAACTCTCCTTTTATCATCAAACAGTGAACATTTCCACTTATTTTCAACAAATAATTTACATGCTTTGGATACGGTGCTCACAAAATTATGTGTACTAACAAGCTCAGCCAATGGTTCAACATGCATACACTGCAATTTTGCAAATAATTGTTTAACCTTATAAGACCAATTCTTAATACCATTATTTGCCAGGGACTTTGACCACAAGAAAATTTTTCCAGGGTAACGGTCACTAGTATACTTACTCAGGTTACACCAAAGCCTAGCAATTGATTGACACTGATAATAAAAAGGGGGATCCCAACCCATATCACCCATAACTGCATCATTAGGGGTATATTTCCCCACTCCAAGGTAGAAACGACATGCTCTATAAAAAACACTATTAATGGCTGAATATTCTTCTAAGCCCCAAATACCGCTTGCATATTGCAATATGGGCAAAATCATAGCATCTTACAATTTTTATACGTCATAAACAGAGAACCACCGATCAATTTAAATTTACTAATAACCACTCCAAGGGCTCTAGTTGCAGATTGAGCCAATATCTTGGTTCCTTTTTGTAAACTTAAAAATTCATCAAACCACAATCCAAGATATTTATATGAGTCAACAATATCAAGCTTGAAATATGTTGGGTGTAGGAATATAGACTATCGTTCCTGATGGGTCTGCGATGTGTTTTGATTGACATCAGTGCTCAGCCAATAAAACTTCTAGATTTGACCACAGGCAACTATTATTTTTCCATGCCTTTATCCCGAGGTTTCTCTTTGGACCTATTTTTATTCGACTACCTGTACCACACCGTTCCCGGACCCTTTTTTCGTTGGGCGCGCAGTCTCTCGATTATCGCTATCAGAAAATTTGCGCCCTCTCTTGGTTTATCGCACCAAGGAAAAGGGGACGGAGCCACAGAATGTGGACGGAGCCCAGACTAGTTCGACCTTCGCCCCGCGATTGTCTCTGCCCTCGCCCACAATGTGTACCACCTTGACCTACCCATGGCCGAGCCCGTACCGCCATACAGGCTGAGCCAGCACACCCACTCGGGCAGCGCAGCAGGCACACAGCGCAGCATCCATTCAGCGACGCCGCGGAAGACTTTCTTGTGAAGTGAGTGCCTAAAGAGGGGAAATTCCCGCCTATAATTTGTTACGGATTATTTGATCGTGTATTTAGCCTGCTCTACATCGTGCTTATGAGTGTTAATTCTTTTTCATCGGTCTAAAGAAAGCAAAAACTTAGGGAAATCCAGGCCTCTATTCGATCGCAGAAAATAGTTGGTAGACGCCCTTTGCGTCGATAACAGTCCCACATGTTGATTATTTTGATGGTTTTACCCGTCAGTTCGTCCGTAGGTAGGTAGACCTAAAGTTTAGATCTACGGCACGCATACGCGCATAGGCATAACTGAAGGCATAGCAGTTAGCACAGCCATATAATTATAATGCCTACATTTATAGACGAGAGAGTACAGTTAGGACATACAAATGAACCTTGTGGTGGCTACATACATAGACCTATACGTCGGTACTCGGCAAAGTCCAATTCTGGATATGGATGACCCCTGCATAAACAGATGACACTTAACATGGTTAGGCCTACACTCATGACACATGTTGAGTGACAGATGGAGTAGGTCTAGAGTGATGTTGGCTGGTGGACGGTTGTGCAAATATACATGATGCAAGTAAAAATCTCCCCTGTGGAGCTAGCATGCAGAGGCAGAGATGCGAGTCCTGAAGACGCCCAGTGATGTGGTGGTCATGGTGTCTGCAGGGTGTGCGTTTGACCGAAAGATCGGTCTGTATCTGGTCGTCGGGGAAATGTTCCGCGGAGACTGCGTCTGGCTTCACGGATCCCCTCCTTATACAGACCGAAGTCAATGATCCTGGCTCCTGTGTGGTTGCGCTGCCAGCGATTGCGCACAGATCAAACGTTACGATAAACCAAATTTCAGACAGTTTTTTTACATTCAAACAAGTTTGACATGACATGATGCATTATGCAGCAATATTTGGGGTAAATTTCTCACATTGTGCAATCGAAATACTCACAGTAAGTAGGTTATAATGCAGAAATTTTATCCATATCGCAACATCGCTGTTCGCTAGCAGTAAGTCGCCATCTTGAATCTGTTAGCCAATCACATGCGAGGTACGTGTTTAAATGAAAAAACACGTAGAAACTACCTCGCATGCGATTAGCTTAGGGATTCGTATTTTTCTGCAGTTTAAACATGACGACGCGATGGGCTGGTTGATGGGTGCTTTACGTTGAAAATTCTACCAAAATGTTGGATTATTCATTAATCTGGTGAGTGTAGTGCATTCTTGAAATGTTGATTTTGATATACAAGCTTACATTTGCCGACCTAGAGCCGTGAATTAGACGCAATCGAGAAGGGTGAGGTACCTCACCCAGTTTTCCATAGAAACAGTGGTTAAGACCATCCACACAGCGATGTGTACTATCAACTTCCGTCTGTCGACGGAGGAGAGCGATAACGTCAAAAAATAAAAGACTCCTGCGGACAGACGGATCTTTCTGTCTAGGAATACATGAACTATGAAGGAGTAGAACTCTAGTACCTACATAAATTTCTACATGATGTTTACATCTGTAGTGGAGTACAATGTAAGTTGTCAGAGAGGTTTGTACTTGGAAGGATGGTAATTCCGCAATCTGATGTCAGTCATTATTGGTTTCAGATAGGTGTCTTTGTTGATGGCAATGTCTATTGGTGATTTTGTACATCATTGTCTTGGTGTCAGCTTCCCTCTTGGATTGCAGTGTGGCCTACTGCATTACTGTATTTCTTGACAGAATCATAAGGGCTTTTTACACTTGCAAATTTTTGCTTAGTCCCGTACCAACGGTGGGGCTAAGGCCCCCCCCCCCCCCCTTAGCCCCACCGTTGGTACCGGACTTTCCTTAGCCCACTTTCTGTTTACACTTGTTTTTGCCAAAGTGGGCTAGCCCCACTGATAGTCCCGTACTATCTGGCCCTGCAAAATAGCAGGGTTAGCACCGCAATTGCGGTGCTAACCCCGCAATTGCGGTGCCAAGCAAGCGAGTGTAAACAGAACGAAAAAATAATCTGGGCTAAGTGACGGAGACGAAGTCCGACCCCCACTGACCAATCAGAAACGAGGAAATCAAGTGCTGCCGGTGCGTGCGTGTACACGTACAGTGCACAGCGTAATCATAAATATTCATGTGGTTTGGAAAGTACCGGACTAAGAAATACGAGTGTAAAAAGGTCAATTTTCTCCTTAGCCCCGACAAGAGCTTAGTACGGGACTAATTGGCGAGTGTAAAAAGCTGAGAAAATTGGTACGGGACTAACGATAGTCCTGGGTCAGAGAAAGTACAGGGTTAAGAAACACAAGTGTAAAAAGGGCTTAAGACATCTTCACCAAGGTGATACATATGTGACCGATGATGTTTAGACAATGGGAGACTCGCATCAGATGGCACTTGCCAGTGTTGAACTTCATTTGCCACTTTGTTGTCCATGAGTGCAACATATCAAGGTCCTTTTGCAATGCTACCATATATAAAAATGCTATAAAATTATAGATCTAGTCTAATTGCATCTGAGTCTCCAAAGTCAAATGGAAATTCAGTTGTAACACTTTTATACAAGTGTCAGAAAATCTTGATCGCTTGAAATGCTGCTCTGTACGTTCAGCGCATGCAGTAAGGGTTGATCATTTGATCTGAATGAATGGATCTCAGTGGCCTTTTCTGTGGTGTCTTTTGAAAAGCAAAGAATTTCTTCCCCTTTTCCTCGGCCAAGTCTTGCAGTAGCGGTTGTAGTTTCTTCTTCTCTTAATAATTTTTTATGGGTTTCCTCATGTCTAAATTGTTGAATTTTGTATTATTCTTACTTTCTGCCTAATTGTTCTTTGTTTTTCCTTCGTGGGTTATCATAAACACTTACAATAAGTGTTGGGGATAATATTCTTCAATTAATCTTGTTTTCATTGGGTTATGTGTTTCTCCTTCCAGTTTTCTCAGAAAATCATTCCTGCACTGACGGAGAAGCCTCATCATCCCCTTCCAGACAAAGACTCACCATCCAAACTTGCAAGAT
The DNA here is from genome assembly GCA_033980235.1 of Diadema setosum. Taxonomy (NCBI): domain Eukaryota; kingdom Metazoa; phylum Echinodermata; class Echinoidea; order Diadematoida; family Diadematidae; genus Diadema; species Diadema setosum. The sequence continues at coordinate 35,405,650 of CM067063.1, forward strand.
GGCAACTGCTGCTGAAAACACCGACATTGATGACAGTCTTTACAGGTATCTGTTGCAGACCTTGCAACTATGAATCCAAAATTGCATGGAAAATATCTTTCTTATTTATGCTTTATTAATTTCAAAAGGTTAGATCAGCATTTTACCACTTGAGAGAGATTAAATGGATAAAATATTCTCGCTTAGCAATAACTAGTTGGTCCTGATTTTATGCCGATTTCTTGAAAGCCTTTGCCTTTTGAATGACGCTTGTGCAGAATTTCCTGACAGTTTTGCTTTTTGTCTTGTCCCACAGTCGTCAGCGCTATGTACTAGGTGACAGCGCCATGAAGCAGATGGCTCACTCTAATGTTTTTCTGAGTGGACTTGGTGGAATAGGAGTAGAAATCGGTATGTACTTGTGCACAGAACAGTGCAGTCAGTTGCCCCATTTTTATGCCTCCGCCATAAAGTGGTGCCGGAGGCATTATGTTTTCGGGTTGTCCGTCCGTCCGTCCATCCGTAATGATTTTTGTGGACAGGGTAACTATCAAAACCTTTTGAGGTATCCTAATGAAACTTGGCATGTATGTGTATTAGGTGGTGAAGTTGTGACTATCAACTTTTGGGTGCACATGCTCAAGGTCAAAGGTCAAAAGGTCAAGGTCAAGTACATAAAATTTCACTATTTCCATCATATCTATGCAATGCCTGAAGTTATTTTCTTGAAACATAGTGTATACATGTATTACCCAATTAAGATTCTCTGGTGAAAGTTTGGGTCATGAGGTCAAAGGTCAAAGGTCAAAAGGTCAAGTAAAAATATTAAAACTTCACCTTTTTTCTCTGTACCTTGGAAATTGTTCATGGAACATAGTATATATACATGTACTGACTGGCAGTGATTATCTAGTGAATTTAGGGTTCATGGGGTCAAAGGTCAAGGGCAACACTTCAAAATTTTACTATTTCCCTCATGTTATGCAATGCCAGCTGGATTATTTTTTTGTAACACTTGGTGTATGTGTGTATAACCTAATAGAGATTCTCTGGAAGGTTTTTTTCTCCTTTTGTTTTTGCCTCAAAGGTCAAAAGGTCAAAGATCAAGTGAAAGTGCTGAACTAAGTTTTTCCTCCATATCTCAGAAGTGGCTCAAGTTATCTTGAAACGCACTACATATTTATGCATGTTCTGCCTGACAGTGATTATCTTATGAATTTTAGGGTCAAAGGCCAGATGAAAATGGTAACAATTTACTATTCAATACAGAATTGCACTTTTTCTCCATACCTTGAAAATTACTCGATGCATAAACGTACATTGTATGAATGGGTCAAAGTCAAGTGGAAGTCCTTAAATCCCAAATACATGCTCTCCTATTCATCCAATTAAACGTAGGTCAAGGAAGGTGAACATTCAACACATTTGTGACAAACTTGTCATTTTAATATTTTGCCAATTTTGTGAAAATGTTATCACACATTGTCCACATGTACTATCTAGACCTGCAATGTATTAGGAGAATCATGCATTATGGTGGAGGCATACCAGTCGCCATAGCGACATTTCTAGTTCTCCATGCAACAGACATAATTTTACAGTGATTTCTTACTTCTTTATCCAATAAAATAAATGACTTTTGACTGAAAAGTGTTTCTCACAGAATTTCTTTTTTAATCTGCTAATATTTCCATTGCTCAATTTGGTGTATATTTCACTTCTCAAACCATAGGTCCCGTTTACTGATGTTCTTGACTATGAAAGACTATGTCATGAGATGGAAAAATGAGCAGTGCATTCATATCATTCAACAGTTACATGTAGTGTTTTTGTTTTTGTTTAAGTAATATGTGCATGATTTTAGAGGAATCTGACAGCTGTTTCTTCTTTTTTTCTTCAATGTAGTCAATCAATATCATGCAAAATTAGACCAGAATTTCATGATACACACTGTTAAAGTATCATCATGGCTGTGGAAGTGTGAAAGTCATAATATCATGTTCTAATATATGGATTTTTAACCTTTGTTATTTTCAGCCAAAAATATTGTTCTGGCAGGTATCAAGGTAAGCATCCTTATGTTCAGACGGTTCTTTTTCATTTTTTTTTTTTTCATTTTCACTTCCCTGCCTTTTCTGATGAGCTTCACAAATACAATTTGTCATTACGTATTAACACCAATTTAAATAAATCCTGTTTATGTGTTATAAGGAAGTGGAGAAGTATATTTAGATCTTTGATTCTAGAGCCCTTCTTGTGTGGGTGTGCCTAAAAGACATGACGTTGCATGCCTTTCAGTGACATTCAATCATTGCTTATACAGACCTGTTGTCTGTCATCACATTTCATCCCTAAACAAGAATTCATGATTTCATGATTGTATGCCCAGTAGAATATGTTGTGCGTGTGTGAGTACTATCTTGAAGGGATGAAATGTGTTGTTGCACAACAGTTCTATTCATCTGTTTTGACCGTCATTATGTCTCCTCTTTCAGTCTCTGACTATACATGACAATAAGACGTGCACCGTGAGAGATCTCGGAACTCAGTTCTTTCTGAGGGATGAGGATGTCAAAGCAGGCAAAACAAGGTACATGTATTGTTCATTTTTATTTTTCTTTTGTTTGTTTTTGGAGAATTTGTAATAACATAATATATTATGAAATCTGCCAGGGTCTACAAATGAACATTTTTGACGAGCAAAATTGGGACTATAAACAGATGTCTGTAAAATAATGAAAACCATCATTGTTACACACTAAGAAAAAGCACTTAAATGCACACTGACCAGTTGAAATTTTCATGTGTCATAATTATCAGTCTTCATGAATTTCATGTGATGCATGGTTTTCAGGCTACAGAGTTTCAGAATCGTGTAATGGTAAATCCAGTTGCTTGCCATTTCTTTTCTCGCGTCACAATAGAGCCGAGGCTTGCATTGGACGACTGGCGGAGCTGAACCCGTATGTCAGCATCAAACGCAGCCTCGAACCCCTCACCGTCGACTCGGACCTGGCCTTCTTGCAACAGTTCCAATGTGTCCTTCTCACAGACGCCCCCCTCAGCGTCCAGCTGAGAGTTAATGCCTTCTGCCGCTCACAGTCTCCCCAAATCAAGGTACTGCACACTGTGTATACTGTGTAAAAGTTTATTTTTGCACAATCAGTCGAAAATTATCATTTTATAAGACTTCTGCCTGCTAGGGATCAGCAAGCTTCATCAGATTTCTGACAAGCACCAGGTATGTAGGATAGTGGGAGAGCTTCATTCCTGCAGTAAGATCTGATGAAACTTACAGATTCTTTGCAGGCAGAAGTGTCATCAAAAGGTAATTTTCACTGAGTGTACAAAACTGAAACGTTACTCAGTTGAAATTCCAATCAGATGAATCTCTTCAGTGATATAAAATAATTTCTAGATTAGTAAAGATTCATACTGATGGTGATGATGATATTAATGAAAGTGATACACTGAGCTAAAAATGATGACAACGATAACAGTAATACAGTAGCAATAATAACAAAAGTGGCAATCACAATGGCAGTGATATTGATGATAAGCACAACAACATTTATAATGTGTATTGTAACTACCATTATTACTATTATTGATGATAATGACAACACCTTCCTACAGTGCTGTGGTGCTAAAGGCTTTGAATTAAAAGCTCTGATTATATTATGTTAACCATTATCATTTTTGTATTTGATTCGATGTTATATATCATCATCATCAGAATTTGAAAATTGTACTTCAGAATACAAATGTGATACAGGCTGTGGTACATCATTAAGAATTCATGGTCATAAGGTAACTTTTGAAGTTGTAGAAAGTTCAGGTTCCAGTGACTGTTCGTGACAGTCCTTCCATTATGCAAGCTGAATGTATTCTGTGTGATAACATGGGTTAAATGAAAGTAATAGCTGTTTATATTTGTCATCAGCTACCGGCAAAAGCACTGGATCTCAATGAAATTTACAAGACAATTGGCAACAATACAAAATCTTGTAAAATTAACTGTTGGCAAGATGAACTCAATGTGTGTTTTAAAAATTTGTTATTTCCATGACCACGTAGGTATAAATCCAGCAAGCCTTTATTGTGAAATTCTGAATTTGTGTAATTGAAAATTTGCATGACCTACTCTGCCTATTTATGTCTGTCTGATGTTTCATCAAGTAATTGGGATTGTGTTCTGTGTCTCTGTCAGTCTGTCTGTCTGTAAGTGAGTGTAGATGTTACATGGATTTGCACCAAAGTGCATTGTATTTTTTTTTGTAACCAATTATCTCCTGTATCTTCCATTGTTGCCAGTTCATCGCTGCAGATGTGTATGGGTTGTTCAGCTACTGCTTCTGCGATTTCGGCGACGAGTTCAGTGTTCAGGATCGTAACGGGGAGGAGCCGACCCAGACGTTTGTTGCAGACATCACTAAGGTTAGCAGGAGTCACGTATGGTTTCAGCTGGTATAGGAAGAACAAAGTGTGTGGTTGCATTGTGTATTCTTACCTCATAAAAATGTCATAGTTTCATGGTTGTTGAAAGAAAAAAGAACATAAAGAAATTAAAAAACTGAAGCTGCTATGCAAATGCCTGATCCATACTTAGAGGCTTGGGTAGTGTAAGATTTCGACAGTTATTAGTGGGCAATAAAAGTTAATTGCGTTGGGATGCAGACAATACTTTTCTATGTCTTGGAGTCAAATTTTTATGGAGCTGTGAGAGAGAAAACAAGAAAACAAGACAACAAAATAATAGAATAAGAATAAGACTGCAATGCAAATGATATGTACAGAAAACTGGTTTTTGTTTTGTGTTTTTGCATCAAAAGTAGAATCCAGTTGAGAAAAATATGCAGCTAAATGAAATGTAACTGAGAGGTGATATAAAGGGTGCATTATGAACTGTTTTTGCTGGTGTAAGGTCACACCCATATATAAGCCACATCCCAATCCCAGCATCCGATTTGGAGGAAATGTAGAGGAAGAAGAAGAGAACATGGCTGTAAATAGCTGAGTGGCATCTTAGTATCAATGCTGCATTTTGTTTTGTAAGTCTTGATATTTAGACTATGCATTACTGCATGCATTCTTTGAATAATGTGGCTAAAAGTGGTGCATAATATCCTTGGCAAGTAGAGAAGATGAAAGGTAGATTGAGGATGCCACTATTTTTGCATTGCAGGGGGTATGAATTCCATAACTGATTCCCGATAATTCTTAGGGAAATGTTCATGCTGCAAACACCACAGGGTCATTACAGACATTGTCCATGCTCTTCAGTAGCTACCAGTGCCCTCTTCAACTTTTTCTCTGCTGCTATTTCTTACTGCCATTTAGGGCAACCCGGGGGTTGTTACCTGCTTGGACCAGCAGTACCACGGTCTGGAGTCCGGTGACTTTGTAACCTTCAAGGAGGTCAAGGGCATGACTGTCTTGAATGGCTCTCAGCAAGAGGTCAAAGGTCAGTGAACTGTACAATGTCATCTGAGGTGAGGCAGGTGGAGACTGCAGCACTGAATTAAGCTTATAATTTTTTTTATTCAAAAGAATTACTATGGAAATGTGCCAAGCCAATTGGCTTGCAGACTCGGGAAGACAAAATCGTAGTGGTAGATGATTGAACTGCGATATCATTCTCTCATAGATTATGAAATGCTGCATTGGTATCGCCATCTTTGAATATCTGCATGTGGAAGCACCAGAAGGTGCACTGTGAGAATGATTATACAAAACACTTGGTTTCATTCGTGGTAACACAACTTGAAAGAAATTGTGGACCTTCCACTAAGTTGTTGGCAAATTCTGTGACTGTCTGAGTTTGAGCTATAAGTGGATAGAGATACAGGTAGATATGAAGTATATAGAAAGATAGTTCAAGAGAGAGATAGGGATAGAGATTGAGAAACTCAATTTGCATTATTATCTTGACAAAATGATTGTATTGATTTGTTAACCTGTTGAGGACAGGCTGATTTTGCTACAACCAACATTTCCCATAGACCCTTGCCCGAGTATACTTCAGACTCGTCCTCAACAGGTTAATAATCATCAAATCATCAGTTGCGAATGATAAGGGCATTAAGTTGCCACTAAAGCCATAGTGTTCGAGGCACTTATCACCGTAATCATTCTTACCTGATTAAATGACTATTCAGGTTGATGCGGGTTTTATCTTGTGATTTACATTGGAGGACATTGAGACCTTTGGTACCCTGTGACAACTTTGTTATTACCAAAGTCAGAATGAAAATTCATATTCCACCTGCATTCTCTCCCTTTGCCCCCCTGCCATCGGTTGCCATGACAGTGATGTCTCCGTACAAGTTCAGCATTGGGGACACCAGCAGTGATGAGTTCTCGCCCTATGAGACTGGAGGTATCGCCATTGAGCTGAAGGTCCCCTTCAAGGTCAAGTTTGTGAGTAATCCCATTGACCCTTTTCTGCTTTGATGAACTTCAAAACACACGGCTTGTCAACTGGCAGTATTGTAGTCTTAAACTTGTTGTGTAAGCAGCTTTGTGAGATACCAGAAGTACAGTGCAATTGTTGTTTTTTTTTTTATTATTTCCTTGTGTGTTTCTGAGTACTTTATTAAAAATTGTCAACAGTTCACCCTGTGTGTCTAATGTAATTTAATTTCAGTGTTATAGTTCATATCTCTTACCTTATGTGCAGGATTTCAAAAGCCATGGCTAAATTTCATCTGCTTAACAAAATCGGAACAAGTATTGCATTTTGATACAGGGAACATGAAATATTTCATGGTGTGATGATTTTTAACAGTTTGCGTAAAGTGGAAAGAAAAGAATGGGAAAATGCTTAGTGGATTTATTTTACACATTTATATACCAGCCGTGCTTTTACAACAGTGGCATTGAAATAGTACAAAAAATAATCTTTCTCAACAGAGCACAAAAAAATAATCTTACAAAAATGTTTCCTTTTACAGCACACAAGCTTCTCAATTCAATTTTGCAAGCTATAATTCTGATTCATTCCTCAAATATGTTGCAACAGCTGCAAAAATATTTGTCTCTTGTAGTTAATGTATTGAGTTCAGCAAAGTTGTTCTTATTTTATTTATTTATTTATTTATTTATTTGTTTCTTGCCTTCATTTAGCAATCTCTTCAAGAACAGCTGACCAACCCTTCAGTTATATTGGTAGACTTTGCCAAGGATACCATGCTATCTCACCTAGCTATGTACACCCTGCATCAGTTCAGGGAAGAGAATGGTAGATTACCCCGAGTCAGGTGAGTATCACAAGTGATATCATAAAATATGTAAAATGGAAGGGGAGGAAACATACAGAATGATTCATCCAGAGGGTGTAACATGCTTTCAAGGAACAGTAATTTCAAGGAGCATTTAACTGTATCTTGTAACATTTCAAGCCCCATGTCAGCAAAACTCATCATGCAGACCTCCCAACCGTACTGAATTTTGAGGAAACAATATGAATTTTGACCATTCCCTGCTCGTTTCAACAGGAGTTTTCCTATTTTTTCTGGATAATTTTACTACACATTCCTTTGGGAACTGCCCTTTTTTCCTACTTTTGAGCCAAATCATCCCTATTTTTCAGTTGGAAAGGTTGGGAGGTCTGCACCATGTATATAAAACGTCACAGTGAGTCCAAGCATTTTTAGAGTAATGCATACTTTAAACTTTAAATTTTCCTTGGCAGCCATATTTGTAGCATCACCATCAAGACCACACCATGTGTAGATCATCTCTTGCCCCTCGTGTATGCGCAATGTGTGCCCAAACTTGAAAACCAAATTTGAGTATACAGTTGAACCTCTCTTATCCGGCCTCCCTTTATCCGGATCTCTCTATTATACGGACGCAATCTCACCGTGATTTTTTTTTTTTTAATAATTACGGGAGGAAAGGGGGATTCCCAACTCCTTGAGAACTCCTACACAAACACACATGAATTACATATTACTTCCAACATTAACATACACCTCTATTTTGGGGTCTGTTACTGAGTGTAACAATGAAAAGGTTGCAGTATACACATTACTACATGTGGTACTACAATGGGCTACAATGGGCTACATTGTGGAGGTGTCGTGGCTGAGTGGATAAGAGCGCTCGTCTGTGAACGACATGAGCGTGGTATGATTCGTGGGTTCGAGCCCATGCCAAGCCCGACACGTTTGCCCTTCAGCAAGGCACTTTATCCACATTGCTGCTCTCCACCCAGGAGTATAAATGGGTACCCGGTAGGATGAGAAAGCTTATGTTGGTTGATAAGCATGTGCGCGCCTGTAAAAATGGCTGCGACTGGCTGGAATGCTCCCCAGGGAGTGGAGAATGAGCACTGTTAGTGCTGGTTGATAATGTATCCAGTGACCGGGGTAATAATAGTCTGTAAAGTGCATTGAAACCCTGAAGTGTGTGAAATGCGCTATATAAAAACCAGCTATTATTATTATTATTATCAGTACATGTGTATGTATATGTACATGTATAAAGCATCGAGTCTCCCGTATCCGGCCAAATCCCTTATCCGGATGAGCCCCGCTCCCGACTTGTCCGGATACGAGAGGTTCAACTGTACTAGGCTTTTGCTAACCAATCAAGCCCTGGGAATGTAGCTGAACAAATTATTATTTTGCCATAAACTTGATGAGTTTATTACACTTCCATCCAAGTAGGCCCTCAAGGCAGGGGAATAGTATAGGAAATGAAAATGTGATGTTTCATTATCCTTTCTGACATGCATTTCTAATGAGTTTAGAAAAATATGAATAGCAATGAAAATGTCGGACTGTCAGATTTAATTGTAGGTTTCAGAGTGCCATTCCATACTTTGATTCAATAAGCTAGGTGACACATGTAACAATATGAATACAAAATTAGGTTTGATTTATAGATATATGAATGCAATGAGCTAACATCACATTTTAAATCAAATGTGCCAATTTGAGTAGGAACTGTGAGGACAAAGATGCCTTCCTGAAGATTGCGGCGCGACTGAACGACACGCTGGCCAACCCCGCCACTCCCCTGGACACCAAGCGGCTGGTGGCCCTGGCAGACTCCGCAGAGGGGTGCTTCGCTCCCCTGTGTGCTGCCCTCGGGGGCTTTGTTGCCCAGGAGGTGTTGAAGGCACTGACGGGGAAGTTCACCCCGCTGAACCAGTGGGTGAGTAGCACCAGTGAGATGGACATGTCTAATTTTACCGAATCTCCAATTTCTGATATCTTTTTGTTGTTGCTGTTGTAGAGCTCCTTCATTACAAATGTTTGGAACAAGTATTATCTTTTGACTCTCAAAGGCTTGCATAGCTATGATTTTGAACTTTTATAGATATTTGCTGTCTGGGAGTCAAAATATATGGCCATGAGCATTCCCTTTACTTTCATAATGATATGACATTATACCTGCATTAAAAAAAAAGAAGAGAAAAACAAAAGAAAAGAAAAGAATCTAAAAACTGAGATTGCAGTTCATCGTTACAGTTTCTGCTGATTTTTCCTCTTATATTTGCAACAGAGTGTAGCTCCTTCATTCCTCTTTCTCTCAATAAACTACAATTTGATGTCTTGGCAAGTACAATGTTACAATGTATGTATGTATGTATGTATGCATGCATGTATGTATGTATGTATGTATGTATATATGTATGTATGTACATATGTGTACATTGTATGTATGTCTGTCTGTATGTATGTACATGTACAGATGTATGTACATCATAATGACACTTGCAGCTATGAAATATTCTGTCTCCTAACATTAAAAAAATCAGCCTTACTATTACACCCATTGTTAAAGTGAGACCCCCCCCCCTCCAAATGATGACATACATATGAGTTTTTTGCTTTCAGGGGATAGATCATCGTCCTGGTCTATGATGATAATTGTGACGATGTGACCGCTGGGACAATCAGTGCCATTTTGCCTCAAAATCTTCTTTCTTTTTTTTTTCTTCATTACAGGTACACCTGGATGCCTCTGAAGTCCTGAAAGGCCTAGAGAATGAGAGTCCAGAAAACTTCCAGGCCAAGTAAGTCACACCACACAGCATCTTGAATTAACCAGTTTATTAGTCTACCAACATAAACTTGGGCTTGTCGTCTCATATCTCTTATTTGCATTGTAATATGCCCATCAGGTGCAGGGAATTCAATAAACTTCTTTGCGCATACATTGTGACTTTGCAACTCAATATGTACCAAGAATATGTGACCCGCTACAACAAAATGATCCTAAAGTCGGGTGAGGTCGATTATTTGAAAATTGCATGACAAAATTCCCTAATCTTTCTGCTTTAAATTGATATATAACACATCTTATGAAGATAATCGGCTGCGGAGATATCGATGTTTAAAAGAGAGCATGTCGAGACGTATGGGAAATCACTGTTTCGAGAAAAGCGCCCTAAAAGTTTTCCTTGCGACGCAATCGCGATCAAGGGACACGCTAGTCAATTTTCACCTCCGGACAATAGAAGGTAAACCCTAGCAACCCCCGAAATGCTCATTCAAGCACAGCAACGGCGGTCTCCTCACCGACCAATCAGTGACCAGGATGCCAGGAGAAGCGGCTGGGCATAGCGCACCCCGCCCGCACGCACCAGTCGACTTGGCAGTGTGCGAGCTTCACGCTTCGGTTAGCGGCAAGCAGCAAACTGACCAATGAGATCACTCCGGTCGTTGTTAGGGGCGGAGCCTATCTGTGGCGCTCAATCCAAATTTTCGAACCGGTTTCTGCTTGGTTGAAACGCCAAAAACATGGCCCAGAAAAACGCTATTTTTTGGTCTTTCCTTTCATCATTTTGCTTCAAAATTTCGACAGATGATAGAAGACATGTCAGACTCCAATAATATGTCAAAATCAGAAAATCGTAAGTTTTGACCAATTAAGATGCTCCGACTTCAAACTTGATTTTCACGGCTTCGACTGTGCGCGACTTTAGGACCTTTTTGTTGTAGCGGGTCACATATGTTCAAACTTGGGCATCAATGTTATCAGTACATCAAAGAGTAAAATGTATGGGGCTGGGAAAGAGCAGCTTCCAGGGATTATGCGTGAATGCATTATCTTTCAGAATTTCAATTTGAATATTGCACAATGTATAATGACAATTGGCTGCACCACCCCCCTTGACTTGCAAAGTGTGTGATGTCTGTTGTTGTCTGTTCAGAGGGGACCGCTACGACGCCCTCAGGATCTGCGTTGGCGACAACCTGTGCCGGAAGATCGCATCCCAGCGGCTCTTCATGGTCGGATGCGGCGCCATCGGGTGCGAGATGATGAAGAACTTTGCCATGCTCGGTGTTGGCGTTGACGGTGGAAAGGTGAGTGGAGAGGAATGGAGAGCATTGCTGTTTGTTTGTTTGTTTGTTTGCTCCCGAGTGTTATTCCTTGACCAGAAATGGTATTTGAAGTGTTTTATTTCTAATTTGCACAATTTGTCCATCTGTCCTCAAAACATAAATAGCTTTCCCAATATCTTTTCGACCTCAGGGAAATATTTCCAGTGCTCTTGGCACATCTTTTGGCCGCAATGTGTAAATAAAGTGATTGAATTTAAGGTAGCAATCAAAAAGAAAAAAGTTTTGGTGTCACATGTCAAAAAGTCAGTGAACTCCTTAATTGTGTGCCCTGAATCGTACAATGAGTGCAGCTTGATAATTATAGCCTGCTTGTCTGCATATTGGACACTTGCTCTAGCTGTTTCAGTTTTCATGTTGAGCTCATAATTATCTGCATAAGTATAAACCTTGACAGTAGTCTGTAATGTCATGTATCAATATTTGGTGGTATAAAGTAGTGTTATGGTAATATCTTCCACCACGTCAAGTAGTCATTCTGTCAATATGTTGAGGTTAGAAAACCAACTGTGAGAATTAATGTTGTTGTTTTTTTATTGTGTGAATTTCTCTTCATTTTACCCCACTGTATGATTTCATCTCAGTGCATGCAATGCAGTAGATGTGAGCTTAGATACCAAGTGGGATATCTCTTGCTCTGATACGACCATCCGTCAGATTTCCAAACTCAAAATACGTACGTTGTACCTCCAAAAGTCTGTTCTTGACATTCATGCGCAGTGGTTTGTCCACTTGTTCAACAGATTACGGTCACCGACAATGACATCATTGAGAAGTCCAACCTGAACCGGCAGTTCCTCTTCAGGCCACATCATATACAGGTGTGACGGTGTTGCCGTGGAAACCATGGCGATGTTTTAATGCTCATATTCTTTTGACCATTGAACATTTTTATCAATCCCTCTGCTGTGTTAGGAGCATTTCACCGATGGTGCAAGGAGCAGTGTTACATAGGTTACGAGTAATCACTTTTGATAAGATTTTTTTAATAAGGTCACTACACAGGCATTACAGTGTACAATATTCTAAATCGCTTATTCTAGCATTGTTTTAGTCAATAATGGTAAGAATTATATTTTTCTTGCTTGGAACCAACAATATTTCTTTGCCTTTAGATTGATAAACACCTAAAATGATGTTTGCATTGGAACATGTCAGTATATATCAGTGTTAGTATACAAATGATGCACAGGATAGAGTGCATTAGTGTAGGCGTAGTGCACTCGAGGGTATTTACAATTGTGAAACATGCACGAGGCGAAGCCGAGTGCATGTTGCACTACATTGTAAATACCCGAGAGTGAGCTACGCCTACACTAACGCCACGAAATAATCCTGTGCATCATTTGTTTTATAAAATGGGTCGAAAATTCGAAAACTAACATCATTTTTCAGCGTTTTTCACGTACCTTTGTGGGTCAAGACGTCCGAAGATGTTCGTCCCAAACTTTTACGCACGTCGCACTCGCGGAAGTCCCGCACATACAGTATAAGTATAATGGGGGGTTGGGTTTCCGGACACCCGCATGAAAACTTACTTATTTTACATAGAATATGCACCCTTTACCTTAAAGACTTGATATAGACTCCTCATATAGGCCTACTAGACAACATACTCTGAAAACGGCGTGAGAATTAACCTGCTAAATCGTTGGATTTGCTCTTCAAAGTGACTCCATGTACGCGTCCGGTCCCATAACGCTTGGTCTACTGTACTGTACAAAGTGTACGTATAGATGTATAGGATAGTACAGTATACGTACGTATGCCACATATGTTATGCACAAGGGAAGACAGGCCGGCCGGCCGGCCGGCAGCCCGAACTAGAAGTTGTTTACAGGATTGACAGCGCGTACGCGTATGCATGCAATTCATAAGGAGCCGCCGCGCGCACAGACGATCGGCAATCTACCATAGGATTACAGGCGGTGCAATAGTACTGAAGTAAAGGAAGGAGGTGTGTCTCATTTCAGCGCTTCCTATTGGCTACATTCTTGAACCCATTTTATAAAAGATTGTATGTTACACACAATACATGTTGTTTCTGTATTCATTTTCTATATCATTGACTTGCACGGCACGATGTTTTAAGATATTCCTTCATCTTAAAATGTTATATCTGTTCCTTCGTGTAGAAACCTAAATCGGAGACAGCAGCTCAGAGCACAAAAGACATCAACCCAGGTATAATTGTACAGTTGATACGAATATTGTTTAGAATATAAAGGACTTAGCTCTACACTGTAATCTACGTAGGACTCTGTACAGGCTTCAAATTTATGTTTACATGTACATCTTATTACTGCTAGATATGTACAGGTTGATTATTACAAAGAAATTACGTTATTCCATATTTTGCTGCATGATGTTTAAAGATTTCTCTCAAATCAATCTGAATGACAAGCTGTATGGACATAACAGTTGTCTTCATTTATTTTTCAGTATTTCCCTCATATTGCTTCAAAAAAAAAAAGAGCATAATCTTTGCTTCTGGGAATGTGTGGTCCTTAAAGTAAATGAATTCATAATGCAAAGTAACAGATGCAAGAAAGTAGAGCAGACTGAATTATGCAGTGGATTGTGTGATGAAGTCTTCTGTGCAAACCCAGTTTTATAATTGGCACATTCTCAACCATGTGTTGACATAACCTTGCCATAATGTTGTGAGGTCTGCAACTCGTCCGAATCACTCAATTTTGGGTCAAATTTTCGATTTTGAGATTTTCAATCATTTCGATAGTAGATATTCTATACTACATATTCTGAAATTCTCAGTGTGTAATTCGGTGTAATTTTTACGTAGTTATCACTTTTGTAGAAGTATGTAATTCCATTTGTGAAAATTCTTTGTTTTCCCCATAGAGGCGTGTGTTAAACAATCAGGCGATTCGACGGTTCGGTGACCGCGCGTACTAGTACGCGCACACGCACGGTCACCGAACCGACGAATCAGTGCGCACTGACTTGCGTGTAATTTTTGAGATTCAACAGTTCATTGACCGCGCGCACAGTGCGCGTACTATGTAATACATGTGTTGACAATGACAACGTTCCTTGCAGACCGAAAATACATGCATGCAGCTCTTTGACGATTTCCCGCTTATTTGTTAACAATACAATTCGATAAAAACTTCACAAGTTAGAGCAAGAATTGAAGTCTGATGTACTACAAAAATAATTGGAAATTATAGACATGAAAGTGTAGCAACCATAAGTCAAAAATGGGTTAACTTCAAATGCGATTTTATCGAATTGTCATTCTTACGCAAACCTGAGGGATTCGTCGCTTCGTGTGACCGGCGACGAACTGATCGACAAATTGCCCTACATCGACGTAAATAAGCACTGAATTGATCAGTGCTTTAGTAGTTGTTTAGCCATGTTAAAAGAAATCATGGGCGTACATACTTGAGCAGGACTCAAACCTACAACTTCCTGATCTCCGGACAGGCGTCATCTCCACTAGACCACTGAGCTCCTGCCCAACAGCAAGTGTTGGTTCTAATCCTTATAGCATGCAGTGGGTACTGTGTAATCATTCAAATTTATGAAATTTTTCATTCGAGAGGTTTTTATGCTACTGATTGACAAATTTGTCAATCACAATGATTACAATGATTAGCTCAAAGCACAGAGCGTACTATAAAACCATAGTACCATAAAGTCCAATTGATTCACATGTACTGTGTAGATGTCAGCCCAAATTATTGTTCCTTCCTTGTGACATCACCATCAACAAAGGTTTGTAACTTCATGTGACAACTGTTTCCTTTCTTTGCTTTTCAGGGATGCAGATTGAAGCTCATCAAAATAAAAGTAAGAAATATTTCAGTCTTCACGTTTAAAGATAAAACACTTGCATGACAGTGATCTATGAATTCGAAGTACAAAGAGAAAGGAATAGATGGGCAAATAGAAGGAAAAAGTGATGAATCCATCAAAATTAAATGAGAGAGAAATATGACAAAGGAATACTAAGAAATGCTAATGTACAAAATGAAGAAGATGGATGAGATCTGATATTTTAAAGACAACTTATGTTTTGCTTGAAGGGAATTCATACAGCAGATGAAGTTTCTTTGAATCCATGATTGAATGTGAAAATGAATAATAGTGTAGTGTCTAATGTCATTGCAATTTGGCTTTTCTTGGTAAAGTATTATGGATTTCATGAAAACGTGTTCAAACTTCAGCAATTAATAATTTCAGAACCTGACACGATACATGTATGACCCATTCTGGTAATAGATGGCCGCTCTTCTCTCATGTTGACTGCCACAGCACTATGGAGTGATATTGATTGCAACCACGTAATGCAAATTGATTAATTAGGCAATATATAATATCATCACATCAGTGAGCTGTAATGGGTGTGTGAAAATACTATAGAAATCGTGTTTTTAATTGGTAATTTTGGAGTTACCCTCCCATCCCTTCCTTTGAAGTCATGATTTTAAGTTATCATTATACAACACCTAAAAAGAATGTAGCTATCCAACAGGTCGATTGCCCATCACGCGACATTCAGTTAAAAGTACCTCTATCTTTTATCTTGTGCAAAATCTTGTACCATTGCACTCGTGACCATTCACTATTTGTATGCCTGTCTATAATGATTCTTTATTTCAGAACATTTGACTCATTCTTTGTTGTTTCATTTACAATGGAGAAATTTCGTGAAGATTACAGCGTGCATTTCGAGACGAGACTTTTTTTTTTTTTTTTTAGTGATGACATCATCTCAACTCATGGTTGTGAAGACTGCTGTCACTGTTAGTATGAAACTGTGTGAAACTCCTGGAATTCCATGACTCCTTACTTTGTGTGATGTCAATTTCCACTGCTCTGTTTGTTTCATTTTACTCTTAAATTTCACTTGATCATAGAGTGAAGTTTCACTGTAAACCTCTCTTTGACAAACCAGTTTGTCCTCAGACGGAGAGCACCATCTACACCGATGACTTCTTTGAGAGCATGGACGTCATTGTGAACGCCCTGGACAATGTGGAAGCCAGGAGATACGTGGATAGGTAGGGTGTGTGGGTGTGTGTTTGTTTGTTTGTCTGTTTGTCGTGGACTAGTCTTGCTGACATGGTATTGGACATTCTTCTGGCAGTCATTTAAACAAAGTTGATTGTATTCAGTGTGAGATGTGTACATTTTTGACATGGTATGCTTCATGCTTTCTGAACTGATTTGATTCTAGCTAGTAGCTTTGCTCCTTGCCTTGATGCAGTTTGGCTATGGAGTATGATCCCCTGGTAAATTATATGCTGGTTAAGTAGAACTAAGCTAGTCAAAGCTGAATTGCAACTTTGCAACATAAATACAGCTGTAACCTACACTTGTACAAGGGCTCTTTTTTCTTAATGAAAAATTACCATTGCGTATTACAAAATTCCTGCTGTGATTTTTTTTTCGTCTTGCAGAGGCTAGTGTAAAAGAAATTTTGATGGATTTTGGGTATCATACTGATCAGAATTCCTTTTTGCCATTCCCATTCATTCATCTTATAAGAGGTTTAATGAGGAGGTCCATTTTAAGAGCATTTTTACAAGTGTAGAAATGATGTGTAACAAATATGGGCACTCTATCTTCTTACTTATGCTGTACCTTCTACAGTCGCTGTGTCACAAATCAGAAACCGCTCATGGAGTCGGGCACCCTTGGGGCCAAAGGTCACGTGCAGGTCATCGTGCCCCACCTGACGGAGTCGTACGGCAGCAAGCAGGACCCGCCGGAGCAGTCGGTGCCGTACTGCACCCTCAAGTCCTTCCCTGCTCAGATAGAGCACACAATCCAGTGGGCAAGGGACAAGGTGAGGCTTTGGGGTGTGTGTAGCAGCCACGGACTCCAGGTCGAGCCCAACCACAGTTGATTTTCTCTCCGATACCGTTTCGTTAGTAATCTGTACTGTGATTTGTTCGCCAATTGGCAGAGATATCTGGAAAACGATTGCCAGTGAATAGAGATTACCCAATCCCTATTGTGTCATATACACCATGGCCTTCCTGTTTGACTGAAGCAAATTGTTTACAAATGAGTGGGCTAGCTAGCCTTCTAGGTCAAGTTTGGACGGATTATTGAATGCTGCTGAAAAAGTTCTGCAAGTTCACCTGGATCTGGATGCCTGGCAACAGAATGGGTTCAGTGTGATATTTCTTCAAAAGGCAGTTCTAATCGAGATAAAAGGAGATGAAAGCAGGTCATAGTTTGTTACATAACTTTTCTGAAATGTGATCATAAGTAACCTTTACTAAAACTATCGTAACTTTTGCATGCTTTTACTGTCACACTTTCTGTCAAGGCCTAAAAAGAGAGAGAGAGTCTCAACTCATTGGTCTTCATTAACTGTGTATCTTATGGATTAGTGGTAGCTTGTATGATACATGCGCATTTGCCATGATTAAGCATATACTTTGTAAATGCAATATTATTAACTTTTGTTACTGTGTTCACCTGGCGTTGAAATGTATGTTAAATATAGCTGGTGACCTATTCACATTTCCAACATATGGATGAACAAAGATTGGGTTGAAGGGCACTATTTTGAATTGAAATGAGTTGAACTGGGTGGAATGAACTTGAATTCTCAATTGTGGTTTGAACAAGCAATCATCTCTCATCATAGAGATGACTTTGTTTCAAATACCTGACACAGAAAAGACAGTTCTTCTAGAAGTGCTTGTAATTGATAAGAGAATGCAAACAAGGACCTCTAACTTATTCAAATGCATGAAATTATGTACATTGATGTAGGGTAATTTTTCAATCACACCCCTAACATGCTTTTCTTCTCCTTTTCTCTAGTTTGAAAGCCTGTTTGCCCAGAAGCCTAGCATGTACAACAAGTACTGGGAAGTCAATGGAAATCCAGCAGCAGTTGCCAAGGTATTGGATTTAGTACAGTTAGTATATGTTGCTGATTCTTTTTTTTTTTTATTTTTCAGTCATAGCAACACCTAGTATGCATTATGGTGCTGCTATTACATTTGTAGGTGGAGAAGAGCCAAAAGAAATTGAACACTCATCATCTTTATCATCCAATGTTGTCGGGGTTTGTCCCCAATAATAGCGGTGGCCATATTTACCTCACTCTATTAGCTAGTGCTCTCACACCTTCTCACCATCTCTCCCGATTTCGGGGACCCTTCTTCTTCAAGCCAGCCTGTTTATAAAGCTCCTCTTCTACCTGTCATGCTGTTCCCCCTCCCTCTTTTCTTTTCTTTTTTTTTTTAGCCATATGGTTGTTAATGCAGCTAGTCCATGCCCTTCAAGGACATTTTTGTAAAATGTAATCGCTCTTCAAAAAAAAAAAATCCTCTGCACATTATAGCCTCCACCAGGCTTTGAAACTGTCACCCAAATAAACTTTCAAGTACTTGTTCTTGTTATTATTGGTCGAATGTTAACATGGCATGACACATTCTTGACAATGGGTTATTTGTTTTCTCTTTTTGCAACATTTTTGCTCCCCATGAACAGAGACTGGAAGGAGGGGAAGTCCTGGAGAACACTCTACCGGTAGTCAAGTATCTCAACAACAGGGCCGTCACGTGGGAGGACTGCGTCAGGATCGCCAGGGTCAAATTTGAGAAGTACTTCAATCATAAGGTGAGTATGGATGGTGGTGTTTACACAATGGTCCCGACTTCACTAGTGATATTATCTGACAATGTACAGACATTTTTGCATAGCAGCCATGATCCTTCGCTTTAATATTAGGCTTTCTCGAGTTGTGCAAGGTATGAAAGGTCAGGTTGATGTGTCCAAAGTAGGGATGCACATGGCTTTGATCTACTGAAGAAATGTGGTGTATATTTCTTTAAAAAAAAATTAATAATTATGCTTGCGGAAAATTTTATGAAATACCTTGTCCTGCTTACATTTTCTGTGTGCTCAGTCACCTGCTAAGACATTGACTTTTATTTGAATTATTCCAAAGTATGGATAGGTTATAGACTTCTTTGAAATCATAATGATAATCAAAGCTGTGTCCTTTGCAGTCTGTAGGATTCACAAACTTTTAGTCCATGTCTTTCAGAGTGTAGGTTGCTTTCAGGCTGCTTGAAACGTACCACAATCATCTGTGGGATGTTTGCTGTATTTCATTAATAATGGCCTCTTTGTATGTCCTTGTTTTTCTCTCTCTTTTCAGGCCAAACAACTTCTCCATGCTTTCCCTCTTGATGCCAAAACATCAGATGGAGGTAAAACAATGCAGATATTTAATGTTTATTTTCTATTTGACTTCACACTTGTTTTTCATATTTAATTAAATAATTTTGTAGAAATAGAAAAAGGATAGAGGACAGAGTGAATAAGCTGTGTCAGGTAATAAACCAGGTTTTATAATGGCAATTCAGAACTTGCTTGAGTGAATGCATTACATGAAAAACACACCTTTTTCCCATTGTTTGTTTTTCGTTTGGCATTCATTTGTGTATGTGTGATATGCGTAAATATGAATTCCCACAGATGTACCATATTGACCAATCTTGCTAATGATTTAACAATTTTGGCAGTTCTGACGAAGTGACATAAAAAGCAATGTGTGGGGATGGTAGTACAATTTGGCATTGCAATGAATTAAAGTTCAACATGAGAATTCTGAATTAAGGGTTGAAATTGTCTGAAATTTCTGTAGAATTTTGTAGATCTCATTACTTTAGATTCAGATTTTATAGATTTTGAAAACAATACTCAGTGATGGGTAATTTAAGTTGGTATTATCAGTTTTCAGTCAGACACATTCAATTACCATAGCAAATTTCAGTGGCATGGCAATGTGACATGTACTGCTTCCATTAGATTGATGGACAAAATGCTAATTGTGCTGATCCCTGTCCTGAAAATCAGGGAGACAATGAGTTGTTGGGTTTCATGCATGCGCAGATTAGTTTTGCGGTCAGCTTAACGTCCTCTTCGCCCAACCATCTAGTTTTTGAAAGCTCCTTATAGTCAGTTTTTATACCTTATATCAAGTCACCTACCTCAATTTTGCCAAACTTGAAAACAGTTTCCCGGCGAGAGTTCATAAGGTGTGTGTTAATCAAATCATGTGGGTCAGATGTCGTCCAAGTTTTCGCTCATTCTGCAGACCTCGTAGACATAACTCTATGTAAAATTTGACTGTGCACTGTTCATTAAAATGTGTGTGTGTGTTGTGTTTTATTTTTTTGTTCTTTAATATTGCAGGTATGTTCTGGCAGTCACCAAAGAGACCCCCCACACCTCAGGAATTTGACCTCAAATGTGAATTGTGAGTTTTTGTGTTTTTACGCCCATGTATGAATACTCAAGGTTGTAAATGATGTCAGATGTGGTTTTCTGCAATTTTAACATTTATATGCCATATTAGGAGAAGGACCTCAATAGTAAAGTGAGAAAAAGAAAGAGAGTCTAAATGAGTGCTACTGCAGGGATTATTATTGTTTATGATGTACTTCGTACATGAGTGGTCTTTGAAGAGACCAAAAACCAAGAAACTCGAAAGCTATAAAACCAAAAGGGATCTGAAAATTGGATGCTCCTGTTGCTAAAGAGTATTTATGACAGTGATTTAAAAAAATCTGTTGTTTTTTTCTCTCTTTTTTTTTCTAACAGGCACATGTCCTTTGTAGTGAGCTGCGCTCGCCTCTTAGCATCAGTGGGTAACATTGCAGTGAGTGCGGCAGATATTGGGAGTCAGACAATTGAGTCCATCCTGGCAGGAGTAGCTGTTCCAGCTTTTGTGCCTTCCTCCAAGGTATGTTATGAAACTTCACCTTGACCTTATGAATACATTGAAGAAACAGTCATGATTACAGCCAGGAATACAGTGATGAGTGCAATGATGAATGCAGTCACAGATACAGTGATGAATACAGTGATGAATGCAATGATGATTGTACAATGTACTTATGAATACAACAATGAATGTAGTGATGAATACAATTATGAATTTAGTAATGAATGCAGTCATAAATACAGTGATGGAATGTAGTCATGAATGCAGTTATGAAGATATTTGCAAATGCAATGATGAATGCAAGGATGAATACATTGATTAATACAGTCATGAATGTAGTAATGAATACAATGAATGTAGGAATGAATACAGTGATGAATGTAATAAGGAATACAGTGATTAATGTAATGATAAATACAATGATAAATGTAGTAATGAGTACAGTGATGAATACAGTGAGAAATTTCGTAATGAATACAGTGGTGAATACAATAATCTATGTAGTAATGAATGCAGTGACAAATCCTGTGATGAATGCAAGTCATGCAAACAGTGATGAAAGCAGTGATGGCAGCTATCAAGTGGAAGTGGATGAAAGCATTTTGGTAACATCAGAGCTCTGGACTCGGATCTTCCCCAGAGCAAAACAGCCTAGGCATGGTCTCTCTCTGTTATTTTTCCACATATTCCAGGTGTAGAAATCGTAACTGACAATCCTGGGATAATGATAATGGCAGAGCCCTACATGTACAGTGTATATGAGAACAGAGGCAACACTAAAGAGGCTCTTTTTGGTGAACAAAACCTCTTCCTCAATATTCTCAGTTTGATAATTATGATGATGATCTTCACTAGCATACCAGTGAGAATGACAAGACAAATAACATGAACAAAATGATGAACAATAAATAAAATAATATGCAATAATGTGTACCTCACGCTGTGCACTTCACATAATGTATGCAAGCTTTAGCCTGGCTGGAATGACACTATATAATATAGTTGTGTGTTTCGCACATTCATTAAATTCAGACCCTGCTCGTACATGGGCAGTTTTAATCACAGAATAAGACGAGATCAGTAATGGCTGAAAGAATCAAGTTTTGCATCTAATGTTGTAATCATGCTGTGCTTGCTACATTTGTATCTCTGGACAGAGGATCGTCACAGATGAGTCCGAGGAGAAGGCAGCTGCCAAGGAAGAGGAGAAAGGCGACGTCATGGACATGAAGGCTGCCGCCGGTCAGCTGACTGCGGCGGTCAAATCGGGAAGGGCCACCCCAGGTGGGTCATTTCTGTGAGATTCCAGCAATTATGATGGCCAAAAGATACATGCTTGAAATTCAGTTTCTTTGTACTGAAAATTTTGATTAACCCTCTTGTATCTTTACAGGGACTTCAGAATTTCAGTCAAAAAACAACATCAAAATAGTGTACCTTTTTCAGTTTAGATTTTCCCTTTATTTGCTTGTTGAATTTGTGTTTCTGTTTGACATTGACCACATATTTTATTTTCATCTGTTTCTTAAATAGATTTTCATCATATTGCAATGCAATGCTGATGTTTTGAGTATTTTTAATGAATTAAAGGTCACCATTTTTATTTTTTCTTCAATTCTATTCTCATTATGAGGCTTATGATTCTATATTTAGTTTATGGGCACTCTTTTTGCAGATTTCTGAGGGATGACTTTATTGTCAGAGATTTAAGTCTAATTACAAGGTTGGTTAATGATATTGACATATTTAAAGAGGTTAAAAACAGGCACTATATACAATTATAATGAAGTTATGACATGAAATTCATGTTACTCCATTTGCAGATTTCTTGAGGGTGACTCCAGCAGAATTTGAGAAGGATGATGACTCCAACGGCCACATAGACTTCATCACGGCGGCCTCAAACCTCAGGGCCAACATGTACAGCATTGAGAACGCTGACCGCTTCAGGACCAAACTCATCGCAGGCAAGATCGTGCCCGCCATCGCCACAACAACTGCTGCTGTTGCTGGGCTGGTAAATAAATAAACAACCAGTGAAGATGTCTCTATGATTGATGACATAGACCCTCCCCCATCAAGACCATACAGGTCCATGTAGGGACAAAACACTCTACAGGACTAGTATGTTTTGTTGTTGTTGTTTTAGAGGTTGTGTCTTCTTCTTTCTTTCTTTTTATGTTGTTGTAATTTATGTAATTTAATTATATCTATAATAGTTTAATTACCTGTGCAGACATTTAGTCAAAACCTGGGTTGTCATCTTACAAAGTGAGGGTTCTACCTGTGTACAGGTATTATCGAATTTGATCATGAACATCGAAGTTGAAATGGTCATGCCGGAGTAATGCAAACATATCTCTGAAAAGTCCCAAGATAGAGCTTTAGTTTCTTCAGTTTGTGCAGTCCCCCATTTAAGGATTTGTATGGATGTCTTATTTCATGATCCATGGATATTGATCTGGTAAAATGTCCCAAAACTTATGGAATGCATGTCTAAATCTGGCAAACTATTTTAGGGAAGATCATACAAGAAATGTTCTCTGTAGATATTCAGTCGTGAAAAAAATCAGGGATTATCGTCTTATTCTTACCTGTCAGTCAACCATTGAGATGATCAAATACATCAAGGGGTCAACGCCCATAGAGGATTACCACAATTGTTTCCTAAACCTGGCCCTGCCTATCATGATGTTCTCCGAGCCGGCCCGGACCGTACGGACCACACTTAGGGAGGGCCTGTCTTACACCGAGTGGGACCGATGGACCGTTAAGGGCACCCCAGACTTCAAGCTGCAGGACTTCAACCAGTATTTCAAGGTGAGTGCCACCGCCACCCCCACCTATGTCAAATCAGGGTCCTTGCGAGGTGGTATCCAATTTAGGTGAACTCACTGGCAAGCTTGATTCCAATCAAGGATCATGTAGAAATCGTGTAGTTTAAATTGCATTCAAAGTATATGCTGTAATAGTAGATTCATATGTGCCTGCCAATCTTACATAAATACCACTATTTGAACTTGGCAATGTTACAATGCTAGAACCTTGTTTAACATGTGCCTCATTAAAATCTGTTTGAACAAGGGACCTATATACAATGAACCCATTTTCTTGTAGTGCATTGAGAGTACTAGAATCACAACCATGACCCTTCACATTTGTTTTGTTCCCTTGTCATTATATATGTATATATATATATATTTTTTTTTTTTGGGGGGGGGGGGGAGGTGGGGATAAAGGTGTAATAAGGAATGTTCTATTTACAGATTATTTGATAGCAATTTTGCTTGTCTATGTGAACAAATGTTTTTCACTGAGTGATGACTTGTAAATCTAAATGCCATATACGGTCAACTCTCTGTAAGTCAAATCAATCTTGATGGGACTAGAGAAAACAGTTTGACTTAGGTGGTAGTTGATGGTTGTAGAGGACTAACAAATTCAAGGCCACGGATATAAATGAGGATATTTTTTTCATTATTTTTGTGGACTTGTGCGGATATGACTGTATTCCTGATTTTCCAGCTGATATGATGGTCTTTTATCTTGAGCGAGAAAGGTACATTTTGCAGAAGATTAGGAAGTCATGCCTGTGCAAGAGATCCACAAGGTGGTGCCAAATGCACTCTTCAACATTTTATAACTTTCTACTCTCTCAATTTTTTTTTCTTCCAGACAACGTATGATCTAGATGTATCCATGGTAGCTATCGGAGCCAAGGTAATCTATCTTCCCATAATGCCTGGTCACGTGAAGAGACTCAAGCACAAGTGAGTTACTCTACTATGTTGTCATTTCCTTGTGACAGACTGCTTTACGAACCTGTAAAGATTGACTGCTGTATACGCCCAATATATCGCGAGGTTTTTATTTTTTGCGAATCTTGCAAGTCGGGTGCTATTCACAAATTTAAAGACATGCAAAAATATTGACTCTGATCCTGACATAAATGTGACATGCATGCATACATTTTTCCATTCAGTACTGTACTCTATGATCACAAATATAACCACTTGCGAAATCATTGGGAAATCCTGATTCGCAAAAATTTAGACTTAATAGATATATGGCGTATACACTCCTATACAGTATCTGAACAACAATTACCAGATACGTTTTTACAGATCTTGTCTCCATCGTTTCATTGTCAACAGTTGTCCAGAAGTTTTGTCAAAAATGATATGAAAATTTTCTAAATTCAAATTCTGTAAAGCATGTTTTCTTTTCTGTGAGAAATGCAATTGAATCATTCCATATTTACAGTCTTAATTGCATGGTAAAATGTCTTCTTTACTAATGTGGAAAATCAAGGACACTTTTCATATTGCCTTTTTGCCTAAATACATTCTGTATCAATGGCAAATACTGTATACGCTCAATATTTTGTGAGGTTTTTATTTTCGCGAATTTCGCGAGTCAGGTTCTATTTGTGAAATTAAAGACACACGAAAATATTGACTCTGATCAAGCTATGAGTGTGACGTACGCGTATATTTCTCCATTCGGTCCAGGACTCCACGATCGCGAACTTAACCACTTGTGAAATCGTCGGGAAGCTCCGATTCGCGAAAATTTAGACTCGCAAAATATATGGCGTATACAGTACTTGGATGATGTAGTGGATGAATGTCTAGAGATGAAGCATGCTGTAGATTCTTTTTAAATCATATTTTGTATTTTGAAACACAACGGCTTTCAGTAATGTTCCCCCAACTGTCAGCAGGTCAAATGTTTTTATTGCAACTGATTGACAAATTGCCCTACAGCTACATCGACCTAGTTAAGCACTGAATTGATCAGTGCTTATTTATGTCGCTGTATGACAGTTTGTCAAAACATCTCAATGGAACAATTTCATGACTTTAGAGATCAAACGTTTCCAAACTTTCTGAAGTAAGTCCAAGATCCAGTACTCTATACCCTTCGTTTTGGGTTTGTTTTTTTTTTTGTTCTATCTATGCACCAAATTGAAACGTTCTGATGAAAGTCTCTGACAAATGCTCATTATGCATGAGTGACGCATGATACAACTGTAGATGGCAGTCAACCCTTCTTGACGTGTATTGTTTCTTTCAACTTCCCTGTACATTTCCAGGATGGTGGATCTAATCAAGGTGGACCCGGGAGTCAAGTACATCGACCTCACCACCAGCTTTGAGCAGCTAGAGAAGGAAGAGGAGGAGGAGGGGGAGGATTTGGGCATTCCACCGATAAGATACTTCTTCGGTCTCTAACGTTGATCCCACTCTTTTTGAAGAATGTTCATCTGCAAAATACAAAAACAAAAACAAAAAAGGTCAAGGGAAGCCATGACAACTCAGAGCTTTCATCTGTTTCATGTTTATTGGTTGAGTAAATGTTGAACCTGAAGTTGTGATGTGTTCTCGAATTCCTGGCCACTCTTGTTTCATGTTGTCTGTAGTGTTTGACATCTGCCTTTGTTTGTTTGTTTGTTTATTTTTTGTTGAAGTCTCATTCTTGACATCTAGTCCCCATTTCATAGAAGATGTTAGGATGGCAACTCTTGCTGGAATGGTGGTAATTTCCCATAGCAACAGCAAATCGGGAAGCTGGATTCTTGTTGTTACCATAACAATTGCCATTCCGGCAAGAGTTGCTATCGTATCAACTTTTCATGAAATCAGGCCCAGGTTTGTCTTGTCTGATGCTAGACCTCTGGTGTGCCTTGCTGTCTAGTGCTTGAGCTCTGATGTTTCATCATGTTGTCCCATGGTTGTCCTGTGTTGTACATGATGTTTTCTAATAGACCTCTGCAATCTATGAGGGCCTTTTCCTTTGGAGCCTTGAGTGCCGGAGTTAGCCATGCATGTCCTAAATTTATGAATGCTATGGTCAGAGTTGGAGCAAAGACATTCAATTGTCTGCATCAGGATTAGGGTGTGTCAATATTCAGTTGGTAAACCATGCAAGTAAATTTGTTCTATTTTATGCTCTGAAATAGGGAAACATCAATATCCTGGTTCACAGTAAGTATCGCAGGCTGGCTGTGATACCTTAATTTAAGATAGTTACAAACTTGTTTTATGACTCTGCGAAAGCCAGTCTTCAAGTATGAGCCACGCTGTAGCTATTAAAATGCAACAACAGTCTGGCATAATGCAGCAGTGTGTCAAGAGATGAAAAAAGCCACAATAATTTGTATGATGTCTATGACAAATGTTTTCCTGTTGTGTGTGTGTGTGTGTAAAGTGCTAATGCTCTCTGTCACTCTGTGAGAAGTCATCTGTGGTGAAATGAAGATGCCTTCTCTGTAATTCCTACAGAGTTTGGTGGTTAGAGTCAATTTTGACTGAGATGCTTCTAATACGATTAAATGTACTAAGAGACCAATTTATGTAATGTATGCTATTAAATTAAAAAACATGTAAATCATCTCCAAGAGATACATGTAGATCTGCTGACTTGTAATCTATATGTGTGATCGAACCAAAACAAATAGTTTACTCATTAATTTATTGGAGTGTGCAAGGACTTAACTCTATATTTTTAAAAAGCAAAAAATGAATGCTTATATGCCAATGGATGATTCTCATTGGTATTAACAGATAAAGCCATGTTGCAATGATGAATACATCAGTGGTAAAGATAGAGATTTCTTGTTGGAACAGAAACAAAAATTCCCACTGTGTGGGACTAAGCAAGTTTGGAAGGCTTTCAAGTAATGTTATCAGTAAGCGTGGCAGATGAGGTATATGCCAAACCATGTTTGAAAAAATTATCGTCATTCTCTGTCTCCCCAGACAGAGAATAAGCTTTGTATGAGATCAGATCTGTGATATGTTGATGTATTAGTGATTTCTTGAGTGCCCTTGATATATTTCTTTTCAAGACAGGTATACAGATTTGTATTTCAGATACAGATACGTACGGTACTATGATGTTAAAGAGAGGAAAGTGATTGATAACTGTTTCCCAGTGCCAAGCAGAACAGTCTAATTGTGACTTACAGCAGAACATATTATTAGTTCCTGTTATCTTTCAAGATGTTCAATTGTTTGTAAACTTTGCTTTTATTTACCCTGTTGCCTCTGAGACCTCGTGATATGATCATGATAGAGTTGGTAACAAAAAATGTGAGAGATTATGTATATCAATCGCTGAGACAAAGCAGGTTTACAGTGATATGCAATGTTTGGAGTACTTAAAGATGAATATGTGTTTTTCATTTAATAGAGATGTATAATTTCGCTCACATTTTTCTTCTGCAGAATACATTGTGGGGTTCATTTGCTCTGCTGTCTTTGATATATTAATGATTTATTATGGATATGTAAACTTGTCCCTTCCCCCCAAAATACACAGCACTTTTGCAAATGGTATGTAATAAGGTAGGAAAGGAAGGGAGGTCTGCAAAGATTTATGAAGTGTGTTCTTCTTTTTCACCCTATTACCTGGCTTCTGTTCCTGCTTATGATGATTTCCACAAACAGTTAAGATCTGCATGATTGAGGTATGGTCAAAATGAACTGCCCTCCTATTACTGTAGGATTTATAAGTTACCATGTGAAGTTGTTACTTGATATCTATACTGCACTTGAATACTCAAGGTCATCGTAGATTTCCCCATTTGCAATGATTAGTGGAACATTCCAAGCCGGCATGCCAAAAGCGCTTATATCAGAGGGATCCATACACCTCTTGGCTGTAATTTTGTCCATGGTTTTGGTACAAATTTAGACTACTGTATGAAGTCCAGTGTGAGTTGATTCGCAGAAGTTGCAAGTTTACATAATGGGACGTTATATCCCTAAACCATCATAATCTTGTTAATGCAGCTGCAGAATCTTTGGTAGAAAAATGAAAAGGTGCAATAGCGCTTGTATTACCTCTCTGTATAATCATTGTTGCATAAAGTTGTTAAGTATAGGATATAGTCTAAACCAATGTAGAAGGCTGCTCTGACTCTGCTGTTGTTATCAAGATGTGGCATGCCGTGAATCATTCTTTTTTTTTTTTTCATTGTCAACAGATGTGGCACCCATGTTAGACGTGCTTGCATTTTGACCCATTCTACAGTGGTAATGGAATTATTTGTGTAAGAGTCCAAACTCCATTTGATCTGGCCATCACTTTTCCTGAATTTGTATTATGTGGACATACATGTGTGTTTTCCGTGCAAAGTCTCACCAAAAAACCCCACTAAAAACTAGCAATTCACTTTGCAAGTGCCCATCATAAATTCCTGTTACTGTGATATGATGTATTATCCATACCGCCCACAATGCTGTTACTAGAAGAAAAAGTATGCAGCCTTCATGGGTGGTCTCATCAGGGAGAAGGGAGGGAGACAGACCTCCCAGTTTTGAAATGTCTTTGCTTGTGAGCAAATTCCGAGAAAGGGTATTAATTTACTCATATTTCATGTCATTTCCACATTGTGTGAGCGATAAAACATGAAAATATTATGTGAGTGATTATGTTAATAGTGAATTAAAAACTGCTTGTGTATACCATGAAGTCAACTTCATAGACAGTGGCGAGCTTGAGTGTATCTCACTCTGGCTACATCACTTAGGTCTATATGGGATGGTTGCCGGTCCCACTGTAGCCGAATAATCAAGGATGGACTGTTTTTATCTTTTTTATTTTCTTTATACTGTAGCAAATTGACAAGACTAGAAGCTCTAGTGAATGAAACCCTATTCTATAGGTTAATCACATGGATAACAGTCTATTTGTGTTTCTCTTCTCTGTTGAGAAGGTAGAACAAGTTAGAATTATGAAAGCTGTGATGTTTAAAAATGTACAGTTTGCCTTAATTGCAATCTTTCAACTGGTATTAAGCTTTTCCTTCCTTACCAGAATGCTGCTATGCAAACGGAATTGCTCAGTGTTCATAAACTTCGATTTGAAGATCTTCACAAGGGAGTTTATCAGTCGTGGTAAAGATTAAATCTTTCAAGAAACTTTGCTTTGTATCTGGTAGAACATTTATACATCTTTAACTGTTCACTTTTTACTTTTTTTAATAATTTGCCTAAGTGATCACAGATGTCCTCATTGTATCTGGCTCTGATAGACTGTGTATGAATAAAGGAAATGTATGTCCATAGAATCACAGTAGTTATAAAACTACTACAAAGGAAGGGTAACAATTCAAAATGCAAATTACAGCCTCCTAATACTGCTGTGTGGTATATTCCCTCAAAAAAGGTAAAAACAACCCTTGTACCCTTGTGAATATTGTATGATAATTATGTAAAGCAGTTACCAAATTCCCCTGTATATCAACCGCGGAACTTTAATTGTGTGATCATTGGTTATACAATGCCTTTACAGGAATCATAGGATACAATGATGTGTGTGTTATATTACTGTGGAGATCATACATTTATCCAAAATATATTAATTAGTATCCTCTCTGAGGTCAAAGAATTTGAGCCCAAACTGAGGTTGCACCTGATGCAAGTATAGGGTGCATTGGTGTATCGATTGCATTATATTGATATCTTGTTTGTGCTCAAAAGATTACGAGTGAAATAAAATTGTAATCCCGCAAATTAAATGAAAATAGACTGATCCTTCATTTATTCTGTAATTCATGCTTGGTGTCATAGAGAGAAGTGCAGATCTTCAAATCAACATTGGTGCAGGCAAGGCAGGTAAGATTATGTTCCCTGTTTGGTTTGTACAGCTCAGTGCGTTATTCTAGTGGTGCCACAGGTAATGATGACAGTAATATTTTCATCAAATTTCTTCCTATAAGCTAATATGTATGATATGCATGTGATATACCAAAGCGGTAATACTAGTATATGTGATGAGCCATCAATTTTTTTTTTTATTTTTTTTTGGCTCCTTTTCTGAAGTATGACAGAAAATGATACTGAAGAGTGCAGTACGATTCCTTCTATAATCTGTTCCACATAAAACCACCACAACACATAACAAAGACTGCAAATGTCCTGGTTCTTATAATTAACCTGTTGCTTCTGGCAACTTGATGGGTATTGTGGCAAGTCCATGAAGAGTTAAGAAATGAGAAGAAAACAAGTTACTGCTCCCCAATATCTACTAATCTACTACAAATGTAATATGATATCTACAGCAGAGTGTAATCCCTGTACCAGCAGGGGGTTTCTCCTTCGTGCTCTCCCTTCCTCTCTCTCTTTGCTATCTACTATCTATCATCTATCTATCTATCTATCTATCTATCTATCTATCTATCTATCTATCTATCTATCTATCTATCTCTCTATCTATCTATCTATCTATTTATCTATCTATCTATCTATCTATCTATTTATCTATTTATCTATCTATCTATCTATCTATCAATCTATCTATCTATATATCTATCTATCTATCTATCTATCTATCTATCTATCTATCTATCTATCTATCTATCTATCTATCTATCTAACATGTTGCAATATCGACACATAAGAAGAGGCATGGATACTGCATACACAGAGATACAGCACAAATCAAGAGGTATTTTCATGATTGCTTATTTGACCAAGAAGCAGACAATAGAGTACAACAGTACAAATATCAACATTTCCGGATACGTTACATATGAGAATGGCACAGGACAATAATGGGAGGAAAATGCTGCATATTGGGCTAGGTTGGCACAGCAATAAAATTTGGATTGCGGAGCTGTTGCTCAGGAGCATGTTGGCCAAAACATGTCCATGCAAGCAGGTGCACATGACAAGAGGTATATGAATGCTACACTAGACGTACATGCACCCCACCCCCCCCCCCCCCAAAAAAAAAAATGTTAATATTGATGTTACTTAGGGTACACATAGATTATATTTATTCCCTCCCTTTGAAAGCATCCTTCTAGCTCTGGACTACCAAAATATCTATACTCCCCAGGCTTTTTACAGGCTTTTCCTGCCTTGGACCCCCCCCCCCCGAATCTCAAATGAAAATGTTTACCATATTTGGAGACATCTTTTAATCACCTAATCATCTTCTTGGGGATGAGGAAACACGAGCTTAACAGAGACTATTACGTAAAGTTAGCCCTGTAACTGATTTCTCATGAAGAATTTAATTATCTGTAGGAAGGGTGGTCATGCTGCCCGTTAGTTTGGAAGTACTAGTAGGCCCCTACCAGATTTCTATGAGACACTATAGTGGCGGATCCGGGGGGGGGGGGGGGGGGGGGGGGGGCATTTAATTTTTCTTAGAATGAAAGAAATAAAAAGGAAAAAATGAAAGGGGGTATGTGCCCCTTTAAATTTAATTTTCGATTGTAGTCGTGGCACCAGAAAATTATGCTGAAGCCTTTTTATTTCTTTGCTTGTCAGCCGATGAAACCCAGAAGTGGGGAAAAAAATGTGCGGGAGCCTTTATTTTTAGCTTGTCAGCTGATTGAACCCGGAAGTGGCACCAGAAATATTTTTTTTTTTGCGCCCACCCCTCCCCCCTCCCCCCCTCCCCCCCCCCCATGGCATTCTTGGATCCTTCTTTTGCATTAGTCTGACATAAAGTTTGACTCCAGTGTGAAAGCTGCGCTACTGTGCACAGAAACAGTCAAGAAAGGGACGTCCAGAAATTGGCGAGAGCGCCAGCTCACGTCATAGTCAGGGTAGCGCAGTCAACTGTAGCTGTCACCTGTCACTGACATGATCATATGATCGATCAGTGATGCAGTGCGTGGTAGTAGCTAGCTAGCTGTGCACCTGCTGTCCGACGTCCATGAACGCTGATGGCGCTCTATGGCAACGACAATGGCGTACTTAGATACCTGAAACATGCATGAGAATTTCTGTTTTTTAAGTGATATTGTCAAGGTATGTTCAAACGCAAAGCTGTCATTGCTTCTAGAGAATCATTATGATTTTGAATTAGTTAGTAAAAATGACTGTCTTCGATGTTTGATAACACATTCACATGTCGAAAGTTTCGTAACGTGGTTAAGGCAGTGTTCGTAAGTTAAGTGAGCCCCACGTACTTAAAATGAAGTTGGAGACGTCTATCTCGCCAATCCGAGGTCCAGGACTGGGACAGATTTTTGGCTGAGAGCATCTTCTTTTTTGCTTGAATTCCTCCAGTCAGGAGAACTGCCAGACAGAGTTATATACACGCACATCTCTCATTGCTTCTAGAGAATCATTATGAATGTGAATTAAAAAAAAATATGAATGAATGGACACACTGTAACGTTAGTTTTCTAACACAGTTTACTATAGATTCTAACCGTTAGACCCTAACTGTTAGGCCCTAAATTTATTTCTACTAGGCCATAGCTTAGAACCCTATAGACCGTCTAGAAACCTAGAAGATAAGGTCACAGGATTTACAAATTCACCAATGGTAGTGAACAGTTGCCAGTAATGCACAATTGCCGATAGTAATTACGGTCTAGAGTTCTATGATTGGTAGGCCTACAATGTAACGGTTAGAATCTACATGTATGTCAAGAAGAAAGCTCAGAGAAAGATTATGAAACTCCAGTTAAAACTCCACAGGAGATGTTTGGATGTTTGTTCTACTCATCCAAGATCTAAACAGGGAGGGGTTTTTCCAGTCTGAGAGGAATATAGACGAGAGCCCTCAATGCAATGCCTGTCCAATTCGCCTATCCAGTAAATATTGGCACAGTGTATACAGAGAGTGACAGTGGATGAAAACTGGCGAATCTTAATGTGGTTGATGTGGACCTTTTCCAAAGTCTTTCATTGTCTTTCAGGTCTAAGTCTAGTCTACCAGACTTGCCAGTTAGAAGTAGAACCTAAAATTCTAGGTGTAATGATAACCTTTTGCAATTCCATGGATTTCATTGCCTCTTATGTAGAACTGACCATGGATGAAGGTGCGCCAGGGTCGGGAGCACAACCAAAACCTCTGATGGGGAGACCATCATCCAACAGGGCTCGTGTATCCAGCACCAGCACCTCTCCACGAAGTGCTGGCGGTAGTCGCCTGTCTCCTCGAAACTTATCAGCCGTTCCCCATGGTGGCCAGCCATTTACTAGAACTTCTCCCGCCCCGCAAATCTATGGTAGGGTGACTCCTCTTAATCTTGAGGCTGCATCACCAACTGCTCTTGACAGAATCTCCCCTAGCAGCTTGCAAGGTAGCAACAGAGCAAGGCTTCCCCCAGTCACACCGCCGGCGTCCAAGAAGAAATCAGCAAAGCAGACATCTCCAAGACAGAAGTCTGGGTCAAAGGCTGTGGTGCCAAAGTCGGCAGGAACACTAGCAGCCCTGAAGACTGCTCAGGAGGCCATGCCAATAGTCAAGAAAGATGGCATGTACTTTCCAAAAGGTAGGTAGCAAATCATTTATTTTGAGCTCTCACATTTATGAATCTGACTTGCTATTTAGGTGTGGGGGGGGGGGGGGGGGGTAAAAACAAGCATTATGTACATTGTATATCTGCATGTATATCTCTGTTTTGTTTTTTTATTTGTTTGTTTGTTTTTTAAAGAGTGGCCAATGTGTCAATGTGGGAGAACAAGTCAAAGTTGTTACAATATAACTAACATTTTGCATATTGCATCCAAAACATTTCATAGAAATAACAGAAGGTGATCGAGCATAATCTTGCTCCAGCTTTGTGTAATTAACATAAGATATTTGGCAAGTGAAACCAGACTGTTTAATCAAGGTATAAAGTCATCTATTTTTATTTAGATGAAGTCTGATAGCTTGAATTTCATGTTGAGCACTTCATATGATGGGTTTGATTCACAAATGGGGTAAAATGCTAGTTCCATAGGCTTTAACTAACCTGTAATAAACAATAACTGCTGTACACTAAGAATAGTAATTAATACAATGGAAACATACATGTAGGTACATGTAAATATCTCACAATGACTGTTTTGGTATCACTAATCCAAACAGACGCTCAATGCACTGTAACTATGACTTGTAAGTATTTCATAACCATCTTTCTTATTTGATAATGTTTCCTGCTGTACTGGTGGTAATATTTGCAGGGATGGATTAATTATTCCAATTTCTGAAAGGGGCAATATCATGAGCCTTCAGGGGCAACACAGTACGTTGTAATTGCCTAGGAGTATATAGTGAATGGATAGTTACGTGAAAAGAAGTCTATACAATGGAATGTCATATCCAAACAAACAGTCAAGCACTGATCCATTTGAGGTGTTACAGCCAGAGAGAAT
Organism: Diadema setosum; assembly: GCA_033980235.1. NCBI lineage: Eukaryota > Metazoa > Echinodermata > Echinoidea > Diadematoida > Diadematidae > Diadema > Diadema setosum. The sequence goes on from CM067063.1 coordinate 35,440,833, forward strand.
GCAAATCAAAATAGAGCAATTGCAGTTTTCCACAGTTACCCACACAGGTAAAAGAGTGCCAATAAGTACTAAGGGTATTGCAGAATTTATCACTCGTTTGCCTGAAGAAAGCATTAGATTGTGTAATTTGTGCAAAATGGATCCTACAGTTTGTACTTTTTCCTTAAAATGCAATAAATTCGAGCAGAAAATAATTCACGTATTATAGATAGCTTTGAAAGCATTCAATTGAAATTGGTTGTCTGATCACCATTTCAGGTTACACTCTGCGTCCCATCATTCCTGCCAAGAAGGCGGAGCTCATCGATGTTGCTAGGGCGATGAACCGTGAGGAGTTTGGGCCCCGAGTCAAGAAACTCTTTGACCCAGAGACTCAAGCAGCCACAGAAGCTATCAAGTCAGGTGTGTTCTTAATTAAGTCATCACATGTCATTTTGTCTTTGTAATCTATTATTCACTGTCGCTAATCAGTATATATTTGACATCACATTTGTACAGCTGTACAGTGTATTTCACTTCATTAATAAAGGGAAGACAATGTTGGCTTAGGCTGTAAGAATATTTTAATTTTCATCTCCCTCAGGTAGAAAATAATGTGTTTTTTCTCATTCATTAAAAGATGAAAGCAGAGCGACTGTTAATTTATCACAGTTTGGTCTCTTTGGAAATACAGATACAAATGTAGCAGGCGTGTTTCATATGATTGCCTCTGAGTGACTATGTAGTGATTGAATATGGACATTGGTAAATGGAGTGAGGAAGAGTTCAAAATATAACTTTAGGAGTGATGATGTATATTCTTTTGGCACCGAACTCTCTTATTTTGCACTGGAACAAAAGCATAGATAGGACAGCAGTTGGTTAAACTATGGCTCAAAGAGAGAGCCAAACAATAGAGTTGTGTCACACTGCCTTATTTTGTAGTAATCAAAGTCTCAAAGTATCCATCTCCATCTGTGTTAGCTTGGTCTACAAAAGCATGACAGGTTTATACTTATGCACCATCATTTTTCTGGCCACTCTCTGGTGTAGGCGTGTACATTGGGTGGCGCTGTCCAGAATTCACGTGGGATTGCATCAGGGTGGGACGTCTGTCCAGGTGTTTCTGCGGACACCTCTTGCAGGAACATGCACCTTACAATGGTGAGTCACGCTCTTTGCAAATTGAGTATTTGGATCTTTCCATAAATTCAGATACTTTGCATCAACTACGCTATGTTGAATGGCTGGACTACTATAAACTTTTTAACAAAATGCAGTGGTGCCGCTTTACATCATGTCATTTTTTTATTTTATTTTTTATAATGTCAATGTACTTCTATTTGTATCATATCATTTACAGCATCATCAGCTTTAATGTTTTTGTGAATAGACAATGCAGCACATAAGTTATTGTTATTAATTGTAAATTACCTAGTATAGCGTACATATTTGTTGTTGCTGTTAATTTTTTATTATGATTTCACAGCTACAGTTGTACTGCTTGGGATGATTTAGTTTCTCAGCCTGCTGCTGGATGCTGTGATATTTATCCTTGTCAAACTTAATTAGGTGAAGCAAACATTGTGTTGCAAGCGTTGTCAATATTAGGATATTAATTCATTATATCTTTGTTGTTGATTTGAATATCAACTCATGGGAAGCAAAATTCTATGTGTCAGGAATGTTCCAGTCAAACCATCTGCTCATGTGCACTGACAAAACGTGAATTCTTAAGAGTACAATGTTTAGCACTGTCATAAAGGGTGAGACTTGAATTCTGTCAAGATTTAGGTTCAATGAAGAATTAACAGATTATGCAGGCAAGCATGATGAAATAGTTGTCTCAAATGTATTGAGTGATGAAGAAATATATTCTTTCTTTTTTGTTTTTCTACTTTATTAGGACGGAGTGTGAAAGTTCCTTGTGCGCAGAGTGGCTGTCGCTGCCCTGCATTTGCATTCATTCCAGGCAGGCCGGAGGATATCGGAGAATTCTGGTTTCAGCGCCGAAGGAACTTTGACCCCTCCACGTGGCGGGCCAAGTGCAGGTGTAAACACACCCACGAGCAGCATGATGTGACTGGCCTTAGGAGATGCAGGGCAAGAGGTATGTCAGTTTCTTCACAAAGCAACCTTCATTAAAGCAGTGTGAAGGTGTGAACATATGTATTTTGGTTTCATTCCACCACTCACAATGTGATTTAGAATTAGGCATCTCTTGCTATACCACTTAATTTAACAACAAGAAACTGAGATAGAGGAAATTTGAGGAGTATAGCTTGCTTGAAGTGTTGCTTTTCTTCCTTTATTATTAATTTGTGACATATGTTGAACAGATGAAGCTTTTGTATATTTGATAGTTTAGCAGCTATTAGTTGCATTCTGACTGAAAGATATGACACACCAGACAGCTTGCACTTAGAAAAAGTGAGAGAAAAATCATGAGGGTGCCACCTTATCCAAGCATCGCCTGGAGAATGGGAGAAGTATTTGTGGATGTAACTGCATGAGAAATGAAAGGAGAGTAGAAAGCAAGAAGAACAGATTGGTGATGAAGAAAGTCAAGAAGAACAACAATTAAGTTTGGCTGCATCGGTAGTTTTGTCTACACAGGTATGTGGTACATGTCACCAGTGGAACAGGAGAAGATCAGGAATAACACCTTTTCATGGCTGCTATCTTTTGATTTTGTTCGTGGTAGGTTGCGGCTGTGGAGCATTCAACTCCAACTTCTTGTGTGCGGCATGTGACAGACACTGGGAGGACCATGAGACTGTGTTTGAGACGGAGACAGAGAGGATGAAGAAAAACATCCCCTGTGGTAAGAAATGAGACATCCTTATGCAACTCATGACATGACATGACATGACATGACATGACATGACATGACATGACATGACATGACATGACATGACATGACACGACATGCAGAGACTCCAACCCCAAGCACCTTCTGATCGGGAGATTCTCCCCCCTGAAACCCCTAGCAAACGGGAGACTCCAACTTGCGCAAAGCGTGAAGTTCCTAGCGGCAGGGGTTCTAAAGTGGAAGCTCTAACATACGATGACACTAAGTAAGAAATCATTCCAAGCGGGAGACACAGAGCCAGGGCGGGAGAAATTAAATCTCAATCGGTAGAACCAGAGATTTTGCGAAAATGGGCTTCCGGCGGGAGATCTCCCATCGAAAGCGGGAGAGTTAGAGTCTCTGTGACATGACATGACATGATAACTTATATCCTTCAACCTGAACACCGCACACCTGCCAGCTTACTTCTTTATGACTCTTTCGAATGGGTCCACACAAGAAAGTTCAAATGGCCCTATGTGTTCCAACATTTGAAGCGTATATATTGACCAATTTAGGCCAAGTCCTGAGTATACTCGGGCAGGTGTGTATGGGAAATGTGTGTTGTACCAAAATCAGCCCGTCCTCAACGGGTTAAAATGTTATGCTATGCAATTAATGTAACATTTACAAATGGGCATGATATAGTTGCATGTACATGATATGTCCAGTTTTATTGGACAGAACTAGACTAATTCACACTTGAACTAGGATATGCATTTCAGGTTAGTATTTTACACCCAAAGTTAACTGCAGTCCTTATTTAACTCAAATTATTTCATACGTTTTGCTTTGAAAAGTTGATATTTGATTTGTTTGTTTGTTTGTTTGTTTTTTGTTTGTTTATTTGTTTTATTTGTTTGTTTTTGTGTTATATTCTGTACGTGCAGTGCTCACATTGAGTGGAATTTTCATAGCTAGATAAAGGTTGACCTTGAATGGAATAAGGTATACCCTACTGGTCATAATAATGTTTTGTAGTGCCTCCTAGAAATTTACTTTTCACATGCCATTATTGTAGCAACTGTTGCATGAAAATAAGGGAGGGGGACAGCATACCAGTATTATATAGCCCTGTCCATCTTCTGCCATGTCATGGACTGTCTGATTTCTTATATGCAAGATTGCAAACTATTTACTCTTTGTGTTGCCAACAGGCCAGGACTACTTGCCATTCGCCGAGATGCCCAACCTCCGGAATATGGCTCTAACTGGGGTGGACGATGACCCAGGCATCTATACTGCCCTTGTGGAGGGCGAGGGCGCTATTCCCAGGAGCCAGCGTGCAATAACACAGGACACTCCCTTCATGCCCCCCTCAGGATCAGGATTTAACCCAGTGTGGGACTGAATTATCACTCCCAGGAAATGGATGTTTAATCTACTGTAGAGGCTTTGATATTCCTTATATGAGACTAGACCATCTGGCACAGAAAAGCAACCCATGATGTAGTAGTCTTTTTTGCTGAGCATAATGTAAGGCTGTGGTGAGTTACATTGATGCCGTCTTCACTTTCTTTGACCAGCGTTCTTGTGAATGAATTGAACTTGGCAATGCCCAAAAAGATATGAGCATGGTACAGTACCTCCTTTTTGAACAGTTTAGATGAAGGTACTTCGAAGGAGGCATGGTAGTTCTGATGATAGTGATAGCAACGCTAATCAAAATCAATCATGAAGGTAAAATTTCACGAAACAAAAATGTGAGACATATGTTGCTTGACAGTAAGGTAGACAAGGAAGTATACTGCAGGGCACTTTGATAGTTTTAGTAAAAATTTGCATGCATTTCATTGTGTGATGACCAGGTAAGAGGAAACTTGTTCTCAAAGCTGTTCAAGTTCTAGCCGATGTAGTGCACAAATGTCATAATGCTACACTGAGAAAGACACAATGAAAAAAGATGCATATTACCTTTCATGCCCTCGGTCCTATAATAGGAAAGAAATATGTGTACACCATGTGCAACCAAACAGCAGAATAACAAGTGCATGCCTGGTAATAGAATCTTGGAACTAGCATTGATTGTGCTTATGATATGTGACCTGCTACAACAAAAGGATCCGAAAGTTGGGAGAGGTCGGCTTCCTGAAAATGACATGACATTATTCCCTTACTCTTCGGCTTTCATTGCATACGTAACACGACTCATGAAAGTTGTACTCGGTAGCGAGGATATCAGTGATTTTAATCCGTTGAGGACGGGCTGATTTTGCTACAACACGCATTCCCCATAGACACTTGCCCGAGTATACTCGGGACTCGTCCTCAACGGGTTAAGGGAGCATGTCGAGTGGTCTAGGAATTCGGCATTTTGAGAAAACCGCCTTCAAAGTTTTCCTTCTCACGCAGTCGTGATCAAGGGGAGGTAAGACAGTTTTCACCTGTTGACAATATAATATTTGTCCCTAGCAACCTTTGTGATGTTCATTCAAGCTTAGCACCAGTGGTCTATGCACAACCAATCAGTAACCAGGATGCCGCGCACTCACCAATTAGATCACTCCCTCATTGCTGGGGGCAGAGTCTATCTGTGGCACTAAATCCAAATCTTCGGACATGTTACTGCTCTGTTTAAGCTCTTAAAATCATGGTTTAGAAAAACGCTGATTTCTTCCCTTTCCTTTGATCATTTACCTTCTAAATTCCGGCAGATGACAGATGAAATATATTAGACAACAAAATTATGTCAAAAACAGAATGTTGATGGTTTTGCCCAATTTGATGATCTGACTTCAAACTCAATTTTCTTGGCTTAGCCGTCAACGACTTTTGGATCCTTTTGATGTGGAGAGTCACAGATAAAGTGTGGAAATGGAGATATTGTGCAGTAGGAGGGGCGAGACCGAGGGTGATACTGGAGAAAGGCAATGCCACCGGTATACGGAGGATTGTGTATGCTTTGCAAATACACGTTGCATTGGTGGTTTGCAGTCTGAGCACTTTTGAAACCAACATTGCCAATGTGGTCGTGTTACCCAGAATATCCAACGAAATGACAAGTCAATATAAGATAGTGCTCCGCTCTCTGCAAGCGAAACCCATCCGCACTCCGGTTTCGCTCCTAAGGCCTTTTTTTTTCCCATTTCCTCTTAGTAATTGTCATCAGCCTGGTTGCATAGTCTTTCTGTAACCTGCATTCCTCTCATTCCCTCATAAGCCCAAGGACACATATCAAACTCATCATTTTTATCATTTTTATGAGAAATTTATGTAAGACAAGAGGAGGGCAATCTTTCCTCCCTTTATTCGAAATATGCAAATGAACACTGTGTACAAATTTTATATTTTATATTTATCTTTGTATAACCTCCTGTATATTTTTGTCAACGCCAGATTTTAGAGTATGTGATATTATATATGTATATGTATATATATATATATATATATATAACAATTTTTTATACAAAATGAAATATTTATATGCCAGTGTGTACTTGCTGCTGTCAGTTTACAGCTGAGTGAAGTTTGACATATGATTCATTTTTCAAGCTACTAATTAATTACTGTCGTTGTCTACCAAAGTTTGAGTACTTGGCCGTTCCAAATCCAAGTTTGCTCTGTATTCTTTCTAGCCAAATTCATCTTCGTCTGACCTTATCTACCTGATTTGTTGGATTTTCTGTGTGTCTCATGTCTTAGCCTAGTACACTTTGCTTACCTCTTGTCAGTCTAGCTACAGGTGTTTTGACGTCTTGATTCACACTCACGAATCTTGACTTGATGAACATGGGAGTGAATATAAGACTTAAATAAATTATGGTGAACTCTGTATCCTTCTTGAATTTTAGCAGCTTTGATGTTGCAAACTGTGACGATAGAAGCAGTGTCTCATATTTTGAGTCGAATCACATATAGTAATTTGTTTTTCCGTGGCACATTTTGCACTTTCTCTAATAATCTATTCCTTCATCTTAAAATATAGTCATATCGTGAGCTGGAAAAGGCACATTGTGTGATGGTCATAATCTGTCCTTCCTTATTTTTTCACACATCTCTCCCTCACATTCATATATTCTTTATCTCCTCTCTACTTATCTGGATATACTGTAGATGGGCCTGTATTATTTTCAAGGAAGAGTAAAGACATGTTGATTCATTTGAAAAGTAATTATTTATTGTAAAGATCAACACTTTATTTACTGTTGCAATGGTGCACGGGATGTACAGTAAAAGTATTCATTGTAATCATGTGTATGCCAATGGTCAGGTGGATCATAATTTATTTTGTGCCTTACAGCTTCATTGTGATACACATTTAAATTGTAATTTGTCAATTGATGGAAGAGGGAGATTCAGTTTGCTTAGCTAGAGACAATCACAGTTTCTTAACAATGCAAGAAAGGAAATATGTTTGCATACTATTAGAAATGCATGTATATTTTGTACATACTCATGATATAGCCATGATTTCTTTACTTGATATCTGAACAAATTTACATGGCCCACTTTCCCATGAAAACTTTTGCTTGGGTTGGCAAAGCACAAGTCAACGCATATTACAAAACCAGGATATTTCAAGAGCAGTCCAACTGAAAAGAAAAGACAAGAATGTATACTGAAATAGCCATAACTTTGTTTATGTTATCATCTTGTAGTTTCATTCTATTCCAAAGAATTAGAAAGAGGTAACATGTATTTTTGCAAATCCGCAAATCTGGAAGCCTATTTTTGTTATGTGTACAAGCTTCTTTGCGAGAGTAGATTTTTTTTTTTTTTTTTTTTTAACATCAACAATAAGATTGGCAGCATGATAAAAGTATATAATTAAAAATACCATGGAGGTACATAGCCCCATGATAAAGCTGTATCATTGCTTTAACACATGAAAAGCACCAACTGATTGAAGAAAGTTTTAAAGAATCATATTCTTGATTATGTAATGGAATCCCAAAGGCACTCCTTGATAGCGAAACAAAGTTCAAAAGGAAACTACTGGCATTTTGATCATGTGAAAAAGGGTCACATGTGGAGAACTGATGTACGTACATGTATATGATCAATGCTTAGAAGCAAATAAAACACTAGTACTGGCTGTTTAATGCATGATGCATTTCTCCCCCCCCCCCCCCAAAAAAAAAAAGGTATGTTTTTCTAGTTTGTTTATTTGTGTTGGGGGATCTACAATGTTCCAATGCATTTGATGTATACATATATATGTATATATAACAAAGAATCAAGAAATAAACTGGTAATGCATTTTGATGAAGGTGGAGGCCACCGAAAATTCGAGTCGAATAAACTCATTCTTTATTGGCAAAAAAAAAATGCATTACCAGTTTATTTCTTGATTCTTCGTTATATTGGAGCCAACACGTGAATTCCCAACATGTTTATATTAATACATATATATACACATTTTTGTGTCTGTGTCGTGTGTGTGTGTGTGTGTGTGTGTGTGTTTGTGTGAAGCACTGCCAAATCAAAATGACGTTTTGTGTAATATGGTATCATTGTTCGATTTCTCGAAACTGTACTTCGGCCTTAACTGTATGTTTGAATTTATATGAAAACTAAAGATGATTATGTGTATGACTGCCAGGAAACCGAGGAGTGAGAGAGGTGGGGGCGGTGTTTTGTTTCGATACCAGTTTGTCTGTTACCACAAGGTAAACGTGCGACATGCTTTTGCTGTCCAAGTTTGCAACTGAAAACCACAACCCCATTCACTTAAGTAGGCCTACAGCTGTATTTGACATTAGTGAGCTTTGGAGTCTTTACATACTGGGCGTACAGTGTCTTCGATGTGGACATTCATGCAATCACATAGGCCTACGCAAGTTTCTATCTTTCTCATTTTTAACATCGATGAACCACAGGCGAACTAGCAAATCCTTACCGAAGAGTGGGGGGGGGGGGGGGTGATCGGTGATAGTCATCACATACTATCATGAGTACAACCCCATAATACGCTTACGTGATAGATGTGTACTACAAAGATTAAATGAAGTTGAATAGATAAAATAGTCATATATATATTGTATCATAATGTATTAAACAAAAGGGGGCAAAACTTGGAAGATAATATGTGCGAGGGAGTAGATCGAGCAATCGAGTGGGAGAGGGTACCCCCTCCTACACGATGGAGATTTGGCATCTTCAGACCAAGGAGGTTGAAGAGATGGAGTAACAACAGAGTTATTCCCTTTGATCCCATGTTCGAAGCCGCCGCTCAAAAATATTTCAAGCATGTGCCAAACAGGATCTGCCCCGCAGATACGAAGACAATTGACTCCTGTCTCATTGCATAATCACCAGCCACTTTCAAAGCAAAATATGTCTTTGTGATGGTAATTACTTTTCGCTGTCCCTTCTTATAAAAGGTAGGTGGTACAGACACGAGGATGCGCGAATAGAAATTGAGCAAAAAAAAAAAAAAAATGCTGAAATGAAGATGAAAATTACTCGACTGGGCATACCCGGGCACTAATCTGATATATCTATCAATAAAGAATTATACTTGAAGATTATTCCATATAAGTTTCATTTGTGGAAATTAAGCGGAAAATTGATAAAACCAGCTTTCCAGGATGGTACAGTTTTAATCATTTTCACATAATACAGCTCTGATTTACACTTTTGCGCAAATTTCTGAACGGAACTGACTTTTCTTTTACATGGTTTATCATTAGGCCTAAGTAAAATTTCATTTCATTTAATAGATAGATAAGCAAAATATGGCCAACATCATGATAACGTTCAAAATGAATCTTCAGATTGCTCAGCAAGAGTTTAGACGGCGGCCTGGAACATCCATCATCAAAGGCACAAGTGCACCTGTGGAATTCTTTTGTGCATAAATAGAAATCTGATAACTGTTTGAATAATTACAGCCAGTTGGAACTCCATATATAAAACCTCCTTGTTCAGACTTGAAATTCAGAGATCTGGGCCCCATTTCATTAAAAAAAGTTGCTATGATGGCAACTCTTGCTGGAATGTCAGTTGTCATGATAACGACAAATAGCCATTCATTCATTCATTCATTCATTCATTCATTCATTCATTCATTCATTCATTCATTCATTCATTCATTCGTTCATTTAATTTTTTCATTTCCAACAGAAACATATAAATATATTACAGAAATTGAATGCATAGATTTCATCATAGTGCAAAATAAAAAGTTCACAAAAAAAAGTTAAAAAAAAAAAGTATACGGAAATGTTGGAAATGGGGAGGAATGCTAAAAAGCTGGGCTTGTAGGGTGCATTCCCCCACACGTAATAGAAGAAATTATATGATCGATTGACTGATATACATAAAACTGATGTACATAAAATACTTCCTGATTGGCTGTTGCTATCTGAATTTGCCATTCCAGCAAGAGTTGCTATCGCAACCCCTCCAACACGAAGGGGATTTTTGCATTTTCATGCGCATTTTTGATCGAATATGATATGCAAAATTGTCAGTCAAAGTGTACTATATCTATGTAAGCATGACATGGGAACTGAGAGGCAGAATGGAAAAATGGAATGGGATCCCACCCTCCCTCACAAGGGAACTTTTGTACTTTGTGAGCGTTGGTAAGTGAAAATCCTGGTGCACATTTTTGATTAAATATTCAGAAATTTGTCACTTTCAAAAGTGTACAAAGTCTGTGGAAAGGGGCCGAGCGACGGAGCTTTTCTATTTGGATAATTTTCCATGAAAAAAAAAAACTTAACATTTTTCCTCAACTCGGAATTACATGATGGGGGGGGGGGGTGTGGGGCTGTGGGGATAGATTTGCTCCAAACATTATCATAAGGAGTTGGTAACTGCCCCTGATCATCCCTGGGTGCCCCCAGATATATCCTTTACTGAGTTAATTGCTCAATGATTTAGGAAATGGGGTTAGGGAGAGGGTTAAATTCTGCCAGTTTTGTTTTGTTTTGTTTTGTTTTCGTAGGTAATTTTTAGATGGTCCTGAGTGGTGCACGTCATAGCAGGTATATTGCATGGCCGGCGCCACGTTTTCAAAAATGGGGGGGGGGGGGGGGGAGGGGACTTCAGGCCATCCTCCTCATCCAAGAGCAGGGAGGGGGGGGGGGATGCACCCCCACCCACCCCATCCCCGGGATTTACACCCACGCACTGAACTTAATTTCATTCTTCACTCTTCAGAGTATGGGAAGCAAAAGTGAGAGTGAAATCAGCCCTGATATAATATTACCATCTAGGATGCGGCAATCATGGATTTCTGAGATAATCAGATTTCTCAGATGATTTGCGGGCTTACATGATTAGTCCTATATAATAAAACAAGCGCGCCAGAACACTTTTGTTTTGTTTGGGTTTTTTTTTCTTGGGGGGGGGGGGGGGGCGAAATCTCGACGGGGGCACATTATGTGACGTTGTGAAATCCTCGGCGAGGAAGCGAAGCGACCGAGCGGGGGTACCACGGAAGGGACTTCTTGTAAAAACAGAGTACAAAAGTCGCGTTTATAGAGCATTTATAAGCAAATTTCTAGGAAATTAAACATATTGAAAAAAATTTAGTGTGAAGGACTACGATTATAACATACGGGGGTACATTATGTGATGGTGTGAGATCCTTGTCGAGGGAGCGAAGCGACCGAGCGGGGGAGGAAGTAGGGACTTCTTGTAAAAAACAGAGTATAAAAGTCGCGTTTATTCAAATTTCTAGGGAATTGAACGTAGTAAAAAATCACTGCGAAGGACTATGATCAGAACTTATGAAAACTGTTCATTTTACTATACGTACTGGCAGAGCGAGCGAGCCACTTTTACTTTGCCATTCGTCTCAAATGTATTCATTAAAAGTTTAAAGGAGATGGCTAGTAACTGATCAGTGGGAATCAGTGGGAATGCTGGGGATGATTGTTCCAATCCTTGTGGGATTCATTTAAGAGTACATTATATATATCTATTGTTGTGTGAAAATTATTTGCTTCAGAATGGTCTCATATTCAAGTAATGTGTAGTTTAATGTTTCCAGGCTAGCATGCCTGTACAGTGACGGGGCGATTAAACTGCACATTACTTGAATATGAGACCATTTTGAAGCAAATAATTTTCACACAAGAATAGATATAATGTACTCTTAAATGAATCCCACAAGGATTGGAACAATCATCCCCCAACATTCCAACTGATCAGTTACTAGCCATCCCCTTTAAACGTGATCGCATTGTTCGAGCAATAAAATTATTCTTATATTGCTAAAAAAGCATAGAAGAAAAAGAAAAATGTAAGGTTTACTAAAGGTACGTTTCAGGGGGCACACTCGAGGACGCAAGGCTACCATCTATACACTCAATTTACTCATAAGTTTAGTGTATAGATATTATAATGTATATTAATTATCCATTAAGGGGTGAAAATTTCGCATTTTCAGTTATGAAAGTGACAACTTTTAGACAAGAAAAATACCTTTATTGTTCATTTTGGTCTTTAAATAATTGATTAATCATTTGTTACAGGGGGGCACGGGGGGGGGGGGGGCAAAACGAGTTTTTACTCCCCCCTATTTTTTTTTTTTTTTTTAGGGGGGGGGGGGGAGTAAGTTACAGTGAATCTTATGTGATGCTTCTGTTTGTCCACTACTAGGTATACTTGATATGACGTGCTTTATTTTCCGCAGATAAAGCAATACTGTGATGTGATTTTTTTTTCTCCTTTTTTTTTTGTACTCGAGTGCGCGCAGTCAAAGGAAGAGAGCGTCCCTGATATAAAACGATTTTACCTGAAAACGTACATATATACGAGTGAATTGTAATTCATTTGGTTGCATGTTGATGGTATTTCTCATCTATCTGTAATGGAGGTTGCACCTACATATGGAATATGAACAGCTTCAGTGCTTATAATATAATTGAAGTGCAAATAATGGTGAGAAAAATATGCATTAAAGAAGAAATTCATTCCAAAATGTTATACATTTCATAAGAAAGGGGATAAAATTCCCTGCAGAACAATGCAAATATGATCGAATTTAAAACAAAGGAAGTAATGACACTCATTCTGAAATTAAAAAAAAAAAAATCAGAAAACACTTCTTGACCAGTTACGAATATTCAAATCAGCAAGTTGATGTCATGCTCTTATAATTCTTATTCATTTCAAATATAGAAATGTAAAAAATTAAAAACCACCAAAAATAAAAGGGAATAATATTGAATTATAATGTTGGCATGGGAATATGTTTTACACCTGTATTAGCTAAAAAGATTTTTTTTTTCGAAACTTATATATTACATACATAAAAAATGTCATGGCGCGACAGCATACACGTCTAGAAATATTTTCCGAAAAAAAAAAATAAATTTCAAAAGGCCGTATGTTTTCATTTCCTCTACTGGACTTTTGTCATTTTTGAACAATTTTTAGGGATTTTTTTTTTAAGTTTATTTATTTTTTTGGATGGATTTCCTCTTTAAAGGTTCTGATTTAGATGTTTATCCAAGTTTTTCTCTGGAGCAAGTGGTATATAGATAAGTACCTGGCAGTGCTACAATAATAATACTGAGACCTACTTAGATCTAATAGGGGAGAAATAAATGCGCTAAAGAGGTGCAAAATAGTCAAGAAGGACGACATTAATTTTATCGCTGTCTTTAAGAGATGCATAATTATCATTGTCGTTCCCATCATCAATCTTATTAACATGACAAGCCGCAGGGCCGTAATGTGTGCTGGCTATAATTCGTTTCGGTTTCCCCCTCGACTCCACCTTGACCACTTGTAGAAAGAAGTCATTACCACAGGGACGAGACAACTGCAATATTTAAAACAATCTAATTAAAATGACTTTAACGATTAGATTATTGGTCGGATGATATATGTGGTATCAGTTCCGAGCCCAAACAGGCTTGCATCTTTAGGCGATATACTTAGTATATAAATTGTAATTTGTATACAGAGAGAGAGAGAGAGAGAGAGAGAGAGAGAGATACGGGGGGGGGGGGGCGAGAGAGGGATGGAGTGTGTGTGTGTGTGTGTGTGTGTGTTTAAACTAAATGGGCTAACGAACTTTAGCATTTTCTCTCAAAATCTAGATTATAGTCCTTTTAGGCTTTTTAGTTTTTTTTTTTGACTTTTACTTTCGTAATGACATTTTGCCTCCTTTCCCAACTAGTGGTGTCACGAGTATGAATGTGTCCTACATAATCTTTTATAGACGTGCCTTATGATGACAAGATATTGCTACATTTCAATTTTAAATTACAATCACTATAATTTGAATCAGCCATAGTAATCATAGAAACTTTGATTTAGCATAATTTGGAACACATAACTGGCAATTAAGAAGACGTTGTAAATATACACAATAGGGTGGGGTCAGTGCATATTTTTGTTTTTTAAGAATGTAGCCATTCTAATGTTCTACTCCTAGGGTGTATACGGTGTATTTCAAGGTTTATATAGCGTTGCGCGCTATCTCTTAAGCATCCTTTTGTATTATCGGTTGCCAAACAGTCAAGCTTTGTGCTTATTCTTGTTGATCGTTTTGTATGAAATTTTTCGACATAACGCATGCGTTTACTGATGCATACATGTCACGAAAATTATTGAAATCGTACAAAATAATCATACTGTGAAATGCAATATTTGTACATATGACGTCAATGAAATTGCTGAAAATTAATGTAATTGTAAAGTAATACCATACATTGCAGAGAAACCATTACAGAAGATTTCAGAAAAATATGATTTTTTTTTTAAAAAACTATTTCCTGGTCTCTACAAGCAAACTTGCTACTCAGTGTGTAATCATGGAGCTACTATGGTGTAATCACTACTTCACTTCACGCAGTTGCACACGTACTCCGTCTTTGATTGACAGATTGACAGCGTAAAGTATAGTTTGCGCAAAGTGACATTTCGAAGTAAATCCTCTCTCATTTCACTGAACACGCGAGTATCCATCAAACGAAACTCATGCCACTTCGCGGATTGCAGAGGGTGGTCAGTTTTAACCAGGAACATGAAATCTGCTTTTCTCACAGAATGTCCCTATTGCAACTATTTACAACACGGTGCATTTTGATTATGTATAACAGGATTTGCGGGCATTATAATCAAATAGTTATTATAGTGACCACATTTTTAATACATTAGGTAACTTTTCGTGAAAGTCTGATATCATATTCACGCAAAATTCAAGATGTCCGTATGCACAGGTCTACAAAATATCATAATTACAAATAAGTACAACACTGGAGGATTTAATTTCCATATTTCATCTTGCGTGCAATTAAACAATTAAAGGAGACATCCAGATGATTTTCAGACTTTTACATTTGAACAACTATAAATTAGTTATACTGAATACATAGTTTCAGAATTTATAGTGATTTGGATTGGGAATAAGAACGTTTTCAAAATTTATGACAAATTGCAATGAACAAAGATGATGAGAGGAAGCATAACAAAAGAAGAAGGCATGCATAGATTCCACACAGGTGAACTTGTTAAGCAAACGGCATTGTCATGGAATTACACTGCTACATTTCTGAAATATGTGAGGCTCTGTGTCATCAACAATGTTCAGTGCAATTTGTTCTGGATCATTCAGAGTATTGATTTCTCTGCTCAAAGGACCACAATAAATTCTACAAATCCATACATGGAGCAGTTGATTTATGTACATGATGTGAAATTAGGAAAATCGTCTGGAATGCCATTTAAACATCTATGAAATGCAGTGTTCTAACTGATCATTATAATCAGTTGCTACAATGAGCTAAATCATCTTTTAACACCTTTTATTTACATTTCATCCAGAGTGGAATAATTATTGTAATCGGCTACTAGAAAAAGCTTCATTTGCATTTCTTGGGCAGCTTCGCTCGTTGCCGGTGATACACAGTCGACTGTTTCAGCCTGGTCCGAGCCCAATTGCTCTTCGCATGTGGGTCTTTGCAGCCTGTCGTAGTCGGCTGCTGTGTCGCGCCCGCTCGTAGTGGGTGCGTCGCGGTCCGTGGTCGTGTTGCTGATGGAGGAGTACAGGGAATCGACTTGCGGCAATACCCGCTCCTCATAGTCAGTATCGCAGAGCACTTCATAGTCATGGCACAATTTCTGGCGACACAAATGGTCTCCCAATAGAACTGAACTCGACGATTGACCGCTTTCCACCATGGCAGACGAGGTGGCCTGTTTGGTCGAGGGTTCGTCACTTCTTAATTGCGTCGTCTCTGCCTCGACGGACATAGCACACAAATCATTCTCGACTGCGGATGAACTCTTTGCCGAAGATGTACATTCCTCTCGAGACTTTCCGCGCAAACTTTTGACACCAAGAATTTGGTTGTTTTGAGAAAAGGAGTTATTACAGGGGATGCTGAAACACTTGTCTTTGTTTGGAAAGACGTCATTTTCCAGGTCACCAACAGTATTGTATATAATCGCATCTGGATCAATCTGCTCTGAATTGACAGGCTGGTGGCAAGCTGCTGGTACTGCACCCAAGGGAAGTGCAGCAGATGCATAACCTTCATCATGAACAGTGCAGGAACCTGCAAAGTCGTCTACCATGTTGTAGACATCTTCCCATTCTCGAGAAGCAATGTTATTTCGTGGAGGCGGAGGGAGGAGCACCCTTGCTCCTTTTTTACCATCCTCTTCCGTCATTTGCATCTCTGTGGTCACCCCGCCGTGTTTGCTGTCATCGCGACAATGGGTGCGTCCTGTATTCCGCACACTAGATGAGAGTGTTAATATGCTCGGTTGAGCTAGAGGTGAATCCGCATCGTTTCTTTGTGCGATTGCGACAATGTGGCTTCGGTTTGCGGCTGGTTGACCATCCAGACCCTCACCGTTTCTTCTTGGGCTGCTAGAAGTGGTCGTCAGCTCAACCGTCGCTCGCTCTGGAGGCCTCATCGCTGCTCCACCATTGATACTTCGGACGACTGGTATCGGGCAGTAAATCCGCCGTCTTCGAATTTGGCAAACGTACAGGCAAGCGCAAATGCTCAACGCCAGGGCGGTCGCTGACATCAGCCTAAAAAATAATTCCGTCTGCATAGTTTCCTCTGCTGGCTGATGCTCAAAACGTGACGTCGTAAAACCAGTTTCATCGTGTGGAGATAAATAATTTGTCTTAACTGCCCGCATTGTTGATACAGAGAAATGTGCTTCTTTTGTACTTGAATGAGACGTGTTTGATAGATTACAAGGAGACTGATTGATAAGAAATTCATCATCAGTGAGAAGTGCGATATCCTCATACAATGAGCAATTCATACACTTTTGCTTGACAATGACCATGTTTTCTTCAGTTGCGTTGTTCACATAGCAGAATTTCCACGTGCAGTGAAAAACATAACCATCAAATACTATTTTTCGTCTGTCATCATAATGGCCACTTGAGACTTCCTGTTCATTGCGAATCTCACAAGTTCCCCTTTCGTTTTTGCGAGTATCAGATAGAGACAAATTTAAGTTACACTGCCGCTCCAGCTCCGCAACAGAGACGGCACACCAGCAGGTGGTATCCGTTGCCTTCTCCACCGGCAGACGGGTGATCAAGCTTTTCTTATCCGTCAAATTTGTTTCATACTTGACTGTCACATTATACACGCCAAAGAGACTCACGTCTGCCGAAGATTCGGTTGTCCTGTTTTCAATCCACATCGATTGGCATGATGCAGTGACCCCATGGTTGGTCAACGCCGCGCTGCACACCGGTCTGTTAATGCTCGACCCCCGTGCAGGAGCAGACACCGTGTGAGCACGCGTCCTGTTAATACCAAAAAGAGAACACGAGACTGTATACAATGAATCGGATGATTCATTCGGAGAAAGAGAAAGGGAAGCCAACGTGGTAATGTTTTTCTCTGTACAAATACTCATCGTGCAACAAAGACTGACTGTACAATTTCCGATTTCTTGTCCATTTGCAGTCGAGAAGATCAAAACTTCAGTAGGCTGCATTCTCCTAGACAGCGTACAAGTGCAGTAGAGCAAATTTTGCGCATTGGTTGCCGATACATTCCTCTGGGTAGGATAGCTGCCACACTTGAACAAGAGTCCGTCACAAACAATACTGAGTGTAGATAGCGCAAGAACACTTCCCATGGAAGTCCTGATATTCATCTTCTTCCCGTACTATGCAGTTTCTCACAGGATCTCTACAGTCACCAGCCCTTTTTCAATATGTTTTAGTATAATGGGATCCATGTGAAGACATTACTCTTCATATGTTGCCGCGAAGTAGTTTGGTCATGAGGTCTTGCCGATCTTGCTTTGTCAGGATGTCGCAACCAGTTGTCGAACCTTTCACCAGTCCGCCAAAAAGGGGCTGGTCTTTTCTATATCAAGTTGACCAATGAGATTCGAGAGTCGGCCAGGGTAACCTGAAGACGTGTCATTCTGTAGCGTATTAGAGTGGAGGTTTCGTTTTCACCAATGTTGTGACGCGCCATGTCAGTCTTTACTTGTGATCGGAAGTGCTGTATAATATATGAGAGCATTTTTCACGTGACTGATGTGCGTTCAAATACGGGTCAAATACCTGAGGTAATCAGAATTAAAGTGCGTCAGAAATAAAAGGCAATGGACATTACGTTCAGTCCAAATATATATTGCATTTACTCCTGACATATCAAATTCTGACATTCAAAAGCCTGATAGCTTAAAAAGGGATAGTACAGTATTGGTGGAGATGAGAATTGGGCTTTTAATTTTTTGCGAGATACCAAGAAAACACTTATGAAATAGTACAGAGCATACCATGTTAAGAGGACTTCAAAGTTTATTTGATGAAAATCGGGTTTGGAATGACTGAAACATCCAAAAACAAAGTAAAACAAAGCGATCGTAATAAAGTGTGGGTCCCACACTTTATTAGAATCGCTCTGTTTTGGATATCTCAGCCATTTCAAAACCAATTTTCATCAAATAAACGTTTAATTCCTCATGGAATTACACGCTCTGTCGTATTTCATAAGAGGTTTCTCATTATCTCACCCCAAAAAAAAATGTTAGAAACCTGAAATTAGGTCTCAACCAAAAATGTGCGATCCCTTTAATGCGGGCGTGCTGCTCATGTCGCAAAGCCATGAGATCTCGATTGTGCGTCCTTAGTAACTTAGATCATCACCCAGAGAAAACAATCTCTTTCATGACAGTTAACGCAAATATACTATTATGTGAATTGAGTGAATGCAGCAATATCAGTAGAGCACATCAGTGAAAGTTTGAGGAAAATCGGACAATCCGTTCAAAAGTCATCTTTTTTTTTTTAAGTTTCAGTTCATCGCTGGATGGGAAGACTGCAAGAATTTGTGAAATCACTGCAGGACAACGATATGAAGAAAAACTGAATATAATTAAACATATTTTCATATTTCTAGAACAATGAAAGAGCATTGGACTTATTTTTATCAGAAAGCAGGGAGTGGCAATATAACCCTCAACATGACTATGTCAATGCAAGTCGAGGGAATGTGTACTTTTGCATTTAAAGATAAAAATTTGCGGAATTCTCTTCATCTCTTTTGTTTTCCTGCAGTGATGTCACAAAATGTAGTAGTCTTCTCATCTAGCGGCGGCGGCACTGAAACGCTAAAAAATCTTAACGTTGAGACAGATTATCCGATTATCCTCGAACTTCGCTGATGTATTCTACTGATATTGTTGCATTCACTCAATCCACACGTATATTTGGGTGCACATGTCCTGCTGTGGCATAGTGGATACGACTTCCGACTCCCAATCGGAGGACCCGAGTTCGATTCCCACCCAGTGCTTACGTCCCTCTAATTGGACAAGATGTTTTTACCCACTATGTCCCTCTCGACCCAGGTGTATAAACGGGTACCTGGCAATGCTGGAGTAATAATAATGACAGGGCCCTCTGGTAGAGCATTAATGGCAACACTGAAGAGGCTATCCTTGATAAATAAGACCTTATTACTATTATTGTCATTATCATTATTATTACTATTACTATTATTATTATCATTACTATCATCATCATCATCATCATCATCATCATCATCATCATCATCGTCATTAATCTCATCTAGCTATTGAGAATTGGCCTGGAGAGGAGCAATGATTGTCAGATGCTAACTTTATCAAAATATAAAAATATTCCTATTCAGCATCCTCTATGAGTGAAATTACTCGGGTTTAAAATCATGAAAATTTGACATGATATTAGAAGTTAAGAGTTTCAGCGTTTTCATGAATTAAGTACCGCTATTGGTTGCAACCGCTATAGTGTCAGTATGTTTAGATGACTCTTGTGATGCCATTACATACGGGAGAATTTCGGACCAATTAAAAATCAGCACAGCAGTGCAAATCTGATCAGAATTGGATAAAAAATAACGAAGTTATGATATTTGTCAAGATTAGATGAATTTTCGCGAAACAGTTCTTAAACTGTCAATGCAAATATGTAAATAAATGAGTTGATAATGTCATCTTCCCACAATTTGCACCATGCATTAAGATGTCTTGAAGTTTATAGATTATTGACCAAACACAATACTGCCCCAGTCTCTAATCCTGGTATATGTGAATGACCATGATTTAGAAGTTGTTCAGCCAGGAACAACATAATTTCACACTCTTACAGCAGAAAAAATTGATATTGATCATATTTTGACTGTTGTGCTTAAAAAAAGAATTACTCTTTAATTTCAAACGAACTTAAACTAGTCCGAAATTCTCCTTTAATCTCCCAAGTCTCTCATTGACTAGTTAAGAAATGTCTACTGCATTTTCTCGTTGACATTAATTCGAAATAAAGAAACTTCATGCAATGGGAGAGTTGTGCGCGGATGACGTCACATTAATTATAATTTGTATAGTGTGGTTGCAACGAATACAAAAACGTGCGAAACTTCAAAATTCCCGACCTTCTCATTTCATCTCCGATTTTGATGAAATTCCCACAATTCTGCTTGTTTCTTATAACTCTTTTGTTGTTTGCTGTTGCTGTTTCTTTGTAAAGTGAAATCTCCAGCAGCTGCAAAGACCAATTTCCCAGAGCATCGAGGGCGTATAATGTTTGAGAGATTTCTCAAGAACTGTAAAGAAGAAGATATTAGGCCTACATTTGGAAGGATATTGTGTAAAATCTCGGATTTTCTTTCGAACTCGATCATTACCCTCCGTGTGAGAGGATGTGTGGTACATGTACGCAATTTATTTTGTGCTCGCATAAACAATGACTTCCTTAACTCTGGGAGCAGTTTTAGATTTAACAGTCGTTAAAACCACTTGACTGAATTATATCTTTGCATTACGTCGTAGAATCAGTTTCGCATTACATGTGAACATGAAAATGGCATGACCAATAATGAAACATAATGAAATATAAAATCATGCTCACATTAACATCGGTGCATCAGGGAAGGAGTGGAGCAGGAAAATCACTTTATAGACTTTCGAGGATTTTTTAAATATTATTTTTGGCTAAAATCCACAAGAGAACAAAATAGAAAAGCTTCTTAGATACACCAGTGGATATGGTCATTTGACGATGTCGGTTACATGGCGTGCATGCTTTAAAACTCGGAGAGGCGTGACCATGGTGACAGAATGTAATAGAACTTGAAGTGACTGATGTTCTCAGACAATGTCAAAGTATCAAATCACTAGCGACGGGAGGAATATATAAAGCATTCATTTCTCACCACGACCTATAGTGGAGTATACTCTCCACACAATTGTACACTTGAAGTTACTGATGTTTCCAGACAAAGTCAAGTACCGAGTAACTCAAGACCACGTGTGTTTGGTAGCAAGGGAGTGCAAATTCTCTCAACAACGTCTGTTAGTAGAAACAGTAGTGAATACTCTAGTATATACACAGTCGCACACGACCCACATTTAGATATAACACATACGCACAAACATAAAGGGTACTCGCTGAATGTACTCATAGTTTGGGAGTAAATTCTAATATGTAAGCCTGTTTGTGTAGCAGAACAATTTAAATTTTGTCAATTTATTTTGAGTACATGGTCAATTGAAAATTGCGATGTGATGACATCATCAGCTCACTTGTTAGCATATATCATCTGTTCGAGAACGTTTTTTTTTTTGTTAAAATTAGCGAAACTTCATAATTTCATATCTTAATCCCCAAAATTTCATTCATTTTGATCAAATTTTCACATTTGTGCTTACAAAACGTTACTCTTTATTTCAGACTTACTTTCAACTAATCAGGAAATTAATAATATCGCAGATCTCTCCTTGACTAACACACAAAATCTAAAATTTATACTGAATTTCCTTGTTGACATAAACTCAAAATAAAGAAACTAGTGATGGCGACTAACGATATAGTTGCTTAATTATCTACCATGATTAAATTTTGTACAATTTGTTATTCAACAACCAAGGGGAGAGTTGAGTGCACAATAGTGATGACATTACACCTAATTAGCAAAATGTGGATGCAACGAATACCAATAACATGGGAAACTGTAAGATTCCATACATTTTCCTTTCATCTCCAATTTTTGATGAAATTCCTACAGTCTAAAAAAATGAAACGTAAATCGAAATTTTTAATGTTGTTCCTCCTCAAACCTTTATAAGCCTTGTTAGATTTATAAATACTAAAAATGTTCACATTTTTTTTTCAATATTTTTAGCTACAAAATGAAATCGCAAATTCAACATTTCATGTGTGAAATCATTTACAAAAGGTTCGAGGAGTGGCAACATAAAAATTTCAATCTTTAGCGTGTACAATTCTATTCATTTGTTACAATATTTGTTTGTTTCTTTCTTTCTTTTTTCCTTTCTTTTTGGCGAAGTCAAATCTGCTGCAGCTGCATGGATAGAGTAATTTTCAAGAGCATCGATTGAGTATAAATGTTTGAGACAGGAAGATATTGTACAGTGGACTCCCCGCGTTATAAGGAAGTTCTCGAGACCGGTAGTTTCTTTCGTTCTTAAAATTTCGTTATAACCGAACCAAAAAAAAAAAGAAAGAAAGAAAGAAAGAAAAAGAAAACAAAGAGCGGATAATGTTGCAGCCTGAATTTTTACTTCGTTGTAACCGGAATTTCGTTATAACGCGAGTGCACTGTATTCGGAAGGGTATCACTTAAAACTTCAGGTTTTCTCCCGTATGACTATGAGAGAATATACTTAATACACAAAATGTTTCGTTTTGTTTTTGTTTTGTTTTTTGTTTTGCTCACGTAGACACTTCCTTTATAAACTCTTGGTAGCAGTTCTGGATTTAAACTGTGGTTAGAGCAAGTGGCTTTGATTGTATGCTTACATCACGTTATGGAATCAGTTTCGTATGTTATGCTAACAAGAAAGTGGTATGACTGGATCAATAATGCGATACAATTATATACACAGTAAAGTCGGTGCATTAGGGAAGGAGCGGAGCAGGAAGAGCAATTATTTAGACTTTCAACGATTTTGTTTGTCTGTTTTGGTGGCTAAATGTCACTGGAGGGCGGAAGACAAAAGCCTCGTCTTACACCAATGAATAAGGTCATGTGACGATTGCTGCCATGGCGTGCTCAAAAAAAAAGGAGAGGCGTGAGAGAAAGTAGGCTAATAAAACTTGACGTGACTGTGATGATGTTCCTAAACAATGCCAATCACCGATCTCAATCACTCCATAGATCACTCGTCTTTCGAGACAAAGGGAGGAAAATATAAAGCATTAACTGATGCAGTATATACTGTATACGTGTAGTCTCGAGACTATTATGCTCATAGGCCTACATAGCCACACACGAACACCCATAACGCCAGACGTATAGAAGTACTCACTGAATCCACTTATATGTTTGTAGGTAAATTCCAACAAAATTTAAACACAACTTTCTGTTAAATTCCCTTAATACACAAGCGCAGAGAGTGAGTGAGGCAGAGAAGGACCCCCCCCCCCCCCCATTGAGGTGCCGTGGTGGTGCAGCTGCATCATCTACTGGAAATATACATTCAGATAGAGTATAGGACCTACCAGGACCTTTATCTATACGTGGCCAGATTGTACCTGCGAACTGCGTTATGATAGGAATGAACCATGTTAAAATGAACGTCAAGAATAGAGGTTTTTTTTCTTTTTTAATACAATCTACTTTCATCGTGGAGCAGTATGCTATCGTATGATATGGAAGAAGGTGAATGCGTACAGGCACTGATTGATGCTATCTGCGTAGTTCAATTGAGAATACTTAGTAGGACATTTTATTTTGCCTGCTGATAATTTTTTTTTTTTAGAGTTCTTTCATCAAACTCTGTCAAAGTAAGTATTCAAACTCTCTTCAAGTTGATATTACTGTCTCCGTCATTACGAAGCTCCTCCATCGATTGAACCACTTAAGGAGTTGTTCTCATCTTGTACATTTCCTCGTAATAGGGCATCTCTTTTTGTACAACTTCTATGATATCTGGTGTCACACCCTCTAGCGTTGTTGTAGTTGAAGACGGCTTGAAACACGTGCTCTTGAATGCACTTCTAAACCACTGCATGTACTGGGGAGCATCTCTGACGTTGGGGCAGACGCTCCGCCACTTCAACACCACGTCGGCGGACTGGTCCCAAGTCAGGAAGTCCTCCGAGTACGGAATGTTGAGAGCATGGAAGAGGCGAGGGAGCATCTTCGACGGGTTGGTTATGAGATCGTCGATGTCCATGATGACCATGCCTCCGTCGCCCCTCTCACGGAGATGACCCCACAGCCTGTGGATCAGGACCTGAAAGCAAACTCCGTGTCCTCAGTAGTCGGGGGAAGGCTCGAAAGAACGTGAAATGTATCTGGGTCGGGCTTCTTTTCCATTTCTGGTAGAGGAAGCTCAAGGGCCGCCTTCCGGTAGGACTTATAGACCTTGACCGGGTGTCGTATTAAAAAGAGATGCCGGAAGCCGCTTGCTTAATCAGGAAGATATCTGAAGCGGGATGGGGGTATCCCAAACCCCATGTCCTTAACAAAGACAAATCTTACTGCTGGGTCGATAGAATCAAGCTTCTTCTTCAATGCCGCCGGTCTGTTCCCAAATACAAGGGGAAAGATGTACATAGATTTTTATTCTACAGAAATGTATTGAACAACAGGTATTGTCAGTAGGTATATTTGACTCTACTTATTTCCGGAGACCGCAAAACTGGGGGAAGGGGAGGGGCTGTCCCCAAACACTTTTAATTCTCACAAAAAGGAGGCCGAACCCCATAAGACCCTTGACCCAACCATGAGCATTGCTCTTGACACCCCTTCACACACACACACACACACACACACACACACACACACACTTACACACTAAGAGAAAGATAACAAATTGGGCCACCCCAGGCATGCCAGGGTTCCATATAATTATGCGCCAGACAGCTGGAACTTCGTAAACAGTGTAATCTGTAAAAGCTTTCACAATCATTTTTAAAAACTTCATTGCATTATAATTTGTAACGTTTGTTTGCATATTCCAATTATTGCAATGGTAACCGTTGTCAAATCTCTGAGATGCATGCAGATGTGTATATACTGTAGGTCATTTGAAAACGCAGCCATTGCATTCGTTGCGAATTTATATGAAAAGGAACCCTTATCAAACTGAAAGGACAAAAATGTAGATGCGAACATGTCAAAGCTAACATTCATTATTTTTGCGAATGTACATACACTAAGTGTATGGGGCTATAACATTATTTATGCCGGACCTTGTCCAAAAGTCTAAATCAATACGATCCAATTGCAAAATAAACATACTTGAACGATAAAATTAAGTTCACGTAAAAGTACTCACGACAGCATATCTGGATTTGCGATGTCTAAAAATTGCCCGTCGAATGTCTTAGCCAAGTCTGCATAGAATTCCTCGTAGCCTTCGTACTCGAGAGGGAATGACGATCTGTCATATTTGTGGAGGGCGATACATGTCACACAAGACTTTGGAGACAATATACGGTTCCAGCCAGACTTCAGCACCCTTTAGCTCTACGAAGCTCATGCACTTGGTCACAGCGGTTGACACTGACCGGGGCACGCACCACATGATAACGCGTGGGTTCCCATTGTCCGTAATTTCTCTCTCAGTTCCTGAAGTAGCCATAACACTGGTCACTGGAAAAAGACCCTATCAACAAGAGTGGTATAAGCACGTTCGTTGTTGTAACTCTGATGGTTTGTTATTCTGAATATTCGTTATTCCGACGGTTTATTGATCCTAAAATGAAACAAAAAAGTTCATTGTTCTGACGGTTCATCAATCCGAGAATGAAAAGAGATTTGTTATTCCAAAGGTTCGTTAATCCGAAAATGAAATGAAGTTTCTAATTCCGAAAGTTTCTTGTTCGTAATTACGAACCTACAGATACACGAAATTTGTGGCTTTCGCTATTTTAATCACCTCCAACATTGCCTTCGAGCAACATCAATATCAGTAGGCCTAGGCAGTTCAACAGAAGGGGGGGGGGGGTAGACGATTTTTGCAATCGCGTCAAGTCTCTTGCATCATCTTGTACGTTCTCAGGGGACATGAAGGATCAAATCAGAACCAGTTCATCGACAAGTGCACGTCCTCCTCCGAAGACCTCGTTGCGTCGTTCGTGAGAGTAACCTCACTCTAACATCGCTTCTCAACATCGCCAGAGTCAGCGAGGAGGCCGACACTGAGGCGTCAGTTTAGCATACCGCTAACTTCACAGAGCAACAGCATCGTCTTCGTACTACTCGAGATCGGCTTTGCCATGTAGACATGTCCGTCGACTTTGGGACTTCGACGACGGTATCGATAAAAGTGGATGATGGGCATGATGGACATTGCAAACGACCACGTCTGGCTTCTCCTCATGTATGCCTTTTTTTTCTTTTTTTTTTTACCTAATCGGCTCGAAGACGCTCCTGCCAGTTCAAGGTGAATCTAAGGGAATTTTCAAATCGACGCAGATGGGCACATCGTTCGACGGTGAAGGTGTCACGACCACCAGCACGGAGATAGATCTATTATCCCGGTGGGCAGTTGGCTTAAAGGGACATTCCAGACGATTTTTATAATTTCACATCATGTAGTACATAAATCAACAACTCCACGTATAGATTTGTGGAATTTATTGTAGTGCTTGAGCAGAGAAACAATACTTTTAAAAACCTTACACAAATTACACTGAACAAGGATGATGACGTAGGAGGTTCACATATTTCAGAAATGTAGCAGTGTAATTCCATTACAATACTGCTTCCTTGCGAGTTCACCTGTGTATAATCTATGCATGCCTTCTTCTTTTGTTCTGCTTCCTTGAGCCCCAACTCATGCATTCTTATGGTGACTCTGCCATGTCATCATCCTTGTTCATTGCCATTTGTTCTAAATTTTGAAAATATTCTTATTCTTCATCCCAATTATCATGAATTCTGAAAATCTACGCTCAGTATAAGTTGTTCAAATGTAAAAATTTGAAAATCATCCGGAGGTCTCCTTTAAGAGAAACTCATTATTGTGATACGGGACTAAAATCCCAGGATAATTATCGCGAACGGTAAAAAAAAAAAATTACTCATTAATGTGAAAACATTAACTCTGCTAAACTCAGTGATCACACACACACACACACACACACACACATACGAAAGGAAAGACTGAACTTCCATAATGGTGATGTGTTTATGCTTTGCTCAGTATTGTATGTTCCTGTTCCGGTGAAAAAATGTATAACGTGTATCCCTTGTCATGCTCTATCATGTCGCGTTTTGGCATTACTTCACATTCTGTCCATGCAAATGTCCAGTGTATTCTATTCTCAGTGTCTAACCACTCCAACTCCATCCGCTATCGTTAATGTCTTTAATGTTGTAGCTATTTTCAGTCAAAGAATATTATATTGACGTTATGTAACATGTCTTATGACTAAATAACATTACCGCTTTGCTTTGGTGAGAATATCCTGCTTTTGGTCTTTGCGAAATTCATACTTGACAAATCATAATAATTGTGTTGAAGCTTACAAGATAATTTAGAATTCAACTCGTTTGTAATACTATGAATTTCATACTCGTGTATTCATGTCGATTAACTAAATTCATGGAAGTCAATGGAATACAACCAATGCGATGTATCCCATAGCATATTGCCACCATACCCAAAACATTCGAAAAGTGCACTTTTGATAGAATCAGCGAAACGCTTTGAGAATTACGCGTTTGATGGAATTTCATATGTCTATTTTACAGTGTATATTCCCATACTGGCTTCGACTAGAAGACTGATGAAATATGAATGAGTATCTTTCGTATCAGATTCCTATGCTTAGACCCTATGTAGAAAGTCCATTCTTCTTGATCTTGTTCTGTGTACGAATCCGTTATGCGATGAAAAACAGGCTTAGACATTTTGGTTCGTGTATATCATGTATAAATCAATAATTTCAAGAACCTGGATTTCAAAGTCATCCAAACCACTTGACCTCATTTGGCATATACATCTTTACATCACGTTGTGGAATCAGTTTCGTATTTCATGTGAACATAAAATGGTATGGCCCAAAGAGATTCTAAATCTATTTGAATATGACCATACAATCACGCAACACAAATACTGTGTACACATTATCGTATATAGGTGGGCCTACATCAAGAAAGGTAAAACATGGAGCAGGTGGAACGGTGCAAATAACTTTTGAAGATTTTATTTAATCGACCCACTTCCGTATAGAACACAACAGAAAAGCTTCTTTCACCGAAGGACATGATCATAAAATATATATGTTTTTTACATTCCTTATTTGAATTTCATTCAATATCAGTAATACTTACATTGTATGACAGTAACATGCGATCACATGCTACAAAAAGAGCAGAGGCGTGACATCATACGACCTATATAGTGGTGCCTGATGTTCCCAAAAAAATGTCAGGTACCGAATCACTCTAAAGGTCACTTGTGTTTAGTGGAGAAGGGAGGAAAATAATAATAAAGCATTTTACTGCATTTTGCAATGCATTTCTCTCCACTACCTGTAGTCTCGAAACAATGATATAGCACACATACAAACCAACACACAATCATGCATTACACGCAGACATACACACAAACGTAAACGGGTACTCAACCCACTTTAAGTTTGTGGGTTGATTATTATATATATATATATATATATATATATATATATATATAGATATAGATATATATATATATATATAGCGAAAACTTTGAGCAAAGAAATATATATATTGTAAGGGAATTTAACCAAAAGATATGCTCTATATGTTCATTATATGTATATATATATATATATATATATATATATATATATATATCAAGAAAATATAAAGAGAATACTACAAAAATCAATTTTTCATGAAAATTACAAATTCCATCAACTTGTTATTGACATATGTTAAAGGTAGCAATTATTCCCCCTGCTTTCTGAAAGCGGTTGGTCCACTGCTCTTTCATAATTCTAGAAAAGTGAATTTTTGTTGAATATCCTTTATATTTTCTTTGTATTGTTGTCCACTCATACGTCATATCCTCTAGTAGTCTCCTCATCCAGCGGTTCCAACACCAAAACTTTAAAAATTCATAACTTTTGCATCGATTGTCCGATTTTCTTCAAACTTTCACTGATGGTTCTACTAATGTTGCTGCTTTCTCTCAATCCACATTGCTCTTTGGGTTTACCTTCCCTTTAATATTGAGTTTCCTTACAAGGACTCTGATGAAGTAATACTTTGCTCGTGTTTAAAGAATATCGTATTCCCAAATGCATATAACAAGTGACTGAAATAAGTATTCAAAATCCTTTTTAGTTTATATTACTCTCTAAGTAACTATATTCCACCAATTGACCAAACTAAGGAGTTATTCTCATTTTGTACATTTCCTCGTAATAGGGCATCTCTTTTTGTACAACTTCTATAATATCTGGTGTCACACCCCTTAGCGTTGTTGTAGTTGAAGACGGCTTGAAACACGTGCTCTTGAATGCACTTCTAAACCACTGGGAGTAATGGGGAGCATCTCTGACGTTTGGGCAGACGCTCCGCCACTTCAGCACCACGTCGGCGGAATGGTCCCAAGTCAGGAGGTCCTCCGAGTACGGAATGTTGAGAGCGTGGAAGAGGCGAGGGAGCATCTTCGACGGGTTGGTTATGAGAT
This sequence comes from Diadema setosum, assembly GCA_033980235.1. NCBI lineage: Eukaryota > Metazoa > Echinodermata > Echinoidea > Diadematoida > Diadematidae > Diadema > Diadema setosum. The sequence continues at coordinate 35,470,705 of CM067063.1, forward strand.
CGTCGATGTCCATGATGACCATGCCTCCGTCGCCCCTCTCACGGAGATGACCCCACAGCCTGTGGAGGGACCTGAAAGCAAACTCCGTGTCCTCAGTAGTCGGGGGAAGACTCGAAAGAACGTGAAATGTATCTGGGTCGGGCTTCTTTTCCATTTCTGGTAGAGGAAGCTCAAGGGCCGCCTTCCGGTAGGACTTATAGACCTGAACCGGGTGCCGAATCAAAAAGAGATGCCGGAAGCCGCTTGCTTTATCAGGAAGATATCTGAAGCGGGATGGGGGTATCCCAAACCCCATGTCCTTGACGAAGACAAATCTTACTGCTGGGTCGATAGAATCAAGCTTCTTCTTCAATGCCGCCGGTCTGTTCCCAAATATAAGGGGAAAGATTTTATTCTACAGAAATGTATTGAACAGCAGGTATTGTCAGGTATGTTTGACTCTACTTATTTCCGGAGACCGCAAAACCGGGGGAAGGAGAGGGGCTGTCCCCAAAGACTTTTGATTCTCACAAAAAGGAGGCCGAACCCCATAGGACCCTTGACCCAACCATGAGCATTGCTCTTGACACCCCTTCACACACACACACACACACACACACACACACACACACACATACACACTAAGAGAAAGATAACAAATTGGGCCACCCCAGGGTTCCGCCACACAGCTGGAACTTCGTAAACAGTGTAATCTGTAAAAGCTTTCACAATCATTTTTACGAACTTCATTGTATTATAATTTGTAACGTTTGTTTGCATATTCCAATTATTGCAATGGTAACCGTTGTCAAATCTCTGAGATGCATGCAGATGTTTGTATTGGTAGGTCATTTGAAAACGCAGCCATTGCATTCGTTGCGAATTTGTATGAAAAGGAACTCTTATCAAACTGAAAGGACAAAAATGTAGATGCGAACATGTCAAAGCTAACATTCATTATTTTTGCGATTGTACATACACTAAGTGTATGGGGCTATAACATTATTTATGCCGGACCTTGTCCAAAAGTCTAAATCAATACGATCCAATTGCAAAATAAACATACTTGAACGATAAAATTAAGTTCACGTAAAAGTACTCACGACAGCATATCTGGATTTGCGATGTCTAAAAATTGCCCGTCGAATGTCTTAGCCAAGTCTGCATAGAATTCCTCGTTGCCTTCGTACTCGAGAGGGAATGCCGATCTGTCATATTTGTGGAGGGCGATGTACATGTCACACAAGACTTTGGAGGCAATATACGGCTCCAGCCAGACTTCAGCACCCTCTACGAAGCTCATGCACTTGGTCACAGCGGTTGACACTGACCGGGGCACGCACCACATGATAACGCGCGGGTTCCCACTGTCCGTAGTTTCTCTCTCAGTTCCTGAAGTAGCCATAACACTGGTCACTGGAAAAAGACCCTATCAGCAAGAAAATAAACACGTTCGTTGTTGTAACTCTGATGGTTTGTTATTCTAAATATTCGTTATTCCGACGGTTTATTGATCCTAAAATGAAAAAAAAAAGTTCATTGTTCTGACGGTTCATCAATCCGAGAATGAAAAGAGATTTGTTATTCCAAAGGTTCGTTAATCCGAAAATGAAATGAAGTTTCTAATTCCGAAAGTTTCTTGTTCGGAATTACGAACCTACAGATACACGAAATTTGTGGCTTTCGCTATTTTAATCCCACCTCCAACATTGCCTTCGAGCAACATCAATATCAGTAGGCCTAGGCAGTTCAACAGAAGGGCGGGGGGGGGGGGGGGTAGACGATTTTTGCAATCGCGTCAAGTCTCTTGCATCATCTTGTACGTTCTCAGGGGACATGAACGATCAAATCAGAACTAGTTCATCGACAAGTGCACGTCCTCCTCGTTGCGTCGTTCGTGAGAGTAACCTCACTCTAACATCGCTTCTCAACATCGCCAGAGTCAGGGAGGAGGCCGACACTCAGGCGTCAGTTTATTTCACAACGACACATGGACGTGCATACCGCTAACTTCACAGAGCAGCAGCATCGTCTTCGTCCTACTCGAGATCGGCTTTGCCATGTAGACATGTCCGTCGACTTTGGGACTTCGACGACGGTATCGATAAAAGTGGATGATGGACATGATGGACATGACAAACAACCGCGTCTGGCTTCTCCTCACGTACGCCTTTTTTTTTTTTACCTAATCGGCTCGAAGACGCTCCTGCCGGTTCAAGGTGAATCTAAGGGAAATCGACGCAGACGGGCACATCCTCGACGGTGAAGGTGTCACGACCACCAGCAAACCAGCAGACCAACAGATAAACCTATTATCCCGGTGGGCAGTTAGCTTAAGAGGAACTCATTGTTGTGATACGGGACTAAAACCCCAGGTTAATTATCGCGAACGGTAAAAAAAAATTACTCATTAATGTGAAAACATTAACTCTGCTGAACTCAGTGAAAACACACACACACACACACACACATACGAAAGGAAAGACTGAACTTCCATAAAGGTGATGTGTTCATGCTTTGCTATTGTATGTTCCTGTTCCTGTAAAAAAAAAAATGTATAACGTGTATCCCTTGTCATGCCCTATCATGTCGCGTTTTGGCATTACTTTACATTCTGTCCTTGCAAATGTCCAGTGTATTCTATTCTCAGTGTCTACCCACTCCAACTCCATCCGCTATCGTTAATGTCTTTAATGTTGTAGCTATTTTCAGTCAAAGAATATTTTATTGACGTTATGTAACATTACCGCTTTGCTTTGGTGAAAATATCCTTCTTTTGGTCTTTGCGAAATTCATACTTGACAAATCATAATAATTGTGTTGAAGCTTACAAGATAATATAGAATTCAACTCGTTTGTGATACTATGAATTTCATACTCATGTATTCATGTCAATTAACTCAATTCATGGAAGTCAATGGAATACAACCAATGCGATGTATCCCATAGCATATTGCCACCATACCCAAAACATTCGAAAAGTGCACTTTTGATAGAATCAGCGAAACGCTTTGAGAATTACGCGTTTGATGGAATTTCATATGTCTATTTTACAGTGTATATTCCCATACTGGCTTCGACTAGAAGACTGATGAAATATGAATGAGTATCTTTCGTATCAGATTCCTATGCTTAGGCCCTATGTAGAAAGTCCATTCTTCTTGATCTTGTTCTGTGTACGAATCCGTTATGCGATGAAAAGCAGGCTTAGACATTTTGGTTCGTGTATATCATGTATAAATCAATAATTTCAAGAACCTGGATTTCAAAGTCATCCAAACCACTTGACCTCATTTGGCATATACATCTTTACATCACGTTGTGGAATCAGTTTCGTATTTCATGTGAACATAAAATGGTATGGCCCAAAGAGATTCTAAATCTATTTGAATATGACCATACAATCACGCAACACAAATATTGTGTACACATTATCGTAGGTGGGCCTACATCAAGGAAGGTAAAAAATGGAGCAGGTAGAACGGTGCAAATAACTTTTGAAGATTTTATTTAATCGACCCACTTCCGTATAGAACACAACAGAAAAGCTTCTTTCACCAAAGGACATGATCATAAAATATATATGTTTTTTACATTCCTTATTTGAATTTCATTCAATATCAGTAATACTTACATTGTATGACAGTAACATGCGATCACATGCTACAAAAAGAGCAGAGGCGTGACATCATACGACCTATAGTGGTGCCTGATGTTCCCCAAAAAATGTCAGGTACCGAATCACTCTAAAGGCCACTTGTGTTTAGTGGAGAAGGGAGGGAAATATAAAGCATTTTACTGCATTTTGCAATGCATTTCTCTCCACTACCTGTAGTCTCGAAACAATGATATAGCACACATACAAACCAACACACAAACATGCATTACACGCAGACATACACACACACGTAAACGGGTACTCAACCCACTTTAACAGAGCTACCAAGTCTCACGCATTCTGCGTGAGACTCAAGCATTTAGGGGCCGTCTCACGATCTCACGCAAGGCACCCATTTTTCTCACGCATCGGGCGAAGCCTGCAACTTGGGCCTATAATAATGAGCATAGCTCAAAATATTAAAGTGATAGTTGCAATTGAAGGTATATTTTCCTTTTGTCTTTCAAAATAAGTAAAAATAGTCACTTAAGTATGCACCTGATCGCACCATTAAGAGCTAAAAATTGAAAAAGCTCCCTATTAACCCCTCCCACACCCTCGCTCGCGCGCACATTTGCCAGCCGAGATGCCGAGTCATGAAAATCTCACTCTTTTATACACACACACATATATATATATATATATATATATATATATATATATACATACATAATGAACATATAGAGCATATCTTTTGGTTAAATTCCCTTACAAGCGCGGAGAGTAAGAGAGGCAGAGACTTAAAAAGGAGCCTCCCCTACCCCCCCATGAGGTGCTGTGATGTTGCTACTTCATCATCCCCTGGAAGAACACACGGGGGGTACCAGGACCTTTATCTGTTCATGCTCATACTGTAGATGCAAACTTTCTTGTGATAGTATTGGAATGAACTCGGAATGAACGTCAAGAAGTGAGTTTTCACATGCATGTATCTGCTTTCGACGTGAAGCATGTGTGCTGTGTGGTATGTAAGAAAGTGAACTGTCATTGGCATTTAATGATATCGTCTGCGTAAACCTGAGAATATAGGACATTAATTTTGCTTGCTGATTTCTTTCTTTTTTATTTGTTTGAGTCCTATCAGAAAGAGCATGATGAATTTACCTGGCATCGGTACAAATAGATAATAATATTTTTTGCTCAGTTATTTCAGTATCGGCTTTAATATTAAGTTTCCTTACAAGGACTCTGATGAAGTAATACTTTGCTCGTGTTTAAAGAATATCGTATTCTCAAATGCATATAACAAGTGATTGAAATAAGTATTCAAAATCCTTTTTAGTTTATATTACTCTCTAAGTAACTATATTCCATCAATTGACCAAACTAAGGAGTTATTCTCATTTTGTACATTTCCTCGTAATAGGGCATCTCTTTTTGTACAACTTCTATAATATCTGGTGTCACACCCCCTAGCGTTGTTGTAGTTGAAGACGGCTTGAAACACGTGCTCTTGAATGCACTTCTAAACCACTGGGAGTAATGGGGAGCATCTCTGACGTTTGGGCAGACGCTCCGCCACTTCAGCACCACGTCGGCGGAATGGTCCCAAGTCAGGAGGTCCTCCGAGTACGGAATGTTGAGAGCGTGGAAGAGGCGAGGAAGCATCTTCGACGGGTCGGTTATGAGATCGTCGATGTCCATGATGACCATGCCTTCGTCGCCCCTCTCACGGAGATGACCCCACAGCCTGTGGAGGGACCTGAAAGTGAACTCCGTGTCCTCGCCACATGGGGGAAGGGCCGACAGAATGTTGAACGTCTCTGGGTCCGGTTTCTTATCCATTTCTGGGAGAGGAAGGTCCAGGGCAGCTTTCCGGAAGGACCTATAGACCTTGACTGGGTGCCGAATCAAAAAGAGATGCCGGAAGCCGCTTTCTTTGTCAGGAAGGTATCTGAAGCGGGATGGGGGTATCCCAAACCCCATGTCCTTGACGAAGACAAATCGTACTGCTGGGTCGATAGAATCAAGCTTCTTTTTTATCATCGCCGGTCTGTTTGCAAATACAAGAGGAAATATTTCTTTTTTTTTCTGCACATACTAATGTTACCATGTTTGTCAAAATAAGGAATTATTATATAATATATATATATATATATATATATAGGTGCCTAGGCCTATTCTATTCGGCTCAATTGTATTATTATAGGCCTATACTTGTAGGCTACGGTAATGTTTGTCATAGTCCACTTATCGCAGCTACGTGATGTCAAGCATTGAGATATGTGTGCAGATGTGTTTTTAATAGTAGCTATAGCTAGCTTATACACTGCTCCGGTCGGGGAATTGCAGCCGTCTATACCCTTAAATTGCATTGATTATTTTATTCGTTTTTGTATTTCTATTTTTATGGCGAAATGACAAGGAACGCATAAGGCCTATGTCAGGCCGATTACGTAGGCCCATAGGAGGAAAATGCAGGTTTGAACATCTAAGAGCCATAATCAATAATTCTTCTGGAAGATACTGAACTAACTCATGTACCCATCAGCATTAGACAGGGGACTGGACAGAGTAACATCGTATTGTGTCAAGCTTGAATAACCCATTGACTACGGTCAGACTGCAAAATATCTACCAACTAATAAAATCAAAGAATTAAGTCCGGCGAAATTTACTCACGATAACAACTCTGGATGTGCGATGTCAATAAATTGTCCGTCGAATGCCCTAGCGAAATCTGTGTAAAATTCCTCGTTGCCGTCGTACTCGAGGGGAAATAACGATCTTTCATAATTGTGGGTGGCGATGTACATGTCAGTCAAAGTTTTTGAGACGCAATACGGCTCCATCCAGATTTCAGCTCCATCAACGAAGCTCATGCACTTGGTCACAGCGGTTGACACTGACCGGAGCACGCACCACATGATAACGCGCGGGTTTCCATCGGCCGTAGATTCTCTCTGAGCCCCTGAAGAAGCCATAACACTGATCATACGAAGAGAGACTATATCAGCGAGAAATGAACTCTGTATTTTTTCTCTTTCTCTCTTTACGGTACAATTCAGTTTGTCAGTTTATACGATGCCCATTACTTAAGATCCAGTGTGATTAAAAAGTCTGCAACGGCTTGTATGCCCAAGAATACACACAATACAGTAGTCCCACATTTAAACTAGGAGACCCATATACAAACGTACACACCTGTGGGTGTGTTTGTGATAACTTTTACAAGGTACAGGACTGGTATCACTTGTTTAATGTAGCGATATTAAAGTAAACACTTAAACAGGCTTAATGCCTATAAACATGAAAATTAAAGCTACAATGGAACCGATTGTTATATCCACGGCCGGCGGAACGGGGGCGGGGGGGGGGGGGGGGGGCAGGGGGCTCAGCCCCCACTTTTTTTTTGCACCATACAAAGGAATACATAAGGTGTCACCATTTTGGGCCCCCCCCCCCCCCCCCCACCACCTTTACCCTGGAAGTGCGTAAGTGGCACTAGAACGAAATAGAGACCTTGAAGTGTGAGCGCGGTAAGGTTATGTTTTTGCGTTGAAGACCTGTTTTTTTTTCCTTGTCAGCTGCAGAAACCCGGAAGTGGAGGGTGAAAGATGAGCTGAAGACCTGTTGTTATTTTTTTTTTTGCTTGTTGTTGTTGTTGTTGTTTTTTTTTTTTTTGCTTGCCAGCTGAAGAAACCCGGAAGTGGCACCAGATGTTGCGCAAAAGGCCCTTTTTTCGCTTGTTAGCTCATGAAACCCAGAAGTCCCCCCCCCCCCCCACTTTTGAAAACGCTCCGCCGGCCCTGATATCAAAGTCCCCAGGTCCGGAAGACTATTAGGCAGTGGTGATAGAGTGACTTGTGCCGAGGAGGTACTAGGCGAGCTCGCCTAGTACCTCCTTGCTTGTGCGCAGCTGCTGCTATATAGCGGCCAACTCGATCAGGGACCCCACCATTGAAAGACCATAATGTATAGGCCTTGGCATGAGTGGACGAAGTTGAGCCAATCAGCTTATGGGTTCACCTGCTCAAGGTCAAATGTCAAGGTCAAATTCTTAAAATTTCACTCTTTCCCCATATCTATGCAATGTCTTAAGATATGTTTTTGGAAACTTTATATAGTGTAGGCCCTACATGTTATGCCAGATAAAGATTCTCTATACCGGGGAAGATTTTGAGCCATGGGGTCTAAGGTCAAAGGCGAAGTGAAAAAGGTACAAAGTTATTATACAGACCTGTAAATCAAAAGTCTGATGCCCTTTAGGGTCCATTCCTGAGGTATTCTAACGCGACTACAGGTAGTACATTTTGTCTGCCCCCCCCCCCCCCCCACTCCATAAAGTTTCCTTTATTAAAAAAAAAAAAAAAAAGATCGAAGATGACCCTATTACGCTGTATTCATTGCAACTGGTATGCCTCCGCCATCTCGCCTTATATTTCCAGTGTGGTTTAGAATGCATATTAACAATGTGAGATGACAGTTTCACGTGATAAAAAAAAAATGAAATAACGTCTTTGAACAAGCTGTATAAGAAAGAAAGAAAAAGAAAGTTGTAAAATATTTTCTCTTAGAAGATATTTAGGACACGCAACATTATGGTTGGGTGAATCAGGCCTGCTGAACATGCCGCTACTTAATATCTACTGTAGAAGAACACATACGGTAGACTCACACTTGACCCGCACCTTGTGCAAACTCCGAAGCAGTTAAACTTGATAATGATTTTTTTTTTCTGTATTTTTATGTAATGCAGTTATTGTACATGATTACAAAGTCCAAAGTGATAATACACTGTTGATGGTCACAAGTGCCTGACTAGGTAATGAAGACACTTTTGTAACTGATGTAGGCCCACATATCGATAACAATCTTACTGGACTCAGGAACACAGGTTTAAGTTCATAAAACATGTGAATACTGTGTTCAATGTTGAGGAGTATTAACAAAGTTGACGGGTTCACGTGCATGTAAAAGCAAATACTCTCTTCATCGTAATTGCAATGTGTGTGTGTGTGTGTGTGTGAGAGAGAGAGAGAGAGAGAGAGAAAGAGAGAGAGAAGGGGGGAGAGAGAGCGATGGGGTGTGCGCATTTTGATGTACAAGCTGTAGGTCTCCACAAAGCGCTGATGTTTAGTACTAATATAGCAGCATTCCAGGGACGTAGACAGGGAGGCAGGGACAGAGTATGCACCCCCCCCCCCCCCCGATCACAAAGTGGGGGATGACAATCATGTATGATCATATTCCAAGGTTTCGGGGATTTTTTTTTTTTTTTTTTGGTAGGGAGTGATATAATTTTGTGACAGAAACTCGTCCAAAAGTGCAATGTGCATCAGATCAATGAATTTCAATTCTGAAAATCAAAATCTCCCTCACGTGGGTGGGGGAATAGGTCTACCCCTCCCACACCCACCCCGGTTCCTTATAGCCCTTGGAGGGTTGGCAAATTTCAAAATGTTCAAATTGTGCCTCCAGGTCTTTCGTTTCTTTCAGTGCATATTGGCGAACGCTATTTAAGACGACGCTATCATAGGCTAAAATGGTGCTGTTCTGCACATGAGCGAGATGGCTGTTTCCATTGTTCAGCCAGGAAGACTGCGTCGTCTTAGCGTTCGCGTCGCAGATCTAAAACTCGCTATTGACAATGTGAAACGACATTTTCATATGATTGGCAAGATATTAAAATAACGTGTTTGAACAATATTTTACACATCGACAAAACGTAGTGAGAGTTATTTACATTCCTTGGTCCAAGTTTCACTTGAATGGCAAAGTTAGTTCAGAGTATATTTGGGAGTTTTAGCAATTTCACTTGATCTTTGACCCTTGCTATTTGACCCTATGGCCTCCATCTTTCTTCAAGTAATAAATTGTAAAATTTTAGCATTTTTACTTGACATTGGACCTCATGGCTCAAGTATTTCTGTACAGAATCATTGTGCGGTAATGCGAGTGTATACTCAGTTTCATTAAGTGTATGCATTGAATCATTTCCAAGAGATAGAAAAAAGTGTAGTTCCAACATGAAATAGCATAATTGTTAAATTTAGATATGACATTTGACCCTTGACCACTGACACCAAGGACCCCAAACTTTTCCTTAAGCAAATCTTTATCTGGTAATACTTGCAGGCCTATATACGTACACTATGTATAGGTTTCATGATAATAGGCCCACCTTCAGGCATTGCAGAAATCAACCTTGAGCACACAAGTTGGTAAGCACAGCTGAATAGTCCGCTCATACATACATGCATGTTATACCTCGAATGGTTCTTCAGTTTACGCCGTCTAAAACTTAAGAACAAAATGCCTTCCGCAAGGGTCAGTTCTTGACGGAGGCGTAAAAATACATGTACGTCTCGTACATGCCTCTGAAGAAAGAGATTTTATGTGGTAATTAAGACATAGAAAACAGAAATACCACATGGATCCACTTTGGCGATGTCTTGTTAGTGCACGTCTGCTCAATTGAGATTTTCAAGGATTCTTTCCCCGCCTAAAATTCTCAAGGCAACAAAATAGAAAAACGCCGGAGTCAAGTGAATATGGTGACGCGACGCTACCGATTCTAAAAAGTAATGCTCTAAAACGAAGAGGAATCATGTCGGCATAAGTTGAATCTGGTGACCAATCAGTAGGCCTACTCTGTCAAGGCGACATGTTTCTGGTGCCGAAGTTGCATGACTATTATTATCTCTCTACGATGTAGTAGACCTACTAGAAGAAATACTAGTGAACATATGAGACACCACACATGAACATAATAATAATAATAATACATAACATTTATAAAGCGCTTAATATCATATTTCTAAGCGCTGGGGAAAAACAAAGATAGAGAACGAGTGAAGAAGAAAACAATAAGCAATCCACATATAAGTACAGCAACAATCATATATATGACAACAAATACTAGTACAAACAAATACAAATACTAGTACACTACCGACACAGATAACACTTCCTAAAGAGATATGTTTTGAGGTTTGACTTAAATGAATCTAGTGTATTGGCTTGTCGGATGCTGATGGGAAGATTGTTCCATAGTTTAGGAGCAAGAGAGGAAAAGGCACGATCACCATAACGTGTGTTGGTATAGGTTCAGAGGATAACTGAAGATTGGCAGTGGTGGCGGTTGTGGAGGATGTGGATGCAGAGCGGAGAGAAACAAGATCTTGAAGGTAGGGTGATGCGAGGTTGTGGTTGATTTTGAAAATGAGAAGGAGAACTTTGAAGATGATTCTGTCTTGGATCTGTAGCCAGTGAAGGGACTGTAAGATTGGGCTGATATGATCTGATTTTTTACTTCGAGTGACAAGTCTGGCTGCAGTGTTTTGTATTCGTTGAAGGGGTGCAATGTTGGAGTACGGGAGACCAGCAAGGAGACCATTGCAGTAATCCAAATGTGATGAGATGAAGGCATGGACTAATCGTTCCGTGGATGACTTATCGAGATATCGCCTTATCTTTCCGATTTTGCATACACCCCATGAGGCGGATCGACATATACTTTTAATTTGGTGATTAAGAGTCAGGTTCTTGTCAAGAATAACCCCGAGGTCTCGAATACGCTCTGACGAAGAAATGCTTCCAGATTCAAAGTTAAGAGATGGCAGTAACATATGCACTTACACATAATTTTTGCATCATAAACATAGTACATAGGCGGGTAAATGGAAGCATATTTTCTCTTACCTGAAGACGTTGAGGCACATGTATGCATATTATTGTTAGGTGAAACAGGCCTGTTCAGCACGCTGCTACTTAAATATCTACTGTAGAAGAACACATACATACAGTAGACTCACACTTGCACCGCACCTTATGTCACTGTAAGTTAACTCCGAAGCATTTACTTTTGATAACCTTTTTTTTCTTCTGTTTATATAGTGCTGTTATTGCACATGACTGTAAAGTTCAAAGAGATAATGTATATAGTGTCAAATAGTGCTGTACTTGAGTGACTAGGGGATAAGGACACAATAATCATAACTTACGTGACTAATGTCGGCCAACAACGAATTCAATCTTTCTACACATTGGACCCAGGGGCACAGGTTTGAGTTCGTGTGACAGGTGAATGTTGTGTTAATATTAAGGAGTAGTAAAAAAGTTTGCGAGTTCACGCGCATACAAAAGCAAATATTCTTTTCATCATAACTGCAGTGAGATAGAGAGGGGGGAGGGGATGGCGTAATAATAATAATAATAATAATAATAATAATAATAATAATAATAATAATTCAAATTCAAATTTATTTCACATGATAAAAAGAAAACATCACGTTCACAATAAAACAGAAGAGAAAAATTTATACAAACATAGCACGTGAGGGATCAGTAAAGGCCGTATAAAGCCTATCGTGGCCGATTCCCTTACAACAATAAATAGGACCCAATTTACATCAAAGGAACAAAAACAACAAAGAAACATCACAACAATAAGAAAGGGGAAAATGGCAAAATAATTTCAATAATTACTCAAGTGCACTTTGGATTAAAAACATTTTGTATTTACGTTTAAAAGATGACAGTGTTGGACTCTCTTTAATAATAATTGGCAACTCATTCCAGCATTTTGCTCCAGTGTATCTAATTGTAGTTTTTGAGAACTTATATCTGTAAAAAGGTAAACATATCTCGTTGGCACGTCTAGTGTTGTAGGCATGGATTGCACTATTTGGGGTAAACGAATTATATTATCATACAAGTAGCTGTATATGTACATGTATATATTAATAATAATAATAATAATAATAATAATAATAATAATAATAATATTGATAATAATAATAATAATAACAATAACAATAATAATAATAATAAAGGACATTTATATTGCGCAGCTACTTGTATCATAATATACTCTACTGCGCATTACAAAATAACATACATACAAGAATTATTCAAACATAAATTATATTACTTCGAGAGATGACTTTTTAACCTGACCTTAAACTCATTAATTGTAAAGAGAGGGGGAGGGAGATGGGGTGTGCACATTATGGATTCACGTGTTTCATGTAGGTCTCCATAAACAAAATTAAGTTTTGTACTAATATTACAGCATTCCCTACAGTTAAACAACAAACATTCGCGGCACAACACTTTCGCGTATTGCCGTCCATGATGGAGTACACAGCTTTGTACCGGTATTCAGTGCTTGTTTGGATAAAAACTTTCTCGTGCACTCTACTCCCGCGATTGATCCTTTGCTCCTTGCGAAATTCGTAAAGGTTAATTCGGGCTTTACATGTATATATTTTGGATTTATTCTCCTTCAAACGGGGGGGGGGGGGGGGGGCGGAGGGAGGGAGGAGCAGCGCCTGAGCGACACAGCTAACAGCTCATTATCACGTCTATGATATGTACGATAATAAATTGACAGGTTATCAAAGTAGTACGCAAAGGGTTAACGAAGGTTCGTTATTTCGATGATTCCGACGAAGGAGGGGGAAGGAGAAGGGGCGCGGGCATCCAATACAGGCATTTAATGGTACGGCTCCGGAAGAGAAGGGTGCCAGACAGACCTATGGCACCAGCTGAAGATGTCGTCTGCCTGGAGTCCATGGAAAGAAGAGTACACGCTTCGTAATGCAGGCGTTATACTGTCCAGAAATTGAGCAAAGATGGACACATGATTAAAAAAATGTTCAAATTCGGCATGATCGCGTAAACTCCCCGTCACTCGTGAGGACATCTTAAGACATCGTAACTGACCGCCGATCAAATTTCTTTTATGGGAGTTTCTCAGGCTTCGGCGGCAACATGCATTCTCTCGGGTGTTACAGCATAATTCTGCTGTAAGTTGCTGTTAACTAAACATGAATTTTGTCCATTCACATAATAAGTATCCACCTCTCCATTATGATCTTCTTTATCCAGGGTAAATAGACAATTCAATGGTGATACTGTTCTTTCAGAGGACTCTGCCACTATTATTACTCTGTCGTTGCTATAGATATCCATTCATACACCTGGGTCGAGTGGAACATTGTGGGTAAAAACATCTTGTCGAGGACGTAAAGCACTGGGCGGGAATCGAACTCGGGGCCCTCCGATTGGGAGTCAAGAGTCCTAATAATCCACTATGCCACAGTGCCCCCATTGATTTATACTGATTGGACATGATATAGAAATAGGTCTATATTATACAAAAAAAATGTACAGGTGAGAGGATGTTTAATGAATACTTGTAGTCAAGATTCTTGAGGGTATTTACAATAGGCGCTGTAATATGTGCATACTAGAGAGTGACCTGCATCCCCACTAACGTCACGATCTTAAACTTGTGCATTACTTGTTTTATAAAATGGTTCTATGAACTATTTTTCAATTACCTTCATGGGTAAATATCAGTCAGCTACATCCAGAACTTGCTCAAAAGCCAAGATGTCCAGAGAAAATGTTCCAGATACACTGAACACGAAGTGCGCACTGCTAAAGCGTGCAATTGTGACGTCAGTGAGGGTGATTACGGCAAGCCACAGTTGTGCGACTACGAAATTTTGCATGTAGGGGTATTTGGGGGCGCTGATTTAAAAAAAAAAAAAATGCCTATATAATCCAAGAGATCTTACCATGACCACTGGGTCGGCCGTCATTTTGAATTCCAATATGGCCGCCATTACAAAACATTTAAAGATCCCTATCTTCAGTTCTGAATGACAAAGGGCAATGAAATTGGTATTTTGATACATAAAAGCATGGTAATATGCTGACTTCAAAAACGGGATTAATTCGACATGTCTGACAAGCTGCACGGCAGCCAGTTTGAATTTTCTTATATGGTAGCCATGTTGGAGTGTTGAAAATCTCGTCTCGGATTTGTAAATTGATAGGCTACCTGATTGAGGGCGCCTGTGTAACTGATTGAGTGCGCGCTGCTGTACGTATAGATTGTGACGTCAGTGGAGGCGCATTATGTTTATTTTTTTGCTGCACTTTTTTGCATGCCCGTGAATGTCAGGTGTGATGTCTTGGCAGCCATATTGGAACTCAAATGGCAGGCATAGCGTTTGTCAGACACATCACATTAGTCCATTTTTTTTTTAAACCCAGTATGTTAAAATACCTGTTTGCACCAAATTCCAGCGTCACTCATCATTTTGAACTCGAGAAAGGGATTTTAAACATTTCGTCGGGGAGGCCATATTGGAATTCAAAATGGCAGCCATTCGATGTTTGTCAGACACATTAAATTAATTCGTCATTGACTTTAACATGTCAAAACGCTCTTGTGCATAGGCGCCGGAAGTGGGGGGGGGGGGGGGGGGCAAAACGCATTTTTGCCCCCTCAAAAAGCCCCCCCCCCCCCCAAAAAAAAAAAAAAAAAAGAAGAAGATAATAATAATGATAATAAAAATAAATGAATAAACAAAGAAAATAAAATAAATATGTGTATGTATGAATAAAAGGGAAGAAATATGGCTACAAACGGCAGCTTTTGGACTGTAAAATGTCAAAATTTTCAAGCTCGCTCGCTTCGCTCGCTCGCATCCAGCAGTTGAGCCCGGTGCGCCTCCCCCTTCAAATTTCTAAAGCGAAAAACATATCTATGACGGCAGTTGTTGGACTCTAGAATGTCAAAATTTTCAAGCTCGCTCGCTTCGCTCGCTCGCATTGAATCGTTATGCCATTCTCCTAATGTTGCTGACAGTAATTGCCAGTAGTTGCGCCCGATGCCCCCACCCCTTAATTTCCAAAGCGAAAGGTAAATATAGCTACAAACGGGAGTTTTGGGACTGTAAAATGTCAAAATTTTCAAGCTCGCTCGCTTCGCTCGCTCGCATTGAATCGTTATGCCACTCTCCTAATGTTGCTGCCAGTAATTGCCAGCAGTTGCGTCCGATGCCCCCCTTAATTTCCAAAGCGAAAGATATAGCTACAAACGGGAGTTTTGGGACTGTAAAATGTCAAAATTCTCAAGCTCGCTCGCTTTGCTCGCTCGCATTGAATCGTTATGCCATTTTCCTAATGTTGCTGCCAGTAATTGCCAGCAGTTGCGCCCGATGCGCCGCCCCATTAATTTCCAAAGTGAAAGATAAAGCTACAAACCCCAGTTTTGGGACTGTAGAATGTCAAAATTTTCAAGCTTGCTCGCTTCGCTCGGCTCGCATTGAATCGTTATGCCATTCTCCTAATGTTGCTCCCAATAATTGCCAGCAGTTGCGCCCGATGCGCCCTCATCTATTCCAAAGCGAAATATGTAACTACAATTAAAACTCCAGTTTTGGAACTGTAGAATATCAAAATTTTCAAGCTCGCTCGCTTCGCTCGCTCGCATTTTTATTGTTATGCCATTCACCTTATGTTGCTGACAGTTATATAATTTGTCGATCGTTTCACACCGTCATTCCATAATCCATGTAAGGAAAACTTACAATGTTCCTCAATGACTGCGTTGTTGAATGTATCACATTCCGTAATGTATTGTAGTCCCATTATTGCTCACGCACACACGCACAAGCATACAGATTACAAATTACTTTATGGTTCCCCCTATGTTTCGACCCACCGTACGCCACTTTACATATATATATATATATGAATAATAGATGTGTGTGCAAGTGTGTGTGTGTGTGTGTGTGTATGTGTATATTGTGTAACATATGCATGGTCTAATCTTGAGCCCCCTCCAATGTTTGCCCCCCCCCCCCCCCCCCCCCCCAATCCAAAACTGCTTCCGGCGCGCCTGCTCTTGTGTACCAAATTTTGGTGTCGCAGGTCATTTAGAATCCAAGATATAGGATCTTGAAATATTTCTAGATGGTGGCCATACTGAAATTCAAGATGGCTGCCGACCAAGTGGTCAGATCTCTTGGATCCAGCAATTTTTGAAATCAGGGCCCAAAAATACCACTGCATGCAAAATTTCATACTCTCCTATATACTAGATGTGAGCATCTCGACCGATTTTGTGCTACGTATCTGCCCCACTTGAGTGACTTTGGAAAGCAAGAAATATGCAGTGATGTCACAAAAGGAAATATATTTTGTACACTGAACTTCCCAACAGCAGCAAGTCCAGAATGCACACTTCACTGCATGTAAAGTCATGCATTATACATAACACTTTCACACATTTGAAACCAAGAAATCAACAACGAATAATTTCAGACAGTGACACTGGTGTGAACTAGTTAACCTCTTTTCTTTAATACATTTGTGTATTACACAAAATGACATCCCGTACACATGATGCATGTATATTTCAGTACCAAGTATGTCAGAACCTACACATTCATTTCACACACTGCACGTTTAATTGTTTGTTGTTTCTCTTTTTCTCCTGTAAGACAGAGATGTTACAGTATTCACAGCTACTTCCACTGTCATTACAAGTATTTTGTGAGAATTTAATAATCTCTTCCACATTATTGCACCAAGAAGTGATAGCATTTGCACAACATCAGCTCATCAAACAAAGTCATTGCAAAAAAGAAAAAAAAAAATCCTCCCCATTGCTAATTGTCAAAATTAGCTCCAGCCATTTGATAATAATGCAATAGTAACAACTTTACAAGCTATTCGTGATCACCTTAGAATATAAGAATATTGTCACACCCAGAGATAAAATATTGACCCATTTACAAAAGAATTTATAAAATGCCACAAGAGTTCAACTGCTGAGAACACTCTTTTGAGGAACTGCAACAATAAAGTGAATTAATTGTACTACAGTATTCTGTCTTGAGTGTCATGCTCTACCAGTCACTTAAGAAAATAGAAAGTGAAAAGTGGCAAGTTGTATCCGTGGTGGTTGCAATATTCATAAAACAAAGTGTGAATGCTTCCGATGCATGGGAGTGTGAACAAATGGTGAGAAAACATGTAAATTGCCAATTGTCGTCAGTGTCCAACATATTTTCATGAAACATTCAGAAAATACTGACCAGGCGCTTACAGTCACGGCTCATTGACTATTTTCGTCATCATATTTTGTGACTTTGAGTGAAACGCAAGCCATTACCATTCTACAACACAATTGCTATAAGGCAAGCTTTTCTTCAGATTAGAGTAATATGAAAATAGATAATGGCAAAAATGGAGAGACACAGAGAGAGAGAGCAATGATAACAAAAATGAACTAAGTTTGAGCAGAAATTACAGAAGTAGTAATCAGACATCACAGTAGACGGTGAGGCATGGCATAAGGTTCAATTCAATTATCATGTGACTGATTTCATCTTGTTCATTTCACTTGTTCTCACTTGTATGAGAAAATCGGTAATATTTTTCTTCAATTTGGGTTTAAAAATTAGTGCAATTCCCTATTGGAGGGTGTTATCAATTGATAATGAGCATAGTAGTGGATGCACATCTTGTGTTTTTTATTATTTTGTTTTGTATGTGGTTTTTTTTTCCGGAAATTCCATTATGGTGATATTTCACACACCGAATTGCAGAATGGCATGGAAGTAAATTAATTGCAGGAAATTCATTGGATTATAAAGCGGAGATGGCAAATTTTGTTTTTCTCATAACATCACAGTAAATAGGTATTCAGATACTTTCACACAAGCTGTTTTCATTCCTTCCCCGCCCCCTCAACTTAGATTAATCTACAGCATTTCTCTAATTACTATCACTCACATTCACATATACACATCCCTCGAGCAGATACTCTTTTGTTCATAATCATCACATCAGCTGCGCAAGCTATCCAAGGATCAGTTTAAGCAAATACCCAGATGACACAAAATCTTGCCGAGAACATGCATTTCCAATATGGTACTCTGTACTCTATCAGCTTATTTTTTTTTCTCCCCTTCACAAGAATACATATAGCATGGAAGCTCTGTATATATACCATGTCTGTGAGAACACTCAGTTGCATAGACTTCACATTCTAGGCAATGGAGGGTTCAACAATGCCTTCACATCAAACATTCAGCATAAGAGAGCAAACAAGAACTCCTCATGCCGAGGACGAAAAAAATATAATATATATAGATTTTTGTTTTGCTGTTTATCGCTGCGTGGCATTGAGTTGAGGTCAAAGGTCGGCATGGATTGATCTTCACAGAGCCTCCAGCTGACTGAGATAAACTGTGAACGCACTGAAAAATGGTGTACATCTCCATGCCAAACTATCATACCTCAGCCAGGGCAAGCACACAGCTGACCAAATACACCAGCATTTAAGTGCTATAAAAATATAACTTTTCTTTTTATCTCTCACAAACAACAGATAAGTCAATCACATCATGCAAGCAAAATCTACTTTATGCATTCCATGAAACCTTGTGGGCCTCAGACTGGCTGCCATAATGTGCACCTATAACTGTCATTTCTCTTCGAGGCAAAATGGAATGTTACATGCACTTTTGACTTCTGGGGTATTTAATGTCTTCATAAGAATCTTATGACTTAACAGGGATGACTACGGAGTAACACCTTGTGTAAGTCTACGATACATTTATACACGAGTTTGAGTCTCTGGAAACAACATCTAGCCCCGTAGATGTCACATCCATTTTATTTTTCTAGTTTGGGGGGGAGGATGCCTATGACTGTGGAAGCCAAATATAATGAAGATCTCACAAGTTTGACATGCCCTACTTTACCAACCCCATTCTGCCCCTCTGATGGCAAAATTTGGTTTGGTAATTTTAACACCATGTTCAAATAATTCTGCGAACTGCTAGGAGAACATTACATTTCATACGTGTTTTTGTGTGTCACAACAGATGTGCCTGCCATATATAGTGTCACATATCAATACATTTTTTTTTTTTTTACATTGGGGGCGGGGGCAACTACACACATTTGCACTCTCTGGCCAATGGCTTTTCTCACAGTCCCAAGGTCTCTATCACATAATAACATTTCTTCTTTCAAACTAGTACAATTGCATCAATAATAAAATCTTAATCTTCATCTAGCGCAATAAGTCATGCAAACTTTTACAACAACATCATGAATATCTAATTTCTCATAACTCTTTCCTTCCTTTCTTTTTTTTTTTTGTCAGAGAGTAAACACTTTAATCGCTTCCAGATTTCACAGTCTATGTCCAGCAAATCCTGCATCACTACCATGCAGTTTACATGTCTCTTAATGTCACTAAGATGCCACAAGGGTAAAGCATATATTTTGGCAAAGTGAGGCAACAATATACTCTTAAATTAACCACACTTTGTGCAGGAAAGTCACTCTGAAATTCCAATAAGGATTTCATCATACATCTACATGTATTGTATCATCATCACCACTATCATCATCATCATCATCATCATCATCATCATCATCATCATCATCATCATCATCATCATCATCATCATCATCATCATCATGTTCATACGAATTAGTAGCACCATAAATTTTCTGCACGGGTAGCTTAGTCCATTGTCGATCAGTTTCCCGTGGGGTATCCCTGGGGAGAAGTGTTGTCCTCCTTGGTAGCGATGCCAGATTGCACTACAAGGAGTTGTGCACGAAAGCTCAGTGCTGTGGGGCAGTTTTTCACGCCTAGTCCAAAAATCACTCAGAGTTCTCCGCCAGCGTATAGACATCCATTTAGTTTCCAACACCCAAATAATTCAGCGACGCTTGCACACTTTCCCTGGAAATTCCCTCATTCGTATTCAAAGTCACATGTTGCTTCGTGCCATGGAATTGCAGAAATGGGAATATGGATCATTTTCTGCTCCTTCTCACTATGAACAGTGGGACAAGAAAGTAGGCTCTACTTGCAACATGGCTGTGGTATGGTGTGCTCCGCAATGGCTCCAAGGTTATGAAGTGTGCGCTCCTTGTTTAGTAGAGATTGACCAAGCATTGAAAAGTACTGCCACAAGGACACACTCCATCCCTCTTTATTTGGATTAATTTGTGTTACACTATAGTCTCTATTAAACAAAAGGCATTGCTGAATAAATAATTTGTGCAGTACCAACTCTTCCTCCTCTATAATAAAGACATTTACAAATGATATTTGTCCTTATATTTACAAACTTGTACAAATTCATCACAAACAGAAATCTTGATTTCCCTGCAAACTATGTTACATTCAATTGGTAAAACATTCCTCTACTTCAAGGCAGTTTGGCTGACGTAAGAAATTAAAGTCCCTCGGTTAAAAGTAAATTCATATGTCAAAATAAAGAAATATGACAAAATAAATGTACTATTTACAAAATGAAGAAGGGCACTGCTCTATCTGCTCACTTTGTTTGTTTGTTTGTTTGTTTGTAGATAAAGCGTTTTTTGGAGTAATAAGTCGAAGCAACATGGATTGTGTGACTGTCATTGATCGTTGCCCTCCACACAAAGAGAATGGCAACAACCATGTGTGGTGTTCAAGATATGAATACTCTCTGAAATCAACAATCTTGGATGAATAACGATGATAGGAGCAATAACAAATAAGCACTTCAAAGTATTGTGGAGGTGAGGTTATGTGACAGGAGTCCCACAGCGTTGTGGTCTTTGTTTGAGCAATATTACAAGGAATGTTTTCTCATCTGATCATACTATCATTTAGGTCTCCTACCAACTACATGACTGGACAGTCCCTGCTTAGACATTATCCTACACACTTTGCATAGTAATCTTGTATAGCAGACAGCCTCCCCCCTTTCAATATTTAACCTGTCGATAGAACAGGAATAGATAATAAATAATATCATGCACATATCTCCTTACTCTTATTTTAACCAAGAACTGCCTCCAAATTTGGCAACAGTAAAGTACCATATTCTTTTAATATCATTATGTGTTTTTTAGTTTTTTTGTTTTTTTTTTGCATACTGCTGAAATAGTCTTGAGCAGCACAATTGATGTAAGAGAGAAATTTCATGTCATGAAAATGAGGCTGTGATACTTTTCCTTGATGAGATTTTTTGCTTAGATCTCCATCAAAAAAGAGAAAAAAAATATAGAATTATTGCCTTGCCAGATGTTTGACATTGCACAAGAAATTGCAAAAAGTTTTAATTATAATCTTATGCTGGGAATGTTTCAAGTTCCAAAGACCACACAAAGGCTACAATTTCCTCTTTGCCCCAGTAAACTGACGGAAAATGAAAAGTCTTTCACTGTTGACAGCAACAAAGATAAAAGAGCGTTGATGAATTGGTCAAAATCTGTTAACATTAAAGATGGAGAAAGATGAGGGACATTACAATTCACTGATGAGCTGTCTCACATTATTGTAAATGTCAAATATCATCAAATCAGGAAATCAGAAAATATCATGAAAATGGGAATTCCTATTTGGCATGTTCTCAGTCTTGATTTCAGCAGGTTGTCTCCTTGGTCACTTCCTCTTTGCTCTCCTGACTGGTTTCGGACGACTTCCTCACTGTGAACTCTATTCCGCTCTCGTCCTCGTCCTCAATGCTAGTTCGCATCCGCACCTGGTCCTGGTCAGACTCGCTCTCGTCCATCATCTCATAGCAGCCCTGCTCCACCTTTTTCAGGTGGTCTGGCCGTGTTGGTGATCCGAGAGTGTCCGATCGCAGGCTAGTGAAAGGCGTGAAGTCCAGGGACATCCCCGATCTCACAAACGGCGAAGGAGACGGGGGCACGTCGAGGTCCAAATTATCATTCATTGATATGTAACCAGTGCTTGATGTCGATGCGCCTAGCTCGTGGAGGCGGTTGGTGTTCGCTGCACTGGTGTCGATGTGGTCCGTGATAGTGGAGTAAACAGGCGCCGAGGTATAAGGCATGGGACGCTGCATGGACGTCAGGTTGTTGGTCTGCACGCTGGACGTACTGTAGATAGACATGGTACTCTCAGAGTCTATGTGACGCAGCCCCGCAGTGCCCAGCAGCCTCTCCACGGGACTGCGGGCAATGTTCCGCTTCCGCGTGAACTCCCCTCCGACCTGCCGCTTGATGGGCTGGTGATTCTTCTCAAAGTCCTGCTGCGGCGCCACCATGGACAGGTAGCGCTCGAAGGTGCTGAGCCGCAGCACCTTTTGGCTGCTCTTGCTGCGCTTCACTTCAGATCTGCCATCCAGCACCACCCTTGGCACTAGTCGGGTCGGGCTGCCGAAGGTTTTCAGCCCGTCCTCCTTGTCTGAAGTGGGAGCGGTGTCGCTCTCCCCACTGCTGTCTCCACTGTGCAGCTCACTGTGGTGCAGACTCTTGTCGGAGCTGTTCCCACTGGTTTTACCATTGCTATTCATCTTCAGCTCCAAGGATCCCTCATCGAAAGCCATGCTGGATACCAGCTTCCTGCGACCTGTCCGCGGGCTCACTCGCTCCATCCCCATACTGGGCGCACCGAGGGGGAGATCCTTATCTTTCTTCAACAGCTCCGACCGCGGCGGCAACGCTGGGTGGGGTTCAAACTCGTGTCCTTTCTGCTGCATAGGCGGGAAGGAGCTGCCGCTGCGCACCTTCCATCCCCGCCTGGGCATCTCCTTCTCACCGGGCCATTTATCCTTATTGAGGGCACCGTCGCTGGCACTCTTGTACTTGGAGGATGGCACGCCCAGAAGATTCTCGTTGATCTCCGCGGACAGGAGACTGGTCATCAGAAGTTGGCGGATGTCATATATGCTTCTTGCTGTTTGGAACGTGACCTCCTCCACTCGCATTAGTCTTCGCTCGAAGGATCGCATGCCAAGCTTTGACAGGTTCTCCTTCTCCACAATCTCCTCCAGCTGGTAGGAGTGGTCCTCCGATCTGCAAAGATTTACCAGAGATGAAACACTTCTCAGTTCACAGATTTTATTACCTCATCACAGCATTAAGTGTCAATCAAAATTCCTTGGTAGAGTCTTAAGACATTTCTTCCCTGCTCACACGCATAATGCACTAAAACAAAAAAGAAAACTATGAATGCCATCACACAGTTTCTTTTAAATGCAGAACTGAGATTTAGTGCTGAAGCTGGGTCATTTTTAGCAAGTGTGGATTACAAAAATTCCTTGAACAAGAATTCATTACATCTGAATGAACCTGTTGCCTGTGAGACATAGCGATTCACTGTACAGCTATTGTATTGTACACACTGTTCCAGTCGGCAAATGGTTTAAAAAATAGCATTCAAAGGAATTCTGCGCAGAACATACTACCATTTTCTCCACTGTTCGCATCCTGGCTACAGATGCCATTGGCTACCTGTCCCAAGGGACAAATGGGGACCACCCTGGGCTTTCCCACTGGCTTTCCCATGCACCACAGACATCAGTTTCACCCTATACAAACTTGTGTTGCAGTAGCTCTTGCCCTAAAAGAGCCTTGAGGATAAAAAACAAACATGCTTTTGTTTTGCATCAAAGCTCTGTCTCTTCACCCTTGCCGAGTTTAGCGTTTGCTTTCAGTAATTTTGATCCGCAAATGCGAGACATTTACTAGCATGTTTTGTTGTTGCTCAAAATAGTATTCACAGATTTCCCCTGCCAAAAAAAGAAAGAAGAAAGACATGAGAACACCACAGATCTTGCATATTACCTTTCAGCCACCTCCTTGAGTCTCTCCTCACTGGACACTTGTCTCTGAGATTCCTTGTCCTTGAGGTAGATCTCCAAACAGGCCTCCTCAAAGTCTTGTACTTGATCCATGGCCTCCTTCTCGAGAAATAGCTCTGAAATGAAAGAAACTTAGTACATCAGCAAACAGATTGATTGTCAAACAGAGCTACAATTATCCACCCATTTAGATGAATTCTATATTTCAGAAAATTATCCAGCTGGAACTATAGTAAATGCCTAGATCATTTGATAGACCTTCATCAATCACAGTCAGCAATGTATAGGGGAGGATTTGCATCCAATCTTTGAAAATTACATGTACATTACAGAACCATATCATATCATCATAACAAGTGTATGTAAAATTGGCCCAAATAGATTAAAAACACAAATTTATGACAGTAAAAACATTGCTTACTGGATATCTAATCCTCTCAGATATAAGTTTTTCTTCATCTTCATATACAACATTAACCATTTGGTTGGACATCAATGCTGATAGTACAGTTAATTTTTTTTTTTACAAAATTAAAAACAAACAGAAAGTCTAAAGAGAAGGTGCCAGGAAGACAAAGAAATGCACTGTTAATCCTTTAAAAAAAAAACACAGAATATTAGATTATTCACATGCATGTCTAATTTGTGCTCTTTCAAGGAAAGCAGCATTACTGATAAGATCTAAAGAGGAATACTCCCCCCTCCCCTTAACCCTTTGCATGCTTTGCATAATGATTGATACAGAAAACCCAATAGCTTTGAACACACTGTTGCAAAGTCCCTGCCACAGTAAGGGTTCATTCAGAACGACTCGGGGATATCCGTGCTTCAGCCACTCACTCAGCCTGCGGTCCTCCTGCCGCTTCTCACAGTTTCTGCACTGGCAGACGATGAACTTGAATAAGGAGAAGAGGTAGCAGAGAATGGTGAAGGGCGGCACCAGGATGGGCTTCTGCTCGTACTTCATGGTGACGCTGTACCGCTGGAACTTCCACAGCTGGTTGGCGATGGGCATGGTGCGTTGGAATGTGGTGCTGAGGATGGAAAACAATTGTCTCTTGTCAACATTCTGCATATTAAAGGTACACTTCGACCTCGATTATCCGGCCATGTCGAGAACGGCACTCATTGGGATAAGCGAATTGGCCGGATATGGGAGACACAATGTTAATGTATATAGCTGCCGTCCAAGCTGCCGTCCCAGTGCACTGGCAGCTTTAGGCAGGTAGCGTACCCCGCAATGGTGGTGTAATGCTAGCATGCGCAAAATTGTAGTCCCTTCTTCACAAAAATAAAGTACATATTTATGTGAAAATCATACATGTTTTACCTCATTAGATATTGAGAAACCTATCATGCACATCTTATGAAATTAGTGAAATAGATCCGTGAGAGTCACTGTTTTTTTCTCAATTTTTAGATGAAAAAAAAAAGAAGTCCTTCACTGCGTGAACACGTCCGAATAATAGAAATTTCCGGATAAAAGAAGGCCTGATAATCGAGGTCGAACTGTACATGGTCCCAGTGGTTTAGTCGAATGCGTACGTGGGCGCACGGCGCAAGTTTCCTATAGAGACCTACGTTAACGCTTTGACCCATTTCCCCCGAGTCCGAAGAAGTCCGATCCACAGTAGTCAGTGGTCAGATCACAGTTCGGCTCATGATTTGGCTGAGGGGGATGACAGCTTTAGCAAACTTCGTTTGTGATGTCATAATAAGAAGCACATATGCACACACCCTGGCATTACTACAAACTGCGTGATGCACAGAGAAGACAACGAAGGCAACGTTACCTACCAACACCTACGCGCTTTACTCTTGATGACAGCTCGACTTCGGCAATCTTCGTATCAATGCTAACTCTGATCAGCACTATCATTCAACAGCACCCTCTACACTATAGGGACTATGCGCCTTTAAAATGGCGATATGGATCCTAATAGAACAGTCGTCTCTTGTCAATATTTCACATGTTAAAATGGCGATGTGGATCCCAATCAAATGATTGGTTCAGAGACAACACATGACCAGTCTTACAATTTGCCTACAGGCCCAACTTTGCTATATACTGAACATTAGTACACTAATGACCACCTTGCTGAGAATGACTCCTACAAATTGCCAAAACACAACTGCTATAGTGGCTTGCAAAACGCTCTGCAGCTATTTTGTTCTGCTCACAAGTCTTTAATAATTCGCCACTACACTGAATCTCTCAACACATAAGCACACTGGTGATGACATCACGACATCAGATTTGCTGAGCAAATTTGGGATGTACTCAGATCCTACTGTTACTTCTTACAAGCCACTATCAGAACTCCTTGTGATAAACAATAATGCAATGCATGATTTGATAATTGGTATGATTTGATTGATGAGCAATGATGACTGCTTGGCTGAGAGAGGTCAAGACATATTAGGCTCACTTGAACAGGGCAATGAGAATGTTGACGATGAGGATGTTGGCAACCAGGCAGTAGATGGACATCGCCACGGGAACCACCCAGTATCCAGTCATGCACGGATCCATGTCAGGCCCGTCACCACATGGTGCTGTCCAAGACAGATGCAAATGATGAATAAAGAGAGAAGTTTATAACAAATACAGTCAACCTTGCTAACTTTAAATTAATTTGGACTGTAGAAAATGGTTTGATTTAAACAAACTTTGCCTTCTGCGAAAGTCACATTTGACTTGAGTCACTTGCCATTGCTTTTTTTTATTCATGGTCACAATAAAGTGTGTAATGTTGATAGTTTGCATGTTTGCCACGGTTGTAATTTAATCAGAATGTGGATAACTGGAATGGCAACAAGCCATCTATCTTCTATTCACAAATGCACATTCTCAAAGTTCTGGTGAAAGACTTTCCTTAACAAACAAACAAACAACACAAGTTAAGAACCAATTACAGGTCTAGTGGCCTAACCCTACCCCTCATATATCATGTGAATGATCATTACAGAAGTTTACAGTGCAAAGTTGCTACTGTTGTTGTTTTTGCTTACTCTGCAATTACAAAAAAAAATATGGTCCATGATGTGTTTGTCCATACAATACCTTTTGATAAAAAACATGCAAATCACTAAATCTTTACAAGCTCTCATAAGTTTAACACCTAGAGAACTTGGGCTTTAATTTATCTCTATTAACCTCTTAACTAGTCTATCAACATAAAGTACATGTATAAAATTTCAAGGCATATTATTTCTATCATTTTTGCAGTTTGCTCCTATATCAATTAGCCAACTAGAAATGTTGTCTGTCTTCCTTTAAACTCATTACATATCATGTCTGCATACACCTCCCTGTTTTGAAATAGCATCAAGTTCATTCAAAGTACAAGCTTGGTATGACGGTGTGTTTTCCATCAACACTCATGATTAATCTTATCTGTGTCCGCCTTCCTATGATTAAACAGCATCAAGTACATTCACACTATTTTGGGCACAATTATGCGACTTCCTTAAAAAGCCAAAACAGAAATGGTCTGTATGCATCTCCCGAGAAATGAACAAAGGGGACTCAAATCACTGTAGAGCAGGGCACCACTGTATGTCTTCCCAAACACTCCTAAATGATCTTATCAGCATACATCACGTGAAGACTGAAAAGGCATGAACTTCATGCTAGAAGCTGGGCATGACTCTGTGTTTTCCCTTTAATAAACACATGACTGATCTTGTCTGTGTACACCACCCCGTGGTTACGAAAGCCAAATCGACTTCATTCGCAACGGAAATTGGATATGAATTTCTCTCTCTCTCTCTCTTTCGTCGCACTCACGATTGATCTTTCCTGCATACACCTCCCCGTAGATCATCCAGTAGGGTTCGTGGAGCACCTCCCTGATCGGCCACCATGAGGGTTCCACATTAGGATTAAGCACCGACTGGCGGATGACGCCGAAGCTGACCAGGATGATGATGAGCACGATCAGGAAATAGCACATGTCTCGAAGCTGGGGCAGGAAGAGAGACAGAAAAGATGAAGCAGAGATGAGGAAGGTCTCATTGTCACATTACGGTAGCACAGGGTATCATCCTCATTAACCAAGGAAGGGAACACATCCACGCAGCATTTGATTCAACCGTGTAGCTGATATTTAAAGTTACCCAAACTGTTCACTCTGGTGGTGCATGTACAGTCAACCTTGCTTAAGTCGAATAGTCGCCTAAGTCCACAAGGTTTTTTTCAAAAAAGCACAGGGTATCACCCTCATTAACCAAGGAAGGGAACACATCCACGCAGCATTTGATTCAACCATGTAGCTGATATTTAAAGTTACCCAAACTGTTCACTCTGGTGGTGCATGTACAGTCAACCTTGCTTAAGTCGAATAGTCGCCTAAGTCCACAAGGTTTTTTTCAAAAAAGCACAGGGTATCACCCTCATTAACCAAGGAAGGGAACACATCCATGCAGCATTTGATTCAACCATGTAGCTGATATTTAAAGTTACCCAAACTGTTCACTCTGGTGGTGCATGTACAGTCAACCTTGCTTAAGTCGAATAGTCGCCTAAGTCCACAAGGTTTTTTTCAAAAAAGCACAGGGTATCACCCTCATTAACCAAGGAAGGGAACACATCCACGCAGCATTTGATTCAACCATGTAGCTGATATTTAAAGTTACCCAAACTGTTCACTCTGGTGGTGCATGTACAGTCAACCTTGCTTAAGTCGAATAGTCGCCTAAGTCCACAAGGTTTTTTTCAAATCGTCTTCTCTTTATATTCTATCAATTTTAATCCCTCATAAGTTGAATTTTCTCTAAGTCGAAGCTATTTCTTCAGTCCAAATAGATTCGACTTAGGCGAGGTCGACTGTATATACACATGACTCCCACTAAAACAATTTCCTCTTATCAAAATTTGGTTACAGCCAAACAAACCTGTGAAAGATTATGTAATTGACTTCTGCTCACATTAACAACAGTATAATGACCATGCTCAATGCAATCACTGCTGGAAAAAAAAAAAGAATGATAGAGAGCCAATTCTCAACTCTCTGCTTGGTCTCACCATTTTTCCGATCATGTTGATGAGCGGACCCAGGTAATTACTGACGCTGAGGATTTCCAGAAAGCGCAGGTACCAGAGGACGATGACCACGCAGTAGACGACGCGCCCCGACAGGTGGGTGGACGGCACCATGCGCAGGACGAAGCCCACCATGAAGATGAGGATTGCGAAGAAGTCATGCACGTTCCAGAAGACGGAGTAGAAGACCTGAAACTTGTGCGACAGCCTAGACGGTTCTGCGGCCAGGAGCTGACAGGGGACAAAAATATAATGAGGGCAGATCAATATACACCTGTTGATGTGGGGGATAAGCTTTAGTCACTTGCAATTGACAAACCAAAGCATTGCCATGGACATGCCAGGTTTTGATACTGGCCAAAGGCACATTATCATATGAACTAATTTCAAGAGTTAGTGCAATGAAAACTCTACGAGGCTGTTTCCATAAATTCAAATCTGAAGTGCTGATGTTTATCGTACAATATTCCACACTAGGAACACTTATATCAGATACTCTAGAACAACTTTTCTGGTGTTATCATGCAACATTACACTATCAAAATTGCATCACAATAGTTTCATGGTGACCATTTTCAAATCTATACTTTCACACATGAACAGCAGATTGCCTAATATGTTGAGCATTCGTGAGACACGACAACACTCCAGAATGATAATCATAAAAGCCACATTTCTATGACAAACATGAGGACGGGATGCACTCCCCATGCTAAAATGCAGAACTCCAAGGAAAATCACTTGGGATTAGGAGGATAAACTCAACTCCAAGTATCTCTTTGAAGCTCTCATCACCCTAAAGCCCTACCTCATATGTAAGCCAAAACTGAGGATGAAACATGTTGTTACTATGGCAACAGTATCATATAATTGAAAAAAAAAATATGATAAGGGAACGATGAATGTCACAAGCTCATTCCTGTGCATTCCAGGTCTGCCAATATTCCCACATCCAAATCAGGGAGATTCCACACAGTAATCAGGGAGATATCTGTGTGTTACAATGGGCGAAAATAATTCCCAAATCAGGGAGATTCTGATATTCTCTTATTCAGACATGAACAGCCTTTGATATTTTCAGGGAGACTCCTGCAGAATCAGGGAGACTTGGCAGCTCTGGCATTCTTGCTTCTCTTCTTGCTTAGCAATCCTGCAAGACCTACCTCTCTCACATGCTCCATCCCCGTGGAAACGATGTAGGCGATGACAATCCACTCAAAGATTGACGGCATGGGACCCATCCGGAACAGACAGACATAGTTGTAGAGGGCCATGAATGCAAGGTAGAAAATCTGGCAGAAGAACACATTTAAAAAAAAAAAGAAACGAGTAAAAGAATTGGCAATTATCCTCATGTAAATATTTTGAGATTAGACAACTGAGACCCTTAACCCCTACTCCAAAAGTTATCATGGAGACTTTCATTGTGTGATCTCTACACACTTCCAAGCAAACGTACCTATAATCTATCAAAAAGATTTAGAAGTAATGTCAACAAAAAGATTTAGAAGTAATGTCAACAAAAACTCATCTGGATATGCTGGCAAGTCCTCAAATTTAAATCAATATGATTGCAGCTTCTCCAAAGGGCTCAAGAAGCATACCTTTCACAGCAGTTAATTCACGGGTCCAATGTGTACAGCACACTCAAATGGAATTGATTGACATGGAATTAATTTCATAAAGAGTTATGCCTGCAGTACAGGGGTAAACTGTTGAAACTAGATAATCATCTTTTCTTTTTTTTTTAAAGAAAAAAAGGTATGATAAAAAAGGAAAGACTCCAGGCAAAGAGTAAAAACATTGTATTTTTCTTCTCATATATTCTGAAAGCTCTCCTTTAGCTCCTTCAGGACCTTTCAAAACTGGGATGAATCCAGTCACTATCAAATCAATCTATGGTCTAGGATCTTAGAAGGGACATAAATGCAGTATTCTAACTGCAAAGTGGTGCATTTTTTTTTTTTTTTGGTGGTTTCTCCCTACCGTGTAGGACCAGAATTTGGTGATGGGAGCGTTGAAGAACTCGTAGAGCTTCTTGCCCCCGCTCAGCTGCCGTTTATCATTCGACCTGATGGGCAGGTCTCTGTTGCTGCTGTGCCGCTGGTGCTCACTGGGGGTGGTGTCCTTGGACGAGATAGTCAGCCGCTTGCGAAGGCCCGGCCGCTCCTGAAAATGAAACGCCATTGCTGTCAAATGTCAGGTGCTGGACTGGGATATATTTGAGGCATTTTGGCTCTTAGTGATCAATCGGCAGATCGTATCATGGTGCTTGTTATAACGTCATATTATCCCTCTGCCCCCCTCCTAGACATTATCCGGTTAGGTTGATGCATGGTGCATCCCCTCCCCATTCATAATATCTTTACAGATTATGCACAGAAGGTGCCATACTGGGTGGATGATCAAGCATCATTGGAACACATATAACTCTAGTATCTGGTTATGTTCACATCCGCACTAATCTCCAGCTTTCAAGTCACAGACATGCAACATTATCTGTCCAAAAGAAAAAATCCATATTCACTATAATTTCAGCTTGTCAATATGATAATAGCATTTCATACATATTCAACAAGACAGTATAGAAACAATTTCAATAATAATGACATTAGGTTGATAATCTTACATTGCTTCCTCATCTGTAAAGTCTAATATGGCAGCATTTTTTTTAAACATTCAAACATAAACATTAACAAGTGTAGCTAAACCATCGGAGAGTGATTTGTAGTCGGTTAATAAATAGGATGTTCCGCTGCACAGTCTATTTGTTTGGTGGTCAAGCATCTCACTACAACAGTGATGGTTGACATGTACATGTTACCAGAAGTAACTACTATTGTCTACACCAGGAGACACCAACTCAATTGCAATGCTGACGGACATGTGCATCTGGTAAAAAGACAAGCCTGCTATTGTTTTCTTTTTGTTTTGCTCACCGCCATCTCGATCTCCTCCTCCTCGATGGCATTGTGGAGGCGGGTGAAGGAGGTGGAGGAAGTGAAGGAGGGTCGGTCCGCGTCTTCCACGTCCTGCATGTGTTCCTCCAGGGTCTGGGGCATCAGGAGCAGCTCCTCCGTGCTCTTGAAGCCGATGGCAAAGATGCAGGCGGGGAAGAGGAGGCTGGTAATCACCTGCGAGGCGTGGGGAAGCAATCAACATCAATGGTGGTAATCAGTCATTGTGTAGACTCACTGCATAGTCCAAAAAAGAGTCAACAAAATCACAGTTCTTGCAAATAACACCAAGCCAAAATTTATAAGATTTACATATAAAGTTGGTAGATATCGCTGCTGTAGACACAATTTTACTGCTAAAACAGAATCAGGTCTTAATCTGACTTTTCAGTGTCAGAACAATCACCCCCACTCCCCCTCCCTCCCCCCCACCCCCCACCCCCCATGCAAGAAACCATAGTCCCGCACCTTGATATTGATATACTTCTGAGCCTGGAGTCCACCATGCCACAGGTCATTAAGGAGCACTTGACAGCAAGCATGGGCCATGAACTCCCGGTGTTGCGCCATGGCTGCCAGACTCAGGCATGTGTGCTTGCTCCAGTTGTCCAGCTGGACGGTCAGTAGGTGGATGGTCACCACCTCGTCCTCGCGGTAGCAACGGTCCAACAGGTCCAGGGCGAGAACATTGAAGTCCCTGGAATGAAGAGCAGGAGGTTCACATTCACAACTTGCAATTTCTGCTGTTTGAACACTTTTCAAATTGCATGCGGATACATGTAGCTCCAAAATAGCTGAATTGTCATAGAAATGAAGTCACGGAAACTTGAATACACTCCTTCTCCCTATTCCTCAGTGCACATTAACAAAAATCTTTTTACAGATGCAATGAAGGCTATTTATTTCTTGTATTTTTTTTTTCTGTTTAACTTTAGAGCACAATCTCACATTCAAATCTTTTCATTTATACAAAAGAAAGTTTGTTTCCCTCTGACCTCTACAGAGTGATGTGCTTCCATGAATGGGTCAACATATCCAAATGCAGTGCCCTTCATTCTTCCTCATCAGAGCTCCATGTGGAGCTTTATAGCAAAGGAAGGCTACTATTCACTGGACAGAAGCTACATATTGTAACTGTACAGCTCGATTATGATGGCATCTCAGAATTATGATGCCATCCCAGATTATGGTGAAAGGACATACACTTACATATACTGATAGGCTGTCACCACATGATGCCATGTAAATTGCAACCATCAACAATTCACCTTGTTAAAAGCGCTTTGGAATGACATACAACCCGGCCAATCTAAATATGAATCCTCTTTTTGACTTTACACACTCCTGGCAGTTGACCCATCCATAAATAGAGCCACAAAAGTATCTTTAGACCAATTCCAATTTCTGTTGGCACACATACTACTTACATGGCCTCAATATGGGGGGAAAAAAAATGCATTCTAAAAAACAGGCCTTCAACTTTCAGGATAGCAAAAATCACCTGGGTTGCTAGTTAATTGCAGCACCTGTGACCGACATGTTGCACAAGAATAGACCAACTTGTTGGCTGACATACTGAAGATATGACGAATGCCTATCCAGGCAGAATGATTACACCTTCTATCAATAGGCCACACAGAAACCAACACCCACATAGACATTCTCATAGATACAATTGTGTAAGAAAACAGAAATGAATACAGGACGCCAAATGAATGCCTCTCCCTGTCATTTAATTTGGGTCAATAAAAGCAATATGAAATCACTGAAAATGGACCACTACGTAACAAACTTTATGAATAATAGGATGACTACATAAACAGTATGACTGATTTGTTTTCTTTCATCATATTGTGACAACATAAAGGAGGAAAACGGCTGAGAAATGAAAAGTTATAGTCATTCTAAAGAAGTAGAAAAAAGTGACTGAAACAAAGCAATATAATGACTCCTATCTACAGTCAATGTAAATAAGGCTAAAACACATGTACAATACCATTCTATTTGTAACTTTCGAACTCTACCACATATGGCTGCCAAAAAACCGCGGGGAAAATGCCCTCAAAGTTCCTAACCTGACCCGCAAACCCTAACCCTTGCATGAACAAACCCCGAATTGGGGATTTCCTACCAGGAAGTGCATGGTTACATAACACCTTCATCTCAAGAGCAACCTCGACTGCACAAAGACTCACTCAGCGTATCTCCTCAGCTCCCCGCTGATGTCGGTCTCGAGGTTCATGACCTCCGCCGACTTGGCCATGGCTCGGTAGAGGGATGAGGCGACCAGTGCCTTCGCCAGTGCCTCCTCATCCTGTCGCCATAGAAACAGGGCCATCTTCTGGCGCTTGGTCAGCACCGCCCAGATGAAGAGCTCGTTGAAGGGGAAGTCAAAGGTCTTGTGCAGAGGGTCGATGGGCGGGACCGTGGCATCGGAAGCCTCACGCTCTATTAGCAAGGTGAACGACAGGCCCTGGGGTTGGTCACATGATTTGGGAGGAGGAGGGGTAAAAGATTTAGCGAGGAAAAATGGTGAGCAACAGAAAAAAGCACACACTGCCAGGCATATAATATCATCCTCAATGAGATGAACAATAGTCTTGAAGATCAGTAAAACATAATAGTGTATGCATGTAGCCAATGCTGACAAAAGTACACTGTATTTTTGCAAAAGTTCTGACCACTGGATGACTTCATACTGTATGAATTCTCACTACTGATACCTTGGATTTCTGGATGGCCCAAAGGGATTGGCAATATACATTATTTGAACACATGTTACGTCCTTGAATACATGGTGCAGTATTCATACAAAGATTGGGAATCTTTTGAAGATATTGACTACGATCCAACTATAAAAGTCTACCTGTGGAACTCATCAAACCCTCTCCAAGCTTTAGCAAAAACATTTAATTAGTCCTACATCTTGGAATATCCATGAGTCAGTTTATATATGACAGTACCAGACGAAGCTGTTACAACAAGTTGACACATTGGTGACATAATTCATGAGTGTGGACGTCCTTTACACCACAACTCAATATCATGTCTCCTACATTGCATTTCTACTGTACTTGTTTCACAAACCTAGACATGTTAACATTCTGTCATTGCACAGTCCATAATCAGAAGGCAAAAAAGGGTGCATCTTGCATGCTATCAATGATTACCTTTTTCAGTGTAGACTGGTGTAGAGCCTTAAAGGTCCTATCGGTGTAGCTTGACTGGTACGTTCCACCCATGAGGCTTTCAAACACCAATCCAATGTCATACAAGGAATACTTCTGAAGGTGATGGTGGTGCTGCAATGTAAGTTAGTAATCACCGTGACGACTAATATGTTTTTCATAACTCGTATTACGATGATAGATGTGATCTCATGTCACAAGCAGCATCTTCCTCAAATCCTTCTCATAATCACATCATATCCTCCTCCTCCTCCTCCTTATCATCATCATCATCATCATCATCATCATCATCATCATCATCATCATCATCATCATCATCACCACAACATCATCAAATCATCAGTATCCTCGTCACAGCATGCAGAATGATCAGTAGCATCACCAGAGTCCTCAATACCAAACTTCCTATCAAAGTGCAGAAACAGTTTATACTTCACTTGACTACTATGGCATATATCAATTGGTTTCAGTCATAATTTTGAAAGACTCTCTGGAGTGACATACCTAAAGGGTCATACATCTTTTAAGATGTCAAAATTATATTTAGTTTTCATAAATGAAAACTCAGGAAAATGAATAATGATTTTTTAAATCCAGCAACCAGACTATTAATAAAAGATTCAAACTAACATAAATTTTTATGTCCCCAAGAGATTTTGTAAATAATGTAATTACCTTTCCAACATCCTTCACTAGATATGGCAATGTATTGGCTGGTCCTTGCTTCTGTTATGGTGAATAAACA
Organism: Diadema setosum; assembly: GCA_033980235.1. Lineage (NCBI taxonomy): Eukaryota > Metazoa > Echinodermata > Echinoidea > Diadematoida > Diadematidae > Diadema > Diadema setosum. The sequence goes on from CM067063.1 coordinate 35,506,654, forward strand.
AAAAAGACAACATTGGATTATTTGTAATATTTTCTTACATATTGAAGATGAAAGCATATGCATAAATGTGCACCTTAAATCACAATACCTCTTTCAAGGTATGTGGAGAAATTAATTTGAACCCTGAAATTATTCAAATTCACATCTTTAATTGTATGAATGAATAAACAAATCATATTTATAAATGTAAAGTCATGTCCAAATAGACCATTTCTCTTGTGTATTCAAATCCTAAGCACGCTTTGTTCACAAAAGCTTGCCACAGCCTTGCCCAATCTAGCAACAACTCAGATGAATGCTGAGTGAATTCCTGCGTGAGAAAATTAATCAGAGGGAGCAGGTGAGTCAAATGATTCTTGACTAGGCTGTGAGAAAATAAACATCCATTTTTTTTTTTTTTTTGTAATAAAGTGTCTACTCAATTCTCCAACAATGTTAATATTGTAAATGAAATATTCAAATATGCATATTTCTATGAATTCTTTGAATGGGTGTGTTTCCTCACCGTGTTGTAGAGTTCCTCCAGTCTAGCCATGGTGAGAAACTTGTGCATGTTGACACCATTGTCCTTGAGGAGCTCCACAAATTCCACCTGGTTGTTGGATAGGGCCTCCATCATCACCTGGTCTAATACACCTTCCTAGGATGATGGGAAGACAAGTCATCAAACAGGACGTGATTGCACAAGCAGACGGAAATCGGGTTTACAAGAAGTGTCGTCGTGGGGTGGGGGGGGGGGAAGGAGTGAAGAGGGGTCTCTATTTCGCTTATTTGGACAGAAGAGATGTTTGGGAGACATTTGAAAGAAGAGATGTTTGGGAGACATTTGACAGAAGAGATGTTTGGAAGTGAAAAAAAAAAATGACATCCATCTGCATTTCTTGTGTAACACTGTCACAAGTGTTCTTAGTCATAGCGCTTGCTTAACCCGTTGAGGACGGGACGATTTTGCTACAACATGCATTTTCTATATGACAACTGCTCGGAACTACAATGTAGTCTTCAATGAGGTAAACTTGTACTTGCCCATTGTCTCAAAGATTTGGTGATTTCCACTCACTGAAAGCACATGGTATGGTCCCTTCTTGGAAGCAACAGATTAAACTGTGCCAAAATTATCACCCTAGCCTGAGACCCAGTGAGATTAATGCTCACCTGAGTATGACTGTTTGTCTTTTTTTAAACCTTTAGGACACTGCCACAGAATGGTGGCTGAATATGAAACCACAAACTTTTCCGAATGATAATTAACTACATCTGGACAGTAGTAAGTCCTGCATTCTCTTCATACCTCATAGGACCCAATAAATAGCTCCCCCCCCCCTTTTGAGCTATGGTACCCACTGATCATCACTTTCTGCCAAGTTTGGCTAAGAATTACTGGTACAGAAAGGAAAGATATATTGACCAATCCTAATCAGAGGGCATCTCAACATTTTTGGCCCTTTCTAGGACCAAATGTTGTCTGCCTTTGACCGTCCACTATAAATATGATTTAGTATTCTTGACCAACTAAGATACTTCTTATGGTACAAAGTTTGCCCTGTCAGTTACAGATTAAATCTTTATGATTAATCTTTATAATATAACCCTTCACTGGGACCCCTGTGCCTGAGGGATACCTTTGGGACCACATGCGAACCAACTTGACTGTGTCAGTTCTGGATTAAACACTAAGATTTGTCACACATCTTAGTTTTTCATAATTAGTACTATTAAAAGGGAAAACAGGGAGAGAGAACAAGCCATGGTCCCAATTTGGGCAGGTCAAAGCATGCCCATCAAGTTTGACTGAAACATTCCTTTACATTACTGAGAAAATGAAATTCCACAATGATAGATGCAGGATTGTTCTAATATTGCATCACTCACATAGTAGATAAGTCTTATGCTAAAGTTACATAAATACTTGTGTTAAAGAATACTACTAATTTCATATTGTTGTTTTCAGAAACATTTATATACATGGAACAGTGCAGCATGGGTGAGTCTTTGTTTCAAACAGACTTTTGCTGTTTATTTTCCTTTTATCTTTAAGACAATTCTTTGTTTCAGACAGTAGTGAATCTGATTCATTTAACACTGAGAACTTCATTCAGCAAAGCGTCAGATACAATTAGCGACTGATCTTTTCTTTAAATGGTGAAAATCAACACTACGTGACTGGTACACAGTCCTCACGTATTCTCTGTTATCTACCAAAAATAGCTGGACCGAGCTAAGTCAATTAAAAGCCCAGTTACCCGCAGGGGGTAATGTTTGGCTGTTTTTGCAACAAAGAACAATTCCATTCATTTCATCGCGGCAGTTAGCGACTTTTCCTGGCGTGAGACTCAATACAGACTTTTTTCATCGCTCACAGGTTGCTTGTTGTTTTCAGCGGAGAGCTGATTGAAAGGAGAGTGCAGCGGTGTCATAATTTAATTAGTTTGTGGCCCCTGGCTATTAATTTCACTCAGCCGTGGTAGAAAAAGACCCATTATTACACCTCACAGCGGCATTTTCCCTTTTTGTTTTTGTGTGTGCTTCCAGCCCCATCCATGTAAATCCATGTTGTCATGTCAATAACACAACAGCAGTTTAACATTACATCACCACTGAGAGATTACTGCTAAGTAGGTCATTTTTCCCAGAACAATTGAATGAGATGCCCATATGCAATGCAGATGATGGTGACAGCAGGAATAACAGCTGAATGAAATATTACAACAGCCTGATCGCTAGCACGAAAATATCAAGAAACCAGCCCATTCATGTTATTTCACTGTCACAGGTTGTGACAGTGAATTGTGCACTTTCTGACACTTCAGCAAACCACTCAATCACTGATTGTACATATTTCTTTCCCATTTCCATATTTATGTCATAAAGTTCTAGCTTGGCTACATCCGCTATAAAGAAGTAAATAATTCACTAAATATCAAATTATTTTCCTGACTTCAAAAGAAATGATACTATTTACAATAAACTCTCTGCATCGGTGCATCAAGTTTTAATTTTGATATCAAAACATGATTTTTTTTTTGTAATGATCTCCATTTATTGCTTTTGCTTGTTTTTTGGTTTTTGTTCTTGTCTTCTTTTTCTTTCTTTAAATGAAAAAAAAAAAAAATTGGTAAGTACTCACAGGCCAGTCCCGGCCATGGACAAAAATCTGCGTCTTGGCAATGTCGACACGGTTCCAGGAGAGAGCCAGGTTCAGTTGGTCCGAGTAGGACTTGGCCTGGGCCTTGAGCAGGGCTGTGAGGATGGCGAGATCAAAGTCCTCCACTCCCTCTGTACCAAGGCAGAATACTGTGATCTGTGGGGATGGTAGAAAATTACATCCGATGTGAACGCTTCCTCCTAACCTTCTGCATGCCCTATCAATTTCTTGTCCACAGGTATATGTGTAAAGTTTGTAAACATTTGACTCATTGGCAAAGAAAGCATTAAATGCCAACATGGATATACAAATGGGTGAATACATAAGAAACAAAACATATACTGTATATGCCGAATATTTTGCAAAGTTTTTATTTTCGCGAATTTTGCAAGTCAGCTGCTATTCGCGAAATTAAATACACACGAAAATATTGACTCTAATGCCGATATGAATGTGACGTATGCGTATACATTTCTCTGTTCAGTACATGACTCCATGATTGCGAATTTAACCACTCGCGAAATTGTCAGGAAGTCTCGATTCGCGAAAATTTAGACACGCGAAATATATGGCATATACAGTAAGTGTGAACGTTGACAGTTGCCATGATCGTTAAGACCAACTTTCTGTTTCTTTCAAGCTCCGGCTCTTGTGCATTTTTGTGTTGATAATGTTCTAGTTGTACTTCCTGTTCTCATTCTGTGCAACCTTTTGCATATTCTCCTTCTTTTCATCAGTATCATCACTGTTACTACGATTGCTGCAGTTATCATTACTATCATTGTTCTTCATTTTGACATTATCACCATTATCATCATGCCCATCATCATCACCGATATCTACTACCCTCAGGAGTGGGTGGATTGAAATGAGAAATGTGGATGGCTGGTTTTTTTTTTTTGTGGGGGGGGGAGGGGGGGGGGGGAGTGAGGTGTAGCAAAACTCGGAAACTTACGAGCTCCTTGTTCTTCATGCACATGGCCAGCTCATGGTACAGCTTCTCACTCTGCCGCTGGTTGAAGTCAAAGGTGTGCTTGATGGTCTCCAACAGCTGCTCTCTCAGAGATGGGACCAGAGTTCTGAGAGCAAAACATATATATGCACACAAAATATAAACATTTAGAGATGAATATTTCTTGATGAAGGACTGAATTGTAGAATTCATATCTCATTCAGTTCAAAGACACAGTCTTGACAGATATACATTATAACATGACATAAAACATAGGAGCAGACCTTTATATTTAGTGCCACAACACTATGGGTCTAGCAATCTGAGCGAAAATAAAATATCAGAGACCCACTAATGAAGATACATAATATGATATAAAACATAGAGTATAATTTGATAATCAGCGTTACAACATCATGAAGCTAATTGTTGTTGGTCCTTTATAAAAATGTTCCTAATAAAGTCATAGTTCTAAAATTGAAGAAGGATTATTATATTAACATACCCACAGCCTATTCCTGTTTTATTCATGAGGGAAAGACTAATTACCCAGGGTATTCTGAACTTTCAACAAAGATCATGCTGAGAATATCTATACCAGCAATATTTTTTGTTATCCCAGTTACCCACAGACAATGTAGTTTTCGTTTCTAATAAGCTCATCAATTTAACATGGGCAAAACATAACACAATATTCTTACTTTAAGTGTAATGCTTAAAGAAAATTGGCAATGTTCTGTTTGCGTTGACTTCACTCTGCTCACTTGAGCCAATTTTAACATGGAGTTGTAGTAGAGTGTCCAGGGCACCATTTCATGAAAATTGTCAGTCTCTGACAATATTTCAGTAAAATCCTTGATTTTGATTGGCTGAGAAGCTCTGGTAACTGACTGTCACTATGGTAATTGTCACAACACTGACATCTTGTCAGGGTTGAAGACTTTCAAGAAACGGTGCCCAGGTACCCACTCTTGGAGAGGTACTGCTTTCTCACCCATCCTTCCGGCTGAACTTGTGCATGAAAGCGATGATGTCAGCTGCCCTGCCCGTCCCATCGAAAACAACGACGGGGATGGGCGGGTCTCCACTCACATTGGCTAGTACTGTTCGAATGACGTTGGCTCCACCCTCCACAACAACAGTAACTACAGGCACTTGTCTTCCTGTGGACACAAAGCAACAACGACAACAAAATTAGAAGAGCTGTTTAACCCAACTGTGCTCTGTTCGTTGATTGGCTCAGATGTCTGTGAACTCATTGTCCATGAATAGGGATTAACTAATCCCCCACTCCCCATTGTGTCACCATGGGCTTCCTGTTGGACTGAGGCACATTGCTACACATGACTGGGCTTGTGGGTCAACTAGGTCAAGTTTGGATGGATGGCTTGATTCTATTAAAGCTAATAAGTGCCCTCAGCACATGAAAGGTTTTAGTTTCCTATCTGCATGACCTAAGGTATCTAATCCTTCTAAGGATAATGTTATCTATATATCATGACCATTAAATACTTACTACATACAGTATGAATGGAACAATAGCTTCCAGTATCTAAATCTCATTACTTTTCTCATGCTGCAGTAATACACAGCCCATTTTACAGACAGTAGTCGTACTTTGGTCAGTAGCACAAATATAAATACACAGAAAGACACATAATACATGTGACACATACAACATACTAACACGTACAGACACACATGTCTAAATGCACAGTGGGGGAACCAAGCTTAAGTCTTGCACAAAAATGTTCTAAACGGTAAATACAATAAAAAAAAAGAAAGAAAGAAAGAAAGAGGAAATAGTCACTAAGGACTTTTGTGTGATTGTGGAATATGAATGTATTGAAGGTTGACCAGGATTTGAAGCAAAATGTGCTGTTACTAGGGCAACAAGTTCTTTTTGATACTGGTGAGCTGACATGAAGGAAACCATTCAGTTCTATGGATTTTCCTGCTTTAGTTTTAGACAGCCTTGAGCATGTGCCTCCATGAAGAACAATCAGACGACAGTTCATTGTGACATTCGCTTCAACTGATGTTTTAAAAAAAAATTGTACAGGTCTGGGGATCTGAACTCCTGGCATATCCTGGATTGAAAGGGAATTATTTTGCTCCAAACACTGCTTTCATCATCAAAATTGAATAGTATGTGGGTAGAATACAAAAACTGTCATGACTGAAAACAGTTTCCCCTTTTCAAGAGCTGCACTTTCTTTCCTTTGAGTAAAACTGCTTGAACTAGATGTGAATGCACATATGTTATCTCGAAGACAGCACACATGTCGGGCTAACATCACAGCTGAAAGCTGCTTCAATGCAAGATAAGGTTTGTTGTCAACATGGCTCATTCACGACTTCCAAGTTTTAATTCAGTTTCTCAACAGCTGAATTGCTTTGACCTACAATCGGCAAGAACTCAAGCCGATTCTCCCGAGATCTTGCGACCACGGCGCTATATCCCAAAAAGGCATCGCTCGAAAGCGATTGTACCCTCTCTGCCCATGAAGAAGATGCAAATCTGACTTTTAGTAGGCACAACAAAGATCCCCTATGCCCTTGAGTGTTACAGATCCTGGCATTAAATCTTGCATTGTGTCACACAGGGCTCACTAGTTTGTGAATACCAGCCGCTTTTGGCAAGATAAGACTGATGACACGTACACAATATCTTGTTTCAAATGGATCACATGGAATCAACATCACTTTGGCTTATCTAATCTTTAACTTTCTTTCAATTTCAAGTTTCATTCTCCATTCATTCAGGTGAAGCAACAAAAAAAAATTTAAAAAAAATTGTGTTCTAGTGAAATCACTGACAATGAGTTTTACTTGCTCTACCTTTCTAGCACATGCTTCATTTCACTCTCTCTATTTCTATGGCTGCAGATTAACAATAAACAGGAGGTGCATTAATCGATTCAGGTTGAAAATCACTTAATTTACATGAATTTTTGAATTGGTATATTCTAGAATTTGCTTAATCCCTATGGAATGCTACTTCAACTGATTCTCCGCTTTCACCAAATGGCCTGTATCAAAAGAACAACTTGTTACACTATGATGGATATGTTAGTCATATTCAAGCAATGAATAATCGATTCATTCAGTCACTCTGTCACTCATCTTTTAATGTCATTTATTCATTCATTCATTCATTCATTCATTCATTCATTCATTCATTCATTCATTCATTCATTCATTCATTCATTCATTCATTCATTCATTCATGCATTCATTCATTCATGCATTCATTCATTCATATATTTGAACTTGCATTCGTTATACTAAAATTATTCAAAACAACAAAAACAAAGAAATTAAGACAAGGCCACAAGGATAAAAGAGGACATTGGTGATGATAATGATAATTAAATTTGCATTCTTTATAGTTCAGAATAATCTCCAGTGGATATTCTCCATGTGCTTAAACAAACCTCCTGAACATCAATAAAATAAGCTGATATTTTCTTAAAATACATTTGCAAAAAAAATAGAAAGTAGAAAAAGTGGGACTTACTTGGACTGACATGTTGCTGGGAGAGATACTTCTCAAACTTGCGCCTCAAGAGCACCTCACACCCGTACTGGTCAACCGTGCCATTGTCCACCAGGAGGAAGTGGGTGTGATGGCTGTTGAGCTTGAAACCTTTGCTGACCGGACAGGCCACAGAATGGTATGGACGGCTTGCCTGTAGGATGACCCGACACGACCCGGCCAGGGGATGGACAGATAGAGAGAGAAAGAGACAAAAAGGGAGAGAGAGAGACAGAGAAGAAAATAGACAGATCGCGGCAAAGAGAAAGAAATAGAAAGAGGGGCAAAGAAAAAGAAAGAGAGACAGAACAAAGGGAGAACGATAGAGAGGGGAGAAAAAGAGAGAGATAAATATAAAGAAAGAAATACAGTAAAGAGGAGGATAGATAGAGAGTGTTTAGGAGAGAGACAGACAGATAAACAGATGGAAAAAATGGAGATAGGAATGAACAATACGCAGATGAACAGAGAAGGAAGGAAAGAGAGAGAATAAAAAGGAATGTGTTACTGCTGTAACGATCTATTGTGTTTAAGTCCTGGGACATACTAATTAAGTTTTCAGTAGGGGTTTTATGTTATGAATTTAAAAAAAAAATGTAGAGAAAATTAAGATTCAAAAGATGGAATGGCATTGCTCTTCAGAAAATCAGAGCAGTTAAACTTGTACTTGGAAGCATCATGCATTTGACTGGAATGAATGACATCATCATATCATGCTGAATGCACTAATTTCAGTTTCCATATCAGCTGGCTGCAACACCACAGAGCAATATTGCCCATTCAATATTTGTGTATGTGTGAGTATGCTAGCAGTCAATATTTTCACAGCACTGGTCATAAGAGGCAGGTGCCTCCAATTAAATATAGCTCCTTCACCCTCGTTTTAGGTCATTCTCTCTCTCTCTCTCTTTGATCCCAAGCAAAATGAAAGAGAAGTGTATTGTCCACATTTGGTCAGGTTGTGGTCACTGCATGCTTTGATCACATGTGTGCGCATCTGGCCTTAGTTACATAAAAAAAAAACAACCAACATGTATGCATAACATATTGATAATGATAATTTATGATTGCTTTGTCTCCACCCATGATCTTTTTATTTCTGGTACAACCTCATCCATGCAATAATACATATTATAGGATTTTAGATGTCCCCCCACTCCACTCTGCAAAGTGCCACACTGCATAACGACAAGGGTCTGGAAGACTCTGTATTTACTGAGGTATGCTGCAGATAACTCTCCAGAGGGGTGAGGTTTCATAAATTAAAGAGCAATTCCACTCCGCCGAAGCTGACGTGGCCACGAAGGAGAATTGCACTTTAAAGGTGACTTTCAAAAATTGGGTCGGACAAAGATTTTCATATCTTCACGTGGATTCTTGCGACGTCAGTGATGTGAGTCACATGACCACATAAATCACACGCATGCAAATCTGATGAGGTAGTACTGACATCATCTGGAATGACACTGCATTTTGCTATATTTGTGCAGGAGGGATAATCATAAAAACATTGAAGATTATTGGATAATACCTAGATATGGCAAGAGATATATTTATCATATCTTTACATTGAAACAAATGGCAGAAGTAGGAATGTTCATAAATGACAATTACAGTAAAACTTGAAATTTTCGCGGTGTGGAAATTTTTTGTGCATTTTGCGCAACCAGAAACTAGCGTAAAAATAAAAGCACGAAAATACTTTTGCATGTCTTATGTTCCAGTAGTTCATGTCTTTGATTTTGCAGAATTAAAAACACACAAAATTCATCTTACTGTAAAAGTGGAAATTTTGGCGCATTCGCACAACCAGAAACTATAGCGTGAAATAAAAGCATGTGAATATTTTTGCTTGCCATATGTTTCCATACTTGCTGCCTTGATTCTGTGGAATTAAAAATACCTGAAACTCTTCTTACCACGCTGAGCGTGAAAAATTAGTTGCGCAAAAATATCCACTTTTACAGTACCTGGCTGAATGCGAAAAATTACTTGTGCAAAAATATCCACTTTTACAGTACACACATCACATCTGTCAGTGACCAGTTTATACATTTCTAAAACTTTTTTTCTTTTGTTCTGAAGGGGAGTGGAGAGGGAGTAATAAAACATAGGGGAACAATGTTTCAATTTTGTTACATAATCTACAGCAAACCTCCATGTACATCCCCAAGCTGTTATTCAGTTGGAGCACAACCAAGGAAACTGAACTGTCCTGTCAAAAGCCAGACGTGATTAGAGTTTAATCATAGACATCCTTTCACGGACTACCTCATGCAGCAGTCATTCTCATGACACGAAGCACACTCCAGTCCCCACCTCCCCCCCCCCACTCCTCCTTCCCTACCGTGCGTTCTAGAAGGTCCATACGTCAAGCACAAGTCGTATCGCTGAATGTGCATCATGTGAAGAAAACCACCTGAAGATAGCTACATGAGTTACAGGCGGTTTCCATTCGCTGCTGCTTCCTCATTGCTACTCATTGCATATATGTAAGCAGTCTGGAGGCCATGCACATATGGGTATTGCTCATAATGTTACTATATCAATCAGGGTCAGGAGAAAAAGAAAGAGAGAGGAATAAAACAAGCAAACAAACAAATAAACATACGGAAGGAAAGAGAGAAAGAATATGTAGATACAAATTAAATACAGTGCACTCCCGTTATAACGAACACGGTTATAACGAAATTTCGTTATAACAAAGTAAATCTTCTGGTCCCAAATTTATCACCATTAAAGTCTATGGTAAAAAATTTGCTTATAACGAACACGGTTATAGCGAAATTTCCGTTAAAACGAAGTCTTTTCCGAGCGCCACAGAGAAAGAAAAACAAAAGAAATGTGCTCCGTTATAACGAAATGCGAATTGCTTTCGAAAATTCGTAGCAGAACAAGCATTTATAGCTTCTCTGCATGGGTGAACGCTTCACACCACTGTGTGTTCGCTCTTTGTGTCACGCACAGTTTCTGAGGGGAACTTGCGTTTATTATTGTGATACAATTATCCCATCACATTTCACATAGCTTTCCAGTGTATGATAAGTATTCAGCAAACAGAATATATGTGTGGCGCTCCGACAAAATGAGTCATAAGTCGCACGGGGACTTTTCCCGTAATGAGCCGAAAATGAAGGGGAAGCACTGCTCGGGTCGAAATTTTTTTATGACGGATTTTGATTCCTTGACGTTTTATCTATTTGTACAGAAAATTTCAGCGTGTAAAAATGAGGACAAGGGTCCCAAATCACAGTTTTTCTGCGACAATTTTTTTCGGTTTCATTTTTTCGAATGCTCGCCTTTGCGTTGCGTTTCGCACCTATTGTTCTTGCCCGATTGAAACTCCGCCTCCGTTGCTAGGGCGTATGCTAATGAAGCATTGCTCTTGACCCCATTGAAGACAAAACAAAGCATGGTGCGCGCGGCGGCGTCGGCGGCTGCGAGGGCTTAATTACGTAATAACAGTGAGCTGACCAAGGCTATCGACTGCATGACCAGCGAGTTGCGTTTGATACATGCACCACATTTCATGAAGTGGTGATTGATGTGACGCACAAATGGCGCTGAAAAAAAAATAATTCCAACGAATGATCACGAAAAATTTTTGATACTTTATCAATGAGCTAATACATGATCACATATCGAACTTGAAACCTCTCTATGTGTGTGTGTACTTTTACAACTTTTATTGACCTCATTACTGAATTCATTCAAATAATTATAACTTGCGTTCCCTGGTATGTGACTTGCTGTTTAAAGTTCATCTTTGGAGATATAGCATGGCCTAAGTTGTCAATTATTCTCGTCTTTATAAAGTCGACAATTCGTATGATAATTTAAGCCAAATGTATGTAATGCGTAATTTTATTTCCCCGGTTAATAAAACTTATTGCCCTATTTTCTTATGATGGTTTGGACAGCGACGACATGGAGAGAAATCGGACGACAAACATTATCAATGCCCAAATAGCTCGTGTTCCCTTTGGAGGATATTCTGACTCTTGTCATTTGTGTATTTTTTAGAAGTAGGACCTATTTGAGAAAGTGACAGAAAGCTGTGTCGCTACTCAAAAGTGTGTTTCTTTATTTTTCAGAATCAGAATGTGTGTAATGATAGCTGTTTGTCGTGTCTTACGTGTAGCTGACATATGAGAGGTCAAGTCTGCAAAGAATTTGGCTAACAGCTTTGCGAAGTAGCAGCGCTAATTGCCTATTGAATTGTGTATTCTGAGGAATTCCGAATGAAAGAACTCGGACGACACTGTTCACGCCTTGTATCCGAGTAAACCCCGCATCAACGAAGCCTTGAACAATGAAAGGTAAACTTCCTGCTATCAAAGGGTGGATAATCACGCAACCAGTATTCTTTTTTCGTCATTGATAGCAGAATTAGTGACGTAATGGAGCGACAGTGTTGGAGGATCGGCATTATGTCTGCTAATTTGTAAAAGATTTTTTCAGTCCCCTTTTGTGTTCAGAACCACAGCCAGGGACGCTAACTTACTTTATCTCCTACAAGCTATCGTTACTATGTTAAAACGTGAATTTTATGAAAGGTTAAAGGGATCGCGGAATCAGTTCTTCTGCGTGACACAAGGATTTTATAATAGCATACCAAGCTTAAATCGTTTACCTGCATAGAAAGGGCGGGAATACACACTTATCGCAATCATTCGGATTTGAGAGTGATACACTCTACTATTTTTCTTCATCTTTCCCCTGACATAGACCATGGTAATTCAAAACAAACAAGCAAACAAACAAACAAACAAGCAGTTGCATTATATCAGAACGTACAGAATTATTGTAGTTCATGTATAGGTCATCTCTTGATGTATAGTAGTCATTTGTTGTCGTTTTTATAGCGTGTCCTAATAAATGCCTATAGCGAAAACCCAACACAACTTTTATCAAGGAGGGAAGGGAACTTAAATTTAAATATTTTATAACATAGTTTATAGAAATCAGACATGTAAATAAGGCAATCATATACATCCGCATGGCCGATTGTAATCTCATACTTTGACTATTAAACATGATCGCCTGCATTTACGTGCTTTTTCTAATTTTTTGAACTCTGCCTCATTTTCTCTCTCTCTTTTTTTTAAAGAATTGCTCGCAACATTTCAAAATCGTAACACAGTCCGCTTTCCCACAATATAATGTTCCATTTGATTCGTCACTTATTGTTGGTCGGGTGACGCCAAATGTTGGAAACTCGAGCGATGATACATGGCATTTTGTTTGTTGGTTTTCGTCTCATCGCTCAACAGAATTTTGACTACGATTACAAAGGTATCATCTACGAGACTTATCTGATGGTTTTTAATACAGAAATGATCATCAATCAGCAAAGATTAGTCAACAAGTCATGAATTCACTTTACCCATCATGTCTATACATCGAACTACGACATTGTTGGGGTAACCACGCATTTTTATTCTCATAGTTCAAACTAATTCTTGGCATAATCCAAACAAATAATTCTTTATATAATTTCTCAAAATACTCAACAGATGGCCATAGTCAAAACATTTTACAAGGATTGCATACGGTAATCTTTATTGGGCTAAACAAGTTTTCTAGAGCTATCAGTTCCCCCTATGACGATGATTTCGTTTGCGTTTCGAACTTGTACCGAACTACCGTTTCAAAACAGCTACCTTTATAGTTCGATTAATGAACCAGTCTTTTGAATTCATAACCAACATTCGTAATCGTAACCATACAGTACCATAATACTGTCAATAACAGTTGGAAAATGCAAATGCTATAATAATAGCGTGAAATAAATGAGTAACCATTATCTTCATACATTCTAATTCCTAAGTGATGTCGCTACGATAATGACACATGGTTTGACTACTGCTTCAAGCAAATAATAAAAGTAAAAAGGAAAGGGATATACTTATAATGATAATACCACCCCGTACAATGGATTCCACTGTATTTGGTAACATTTGGTTTCGTTTCTGTGCGCTTTACGTACGGAAAATAAAAGGCAGATTGATTCCATTAACATGCTAACACACAACGCATTCAAAATGTTTTTTTGAAATACACCGTGTTCAATATAATGGTTTAGTATACGGTTTGAAACTTTGAATTTGCGAGTCCTTTTTAAAGTTATAACCAGTGTTATTACATTATCAAGCAAAAATATATCGGGATTCGGATTTGCTCAGAAGACTAAAAATGCTTTGTATGGCAATGGTTGGAAACAAAGACAATCCGCTTCAATAGTGTAATTCTGTTTTCATAAACTGAAAGAGAAACGCAAAGAAGTCAACTTTTTAACATCATTTAGCTTTCTCACCTATATTGAACTTGATTTGATCTGCCATGCATGATATCGCTGAGGGTTCTATTAATTCTATCAAATTATTTGTTTGGCGTGCTTGTTTTTTTATGCGGACTATTACAGGTAGGTATGGACGTGTGTATCTGATTCTGACCACGAAAATATGGCGACTGTTTAAATGCGGAGTATGTACTGGAAAACTAGTGTCTCCTGTCAGTATAGACAAACTAATTCCTATAGTCTATCCCCGCTTGAAATGGAAATGAAATATAAAAAAAAAAACGAAGTTCGACTTTCAGCAGATTTCAACCGTTTTGTATAGTGCCCGATACATTATAATGGACACAATTCTTTAGCGCATAAGCAATCACACAACTTTCGGGAATAAATGTACTGTGTGTCTTAATGATTGTATCTCATGGAAAAAAAAAAAAAAACTCGTCTCCTTGCCTGAATTTTAGCTGCTTCCTTTTCAAGCTTGCGGGAAAGAAATAGCTCAACATCAATCGCAATCATAAGGAGAGTTACATCCTTAAAAAGAAACACAGGAGTACTGAGACATGCACACTACTAAATAAAAACGGGCCTTTTATCACTATTGACAACGCATGACATTGAATTGTCTGTTTGTTTGTTTGTTTTTGGGGGGAATTCAATTGATTATTCTGAAGGTTCGTTAATCACACAATGGAATATGGTTCGCTATTTGTTTAGGTTCGTTAAAAAAACAACAACAAACAAACACACACACATTAAATGCGGTTCCTTTTCCGGTGTTTCCTTTAGCCGAAAGTAATCAAGCAATCATTTATTTTAGTAAGGTTTGTGAATACAAAACGAAATGAGTAAGGCCTCCGTAAAGTATTAATTCAGAATATATGTCAGTATAATTATCTATACTCAACTTCACAAATGCAGAAAGATTGTAACTGTAAATGTGAGGGAAAAAAAAACTTAAGCTACAAGTTAACGCTTCTTTATATGCTATGGTATTACAAAAGTGACCGAGAATAAGAAGTATATTCATGATACAGTCATTGTTATAAACCCAACGTGAAGCTGTCAGGCCTACATCAACCTTTGCTTCTGATACGTATAGTATGTGCAGCATTGGCAAGCTTGATAAGCGATAATTACTGAGGACGCAACGCCTATAAAGGAAATGTGCCTAATATGGCGGGAATTCAGAATGTTACGGAGGTATACAGCTGCAGCAGAACAGACGCGAAAGCAGTCTTTGATGTTCTGCAACATTACGACCATGTGCGTAATTTGAGGGTTTTTAGTACACGCAAAGAATACGATCTCAAAAGACGACTATCGTTAATTAACTTCATTTTGAACCCCCGCCTACAATGGGTTCTCAGGTTCTATCTAGGTATTGATACTTGCTAAACGCATCCTCTTTAGTTTCCATTGACAACAACTACATGGGAGGAGAATGGAAGCGATCAACGCCCTCGCTAAAAGACGCTTCTCGTAAGACGCATTGCGTGCCCGCCTACAACAGGTTCTCAGGTTCGATTTAGGTATTGGTACATTGTACTTGCTAAACGCATCCTGTTTAGTTGCCATTGACAACAACATGGGAGGAGAATGGAAGTGATCAACGCTCTCGCTATAGATGCGTAATACTCGCTATAGATGCGTAATACGCATTGCCTGCCTTTTTCTTTCTACTGTTTCCTATTGTTTGTGAGTTAAAAACTTGGGGCAAACTACACCGCAGCCGACACACAACGCGTACCGACTCATTCATGCGGCGGCAGCGGCACGGACACAAACGCCCCGAAGTTTACATTCGGACTACCGTATTGGTCAGAATCGTTAATGATAGACCTGTCCTGCCATTGGTTAATTATCTTACACACCCAAGCTATCGCCTTATATGGTTGTGCGTGCGATGGAGCGTAAACGCCGTCGCTAAGCAGGACTGTTGTATTGTTTCGTCCCGTGAAAGAAACAGGTTGTGAGCTTGAACGTAACCTGAACTTTGAGAGCGATTTTCTCCGTTATTTAGAAAATGGACTGACATCATAAGTGTAGTTAATATTCGTTTTTATGATCTATAGGGATGTCGAAATGAGTTGTATTACATATCAGTGTAAAGCTTAGAGTCTGTAGAATTCACATATAGGCATAACTACGATTTCATTTTTTGCGACTTTTGACTCATTCCGACGGAGCGCCACACATATGTGGTTTTTTTGTTTTCGTTATATATTGTATTTGTTCGGTTATAACAAAATTTCGTTATAACGAAAGAAAACTGCCGGTCCTGAGCATTTCGTTATAACGGGAGTGCACTGTACAGAGATATGAAAAATAGAGATAGGGGCGGGGACAGAGACCTGTGAAGTTTAATCACATACAGTGGTTGTTTTTTCATATATTATCTTTTTTTCTCTTTGCTCAACCAAACAGTGTTCATAAGATGAATGCTTTAATTTGGTGTCATGTTCATGAATACTGCAGCACTGTGAGTGCTGTAGATAACAAAGTCCATGGAGACTTGAGCGTAAATAGAAACTTCTCATGAATAAGAAACTAGCAGATCAACAGGGAAGGGTCAATGAAAATAATCATGATGAAATACATGACTGGAGAAGAATGTTTTTTACTTTCTCTTTTTTTTCACAAGCATTTGCTTGTCAGCAAACAGTCAGACCAACAACTTGTGAACAGCTTTATCATAGTCCCTTTAGCCCAACAAAGGCAACATAACTTGCACAGTACTTGTCTTTTCTTTAGGCAATAAAAGTCACAATTCTGCATTCTTCCATTTCTCAGCTACATCCGATCATTTCACACAATCATGTTCTTTTCGCAGTAGACTGTTGCTGTAAATACATTCAATCACGAGACAACTTTCACCTGGGACAAATGATCCTTGAATCATGTCATCTGGGATTTGTTTGTTTGTTTGTTTGTAGTCAAATTTTCTGTGTGATGTGACAGGTGGAAACAGACTGACACAGTCCCCATACACAACATTTCACTTTCCATGGTCTGCATTACATACAATGGTCTGGCACTGAGAAATGTTGTGACACTGAGGTGTCATTCAAGAGCACACTTGAAATGATTAAAAAAAAAACAACAAACAACAAACAAATAAAAAAAAAAGAGAAGGGAGGGAGAGAGAAAAAAAGAGCCTTCCTGCCAGCTCTAAGAACAATCATTTTCGATTTGGGAAGAAACTTGTGATTTGTGCACAGTTAAGAGTGTGCCACATCAACACCCACCTAAGTCCTTCCTCCTTGTTCCCCCCCCCCCCCCAAAAAAAAAGGAAAAAAGAAGAAAAAGATGTGAAAGTTAGGAGAGAAAAAAGGGAGAGATGTGTGGAGATCTTATAAAAACAACAACAGCAACAACAACTACAACAACAACAATAACAAAACAACAGCAACAACAACAACAACAGGGAAACACTTACAAGCTGAGCTGTTTTTATGGCTTCGAGTACAGACAATGTCATGCTTTACAAGATGGTTACATACCAAGAAAAAAGGAAATACGCACTTCCTCTCTACAGTCTCATGAGAGCTGTGAGAGGTGCTGGACAAGTTTACCCCTGGAGTGAAAGCAGTGTAATTGGCCTCTCCTTCTAAGCATGTTTTGAAAGCTAATCTGCTCATTGATTGTAACTTGACCTCGGCTAATGATCTGCGGCCCAAAACCCGGAGGAGAGCTCTGAACGTGTGCATTGTATGAGAATGGCAGAGGATGTAATAACTGCCCGTCTTTCATCTTTGATATCATTCATCCTTCATGATGATTACGATGGTGATAGAACGCACCAAAAAGATAGTCTTTGCATCTCTGCAAAGCAGTATATCTCCTGCACAGTGTCATTTTGATCATGTGTGATGTACAGTATTCTAACTGATTTCATGCCTTTCTTTGCTCTAACTGACCTCGCTGTCTACGAAAATCTATCATGCTCTTTTATGTGTCCCATCAACTTCTGGGATGAGTCTGTACGGGTGTGGATCTCTCTCTCTCTTCCTGTTTCTATTCTCCCCCATATGATATCTCTCACTTGGTTTAGGTTATCGATTGTTGTCTGAAGCCGTTGCACAAGGAGCGTGGCAGCGCACGTTTGGATGTCGTGCCAACTTGCAACCGTCTCTCCCCCATACGTAACAGGTTTAAAGGTTATTGCACCCATTTGTAAGGCAGTCCTGAGCTTTTAAAGTCACGCCTAGTACCAACTGCTTTCATGCTGATGGCGCTGTTCTGAAGACTTACACTTACATGTTGGAACTAGATCTAAACTAATGTATACTCTCAAAGATTATGTGCATTCCAAAAACAAAAACCATAAAAGATTTGAAAGAAATATTCAAGTGAGAATAATCACTATAAAAGGCTCTAAACTGAAGGACTTTCAAATTTGCATATTTCCATTGCAACATGAATATCTGGTTTCCAACTAGGCATTTGGAAACTATTGTATTTATAAGCCTACTGATTGAAAGAGTGATTTGAATTGTATCTGTTTTACACGACTGCTAAGGCAGCAAAGAGGCACAGGAGCAACCACCAGGGACCTCATGATTAATAGTCCCAGGTTTTATCCATTGAGCCACAACAGCTTCTCTCTAGTCTGGTGGATACTGCAAAAAAAGGTCTGCGGAGACTTCAGAATCTCATTCGCAAAGGATTTTTGATAAAAAAAAGATATAAAGTTTGGTGCACCGCATGCTCTGCTGAGAGACAAAAGGGCACTGACGCTGTACATATGACATAGTTACAACAGGGGTACTCATCTCATCAAATATGTGACCTTGCAGTATCCTTTATGTTAAAGCCATTGGCATAAAACTCACGCACACAACAATATAAGGTGATTGAATTTAAGGAATATCAAATTTTGTCTATGTTCATAACTTGACAGTTTCTAATTAATAGTAACTAATTCCAATCCATATTCAAAGCACTAGAAGGATATATGGAGCTACTTGTTTATTTAATTTTTTTTTAGCATGCTTCTCAGGTATTTGCCATAGATCTACTGTGTATAAATAAGATTAATGTGTCACATCTCCAAGGTACTTAACTCTAGCTGAATTAAAATAAAAAAGTTTCTCATATTTTTTGCCTTTCTGGTGGTAAGTTTTCTCACCATGTCTGCTATGCTTTGGGAAAACCAAGTGGGATAAATTATCCTGTCACTGAAAAGCTGAGAGTTCAGCAAAGTTGGGAAAGGCAAAATCTGAAAATGGACATTTGAAGTTAACAAAAACTCTAAAATTCAGATTTATATTACCATAATAGTCCATTCTAAATTCCTTCCACAGACCATCAAATTCTGTCTGAGGATAAACATGATATTTATATTGATAATATGAAACCATCATTGCAACTGTGAACATGTTTCATACAGCCTTTGACTTTATACTGGAAAGCATGACAGTTCTCATTCACCTTTGATAAAACGATGATCAGTGGATAAATCAAATCTATTTGTCATTATGACCAGAATCAAATAGGGCTAAAATCAATTTTTACCAGCCTTGTTGAGACTTTCAGCTCCACCACCCCTGGTTCTTTTTGGCAGAGTTCACCAAATGATTGAGAGCTACACTGTAACAGCAGGGCTTGACACTAACAATTTTCTCTGGTAGCCCATTCTGGGCACTAAAATCTTTCAATGTGAGGTTTTGGTGGCCCAAAAAAGAAATGCAATGGCCTGAAATGAAAGGAAAATTAAAATTTAATTTTGGATTTTAGCTGCCCGATTGGGCCACCGAACAACAACTTTTTTTTGGAAATTTGGTGACATTGATTTTTAGTGGCCCATAGCCATCAGGCCACCAGGGCACCGCTAATGTCAAGCCCTGCTAACAGCATACCACAGGGTGGTGGAGAAGTTTCTGTTACTACGAGGCTCTAATATGTGGATTAACTCTCCTCAGCAGCCTAAAGCATGATGGCGCAAGAATGGCATTGACATTTCGATGCACAAATCTCCACTTTCTACCAAAGCACCTGCCTAACGGTCTGAGGCCGACATGTCATCACTTCTTTACAACTTGTCTCCATGACAACATGCCAACAGCAATGAAAGTAAAATCTGAAATCCAGAGGTATGTCATGTCGATATCAAAATAGTTTAACAACTTTTATATGTATCTAACAACAAGAGAGAAAGGCTTAACCACTTTGTTTTAGACATGATATGTGGTTTGTACTGGAAGTTTTTCAGTTTTTTTGTTGTTGCTTTCATTAAAAATTGCAAACATAGACATAGATGGATTCGCAAAGCCATACTATTTGTTTGATACAGATGATATGTATCTGTGATGGTGGGGAGGGGAAGGGAAAAGAAGTACATCATTTAGGGCAGTACCCTGTCATCTGTCATGCCTAGATCATATTTGTTAATATTACTGAAAGTTTATGACCTGTACTACACTATATGCAAAGCTTCGGCTCTCCTCATATAGTTAAGCAGTGTACTGTACAGGTCATAGCTAGCACTTCTCACAATAACATTGCACGATGTTGTGCAGATTGCTTTATTGATTGCTCAATTCTACTGATATTAACTCAGTTATTAAATGTGCTTTCAAAGGATCAGCTGTCATTTTGCATGTTTCATTTTAAACCCTTGCCTCATGATGAGGTATTTTAATCTTACAAATTCAGAATCTATTCCTTTCAAACTGTACAATAAATAACAGGTGGGGGCATGCATACTTGCTTGTGCCTGTTCGTGTGTGTGTATGTTGTTTGATTTTTTTCTTTGTGTGTGTGTGTGTGTGTGTGTGTGTGTGTGTGTGCGTATGCATGTGCACACTACTTGTCTACCGGCATCACTTCATCTCAAGCGAATTGCAAAGCCCACATAAGACCTGGAGCATCTTCACAGAATTCTCATGGAAACGCTTGAATCTCAACATCTTCAAACAGACAAACACGTACAAGGGTGATCAGAGGGACCACTTACAGACCTGTCCTTCACCCATATATTTTCAGAAAGCATACCAAAGCTGCCATCATACACCAGAAAAAGGTCAAGTTTTCCTTCCCCGAGTAGTGCCTCCGACTTCCCCACCGACTACAACTGCCTGTTTTTTGTCACTTGGCCTTCTGTTAATTGATTTCTTACATTTTTCCACCTAATGCTATGACATTGCAGACGAAAAAAACAACAACCGCACAAACAAAATTCAAGAAGGCTCACGATCTTTCATCCACTTTTGAGCCCCTCGGTTCTCGCACGCTTTCAGATTATCTTGATTCCTCCCGTACTTAAGCTCTGAGCATATAGTCCCATGCGACTAGTATTCGCTCCAAGACTCTGAGACTGGTGAACTGCCATTGAGCCATGATCTACACCTACCAAGTTTTGCTTTTGATGTTGATCCTTTTCCCCTAATGTGTAGAATTTATGATAATTAATCTAAATTCTAATGAGCATATTCACAGTGCTAAATTATACATTGTTACAGATGACACAAATTGTGCAGCGGATCACTGTCTGTAGAGTTGATGGCATTATTACATTTGATCATTTCAGGCCAAGGAATTTTGATTTCGGCAGCATGGCTGAATGTTTAAGCATCTCCGCGCATTTTCCATGCAGGAATCTCCTAAAACCCATGGGTAATTACACAAAATCTTCATGCTCCACACAGATGGTACACATCATCAAGAATACAAGACTGATTCTAAAAGCATGTAGAGCATTTAGACAAGTGTGTGTGTGTGTGTGTGTGTGTGTGTGTGTGTGTGTGGGAGGGGGGGGGGGGTGTCCATTATTTGATTTTGACAGGAGGCTGATGCCCTTTTTAAAAGGATAGTCATGACACATCCAGCTGTAAATCTGTCCCAGTAACATTTCCCTGCAGGGTAGCTTTGTCATTCAAAGAGCAGTTACATTTTTTTTGTTGTTGTTGTTGCAAAGTTGCAAAAAGATGGAGGGAAAGAAATAGAATGAGAAGAAAATGACACGAAATTAAAATTTTCTTGGCTTTAGGGTTGTAAAATATTCTATCACAGTAACATGGTGACAGATCATAATAATCATCTCTCTCTTCTTTTTTTCTTGTGTCATGGAAACAAAGCATTTTCTCTCTCTTTTTTTTTTTAACTTTTCACTACATTTGACTGTTAATCAACCTTTAGCATCTCCTTCATTGATAGGAATCATTCATATTCATCTATGAATCAGCCACATTCATTCATTCTCCGTGATTATCATTGCCTCATTCTTGGAACAAGGCAGCCATCAATTGCACAACGTCAAAGGAAAAATGCTACTTTGAGCCGTGTGTCGGAGGGAACTCAAATTTCGAGGTGAAGTGCCTCTTTCACTTGGCACGCACCTCAAGAGGGGGAAAGCCAAGATGAGCGGAAAATTGAGGGTGGGGCTTCAAAAAAAAAGGCAGAACATTGGAGAAGAAAAAAATGCTGTAATTCATGGGTGCATAAGGGTAGGACATGCTGTGGGTAGAGGGAGGGGGACGATTTTGGGAGGTTGAAAGACAGGAACCCCATCTACGCTGGCACGAGTGAAATCTCTTCAGCTGTTAACCAGAATACAATGCCACTCTTATCCAGTCGACCGATGAATCAGCGGAAAAAAGGCGCAAGGTCTCTCCAATTTAGGTCAAAAGGACCCCAAATGCTTCATGATTTAGAGTCCTTAAACAAATTTATGCATTATCTCCCCTCCCCCTTTGATGTGCACGGAGCTCTTTTCTTCTAAGATTGGATAAGGACAACATTTGAAGAAAACAGGAAGATAATTATGAAATGTAACTTTCCAGTGATGACAATCATAGATTAATACTCGTCTAATTCTTTTCAGATTTCTCTCCCCCCCCCCCCCCCCCCCCATTTACGGGATGTGTCCTCAATGTAAATGCAAACAGAAGATTCACAGACATGATGTCCGCAGGAAGTGACCAGTGATGACCCTCTCCTGTATCCAGGGTACCACACGCCAACACACACAAAACACACCCACACATACACACACACACACAATAAACAACACACAGAATTATGCACGCATGCAAACTGAGACACACACACCCATGTAAGGAACATTAACACAAGACCAGGGCTCGTGATACAATCATTTCTGATTTCTTTTCTAACGATGCAAATCTAGGTGTGTCAAGAGGGCAGGCCTAACTCCCAATGGCTATCTGCCCAGTCCATCAAGAGAAACATAACACAATTTGAAAACGCAGAGACTAAGATGGTAAAAATCACATCATAGTGCCATCTCATTTGTGGGTGTCCTCTTTTCTTTTCTTTTTTTACTTTTTCGTTTTTTCTTACTTTCAAGCAGTACTGAATCCCGTAAGATAGATGCATAACAAAATGGGATTACAGATAAATGTGCCAGTCACACAGAGCTGGAAAATCCAACATCAAAACATCTTTACAACTCATGTGACCGCCCAGCTCAAAACCCACAAAAAAGTAGACCACAATGAATTTCCACTTTTTTTTTTTCAAGAGAGTAAGCTCTAAGCTTTAAAATGATATCTAACTTGTTAAAAATTGGTCCATCCTAACCCATTCAAAACATGATTGAAATAAGAGAGAAGTAGGATGTGCAGTTTCATAAATGGGATAAAAGAGGATTCAAACATTAGGGTCACTTAGGCATGCTGTGCAGAAGTATCAACAAAAATATATTCTATTTCCCTGTGAAAGCAGATCATGTCACCAAAAAAAAAAAACACAACAACAAAAAACAACTGGTAATATCTCAATTTGGGTTTTGTTATTAAACTGTAAAATGTTGACAGTAGGTAGAGAAAAAAAAATTACTCTCCCGGTAAAGTAAAAAAAAAAAATATATATATATATATATATATTTTTTGATTCATTACAAAGAATCCTAGTCTGCAACTTTTGTGGGTTATGAGCTGGGGGCACATGTCATACATGTATTTTGTGTATATAAACAACACCATCACAATGAAGCATCCTAAGAAATATTTTTCTACCAATAGATTATGTTCAAAAACAAATTTGTGGTTTCTGAAAAAAAAAAGTTGTTGTAAATGGATAACATGATATTTACAGCTGCTCTGAAACAGATTTATAACTATGCATTGTATATTGCATATTAGAGAAAGGTTGGATATATCTAGAGCTGTTTTTGCTGTTGTGTTCTTAATCTCCTTGCAGAGAAGATACCAACATTTACATACTTTATTCTTCAAAGACAATAGTATAAAACCTCCCAGAAAAATGGAGCAGTGATGGGGAACATTTGAAACTGTCTGCATGCATTTCTTTGTCAACAGAAATTATTCTGACTGACCAAATGGGCCCCAATCTGTTTCAAAACAAAGGCCAAATTCTTTGTTTTGTATTGGTCTGGAGTCATTAGACTAGTTTCTGCTGCCAAACAAAACAAGGTGAGATCTTGCAGGCGTACATGCAATTTAATTCATCGATTCATGTACAGTATGCTTGCAATATCCAAAATTCACAAAAGGATACATCCTGATAACAGAATGTGAGTCTTACATCATTTACAAATAATCATGAATAGTCATGACCTAGGGGAGCATAAGCCAAATAGAATCTATTCAGTATTTAAAAAACTAAAGTCCCACTGGTTCACAGCTGATAACTATAACTGCTGCATGCTGCTACACAAGACAGTGTCAAAAGCTCCAATCACGCAAAATAAGATGCATGGGATATTGAAGTATGCACAGAAATTGCATTTTCAAAAGCTGTTCAGCAGGCACTTTAAAGGTCAAAATACCTTAGCCAGGAGTACCCATTCTAACCTGCAATGGCCTTCAATGCCATAAATACTAGAGATCATCTTTATGGGATGAATTCCATCAAAAGTGATATTGATTGTCCTATTTGCCACTCCTGAGAGGCAGGCAATCGGCCGACCAGGCTTTTCCCTTGTCTAAACAAGTGAATTTTTCTATCGATAGCATAGAAGGCAACATGGGTCGAAATAATATGCATTCATTGGTGGCGCCGTCTGAAATTCCATTTAGAAAAACAAACATGTTTATCCATTCTTTGCTTGATTTTTTTCATTTCCACTCTCTTTTCTTTGACTGAGTGAAGGTTCTTCAAACTGCATTAAGACTGACATATGACATGATGTATATTTCACGGCAGTAGGCCTATCTATAATTATATGCAAAAAGAACTCCAGCAATTCTTCTATTTAAAGGTATTTGTCATTCCAAGTAATGATAATTTTGGCTTTAAGTCAAGACTCCCTACACTTGTAATTCTATGATTTTGAATGCTATCATTTTCAGCCTTGATGAAAACAGCTAAAAGCTGATAGCAAGCTTTTTTTTTTCTGTGGTTAAATCAACTTAACTCAACTCTCCATTATTTCTTCTTCTTTTTGGTCAATTTTGTTTGCTGTTAGTTGATGAGGGTTTTTGTTTTTACTAGCCAAGCTAAGCTCTTTATTTGCCTTGTTAAAAGAGCTGTATCGTAACAGAATTGTGCACTCAAATCAATTTCCAAATAATGTATCTATTTATGCATTTCTGACTTCTTTGCCTCTGGGCAACTTGAAGGTACCCAAAGCATTCACAGATAATGCACTTCAAAGAACTGATATTCCTCTCACTTCCATTCTGACAAGCAACAGAGGAAAAAAATGAAAAGAAAACAAGTAATCTCTCTTCAGAAAATGTTTTCTGAATGAAATGTGGAAATATGGATAAGAATTTCAAGTTTGTGTGTCCATTTTGCAACCCTGAAAATTAGATTCCATATTGTCCATATTGTAGAGGGAGATAATGCAGACCTTTCCTCAAAGAAAACTGGAAATTCTTTATGATACGGAGGGACTATAGATTTCCGGTGAATTTGTTTGGACATCAAAAAGATAATAATTATTCACTGTATTTACACAAAAGGGGAATGTATTTTTGAGTGACATGGGGTTAGTTTTGAATTTCTTGTTTTTAAAACTCTGAGGTGCTTTACTGCTGTGTTAGATTTCATACACAATGTTGGGAGACATTATTCTTCAACCATGCAAAATTTTGTGATGCTTTGTTGTTCAAGGGTTATACAACCTTTAAGGAGTCCTCAAAATGGGGGGTTCCAGTAACATTATAGCAGTTGATTTGATGTCAGGAGAAGGGTAAGGCAGAGAAGCGAGAGATTTAAGAGAGAAGTGTAGGGTGGGGCGAGATGATAACAACCCACTCACGTCTCTCGCACACATAGCAACCATAAGGGGAAAACAAGTCATGTCAGATACAATCAAATTAGTCACGATACCTCCAACGAGACGATGAATCACCGACAGGCAACAAAAGACGTTTCTCTCGCGAGCGGTCCAAAAGCCCCCGACGGTGCTCTTTTCCAAGGTTACATAACATTCAAACCGCAGCAGAATTTATCCTACCGAGAAAGCTACATTATATATAGCGTTAAGCGATGAACCCAAGGCAAAGCATCATATTTGATTGGAAAGAAATCAAGACAGGCATTAGGACAGGTATGATCATCACAATGTAATCTAGTCGACTAATAATCTTATTACAAGGTTCATAGAGAACTTGTCTAGGTCATGTTAAACTGTACATACAGTACAGAATTTCTGATCTGTTTATATCACTGATTCCACTGAAGAAATCATTCTTTTTTTCTTCTTCTTTTTTCAAGACTTACAGACATACCTTAGATATCACACTTTAATATATTCTCAGGGAATGGTAAAATAATATTCTTGCAGATGAAAGATGATATTTGTGGTCTCTTTGAGTTCGGTAGTAGAAATATGAAGAGTTTTACGTGACGAAAGGTAACAGTCACATGATCAAGGCAGCTGTCAGATGATCCCCAGGAATGCCAGGTGAGACATCAGGCAACATTCACATCGTGGTTGCCTTTTCATGGCCTGTCTTACTTCATCATTCTCTTGCTTCTTGTCTGATTTCAAGCAAATTTTTACAGCTGTGTTACTCATTTATATCAAGGCATCACAGCACTCTCTCTGATGACTAGGGTATTTCTCATGTTCACGCTAACTTGTCTACATGATGGGACTCTTTGGTACAGTTGTTTTTTTTCCATGCACAGTTTGTCCATGATTGGAACATGCTTTCAATGTACACCTCGTCCAAACATCAGTTTAAGTCTACAAACTTTAAATGAGATGATATTCACTTCGCAGAACAGTTTTGGGATCTATACCTAGCAAAGATTTATATCACAGGACAGTTTTCAAGATCTATACCATAAAAGTAGCACTTGATCAACCACTCCAAACTGTCCCCACAAGGGTGTGCAAACACAATACAGCATCATCAAAATGGTGATTTACAAGTATCTCTCCTTCTCTGACGGGAAGCAAAGCTGTCATTTGTTTACAAAAGACCCAAATCCTTCTAAAAAACACCAATACAATGTTCAAATTCCCTCTTGTCCCTTCTATTTAGCATTTTTCTCCTGTTTGTGCATTGAAAACCCATAATCTGACAATAAGTTTGGGATTCTTCCACCTTACAATAGCATTCGTGTAAACATAGTCCTTATCAGCTGCCTCGCAATAACCAAACTGCGACAACTGAACAAGGACTTTATCTAATTAAACAATAAAATGACTCTGTCATCCGATGTTTGTAAGCAGGAATAATGCTCCCTAAACCCATTCCTTATGGGAACCTGGTATACCAGGTTCCCAAAATGTAGACAAGAGCGCCTGCATTCGTGGCCTAAATTCATGTTTATTTGTGTTATGCTGCTCAGAAAAATTACTTTGATAGAAAGATTAAAATTTCTTCTATCAATTTATTATGCTTTCTTTCTGTGTGAAAACTTTGTATATCGCAGTATTTTTTTTTCTTCAATGTAGTGTGTGCCTGTTTTACCACTTAAAACTTGTATGAAGACGTATGTAACGATCAAGGCTGAGCTCAGCAGATTCTGACTTTCTCTGACCCCATTCAGGAGCTTCTTTTGTGTATACATAGAGAGTTTGCGAGTCCATTAGTGCACGCTCTATTCATACCACGTGCCCATTCAATATTTTCTTTGATGGCACGTGTAGTTGACTGTGGAAAGGAAATACGTGTACCGCTTGACTGCTTTCGCACAAGTGGATTACCAACCTGTCTGTTCTCTGTCGAACTGCAAAAAGAATCTTGTTTGGGGACATTGAAGGCTTTCAGAGAACTGTGGGAGGAATGGGTTAATTAGTTTTCTAGCAACTTTTACAAGCTGCTTCCACAGACATACGATTAATGGGATCTTGAAAGCAGTCTTGAACTCTTTTAAGAAAAGACCTATGTCAAAAGCACCATTTATGTTTGTACCTCAGAAAATTCCGCATTGCTTGCTAGAATAGCTTGCTAGAATACATCCGAAGACAATCTCATTTTCTGATATTCTTTCGTTTTCACCATGGAATTTTTGATGTACAATTGTAGGAATGCTCTATACTTCTACACAAAGCCTTTATTAGGCTTTATGTGCTACTACACTTCACATAACTTTACAAGCTATCCTAATTGTTATTTGGCAAAGCTCTAAAAAAACTCAGACAAATCAACTCAGGTGTAACAAATCCTTAATTCTACAACCTATTGTGATGATAGAAAGTCTAGGAGCAGAACTAAATCCCTTTTTTACCGAGAGCTAGTTCTTCAACACCAATTCCAGTTAAGAAAAAAAGAACATGAAAAGCACACCACATGATGTGCTATCTGCTCACACAAGGCACAGTATTAAAAGTCAGGCAGGTGGGAAGCCTGGTAAGGCTTTTGAGAAGACAATAACGTAGAAGATCTTGCAGACTGAGATTTGATACAGAGGCCTACATCCAGAATATGCTAATGGGGTAGACAGAAGAGTCCTAATTCAATGAAGCGGGTGTCAAGTGTGCCACGACCGAGTCGATCTCACGAACATGGCGTCAGTCATGTCAAGGTGTCAATGGCCAATCAACTTCAACTTCCTGTTTACAGGCAACTATGGACCATCTGAGAGAGGCCCACATAGCTTCCATCGGCTAATAGCGGCAGCCTCATTAAACACTCAGACACACGGTTGGTACGTGTGTGTCGTCACTGGTCAAGCCCGTTTTAATACAGTCACATCGGGACAGTTTAATAGTGACCACATGACTCATCAGTCTCTTGGTCAATGTCAGTGATAGCTGCTTGAAACTTAAGAGGTCAAACAAATTACACGGAATGGTGCCTTCCACAAACACGTCAAGTCGCATGCATGCAGCGTAAATCTCATGGCTCAGTGACCCACCTCACACTCAACCTCTCAGCAATCACTTTCTCAGCCTGTGCCAAAACAAGGAAGACCCCCCCCCCAAAAAAAAACAAAAACAAAAAAAAAACGAAACAACAACAACAAACAAACACAAAACAACAAAACAAAACAAAACAAAACAAGACAAAAACTGTGGCAGTGCCTGGTGCACACTTGGCCAGCTTTGAGCACCGCTGGCCCCAGCTATAGGTACAGTAGCTAGCTCACAAGGGCAAGAGAATTTACAGCTCAGCTTCGCAGCTATCCACACTGCTTTGCTCATGTGCACGTGCTCCATCGCAGTCTATACAAACTCACTTTTGGGAATCAGAAGTCTCACTGTCAGCAGACCTCTGACCTTGACATTGCTGCTTCCATCCCAAATTCTTAATTGCTCTTTTGACAGCATACAGACAGAGAGGCATGCATTAACAGACAGGCAAATATGGCAACTTTACCCACACTGTATTGAAAGGAAACCAAAGTCAAAATATAAATGTGGATTGAGTGAAAGTAGCAATACTAGTAGAACACATCAGTGAAAGTTTGAGGAAAATCGGACAATTCATTCAAAAGCTAATAATTTTCAAAGTTTCGGCGCTGTCCTCAGTAGATAAGGAGACTACATATGTACTTATACATTACTTCAAGACGCCATTTTGGACAACATAAGGAAAATATAAAGAAAATTCAACACATTTTCACCTTTCTAGCATTTAATGAAAGACCACATGACTTGCCTCTTTCAGAAAACTGGGGGAATGATCATTATGTCAGTAATTAGTCATTTGAAGGAATGTGTACCTTTCTTGAAAAATGAATTTTTGTTGAATTCTCCTTATGTTTTCTTTATTGTTGCCCAAAATAACGTCATGAAGTACAGTAGTCTCCTTATCCAATGATGATGGCACTGAAACTTTAAAAATTCATAATTTTTTTTAACGGATTGTCCAATTTTCCCCAAACTTTCACTGATGTGCTCTCCTAATATTGTTGCTTTCACGAAATCCACATTTACATTCTAGCTTTGGTTTCCTTTAGTATAACTGAGCACACATGTGTGAATACAATGTGTCAGCAATACAGAAGTCAGTACAGGGCAAAGGAGTTCAAATTCCTTTGTTTGATGGCTGAATTTCCATCTTTTCTTTAAATTTTCTTTAAAAAAAAAGGAAAGATCAACTTACATCTTGCCCAATCAGACTCTCCCTGCTGTTGAGCACGCCCCAGGGGGCAATACCGATGGTGACCACTCGGCCACGCATCTTGACCGAGTGGTTGTTGAGGGCATCGCCGACGAGCATGGTGACTCCTGGAACAAGAGAGGGTAGAGGGATAGATGCACAAGCGATATCAGTTAACTCTGTCGTTCTCATCGGCAAGTTGTTTGAGCATGATGAAAAGTACTACTTTGGGGTGGTGGGCATGAGTGGGATATTAAAACATACTGGACATGAGAAGCTGAAAGGTCACTTCACACCAATGATAATAGCCAGCACAACTGTACTAAAGTGACTGCTGATGCCTAAATTACAAACTGGGCAAATTGCCTAATCATAAGGTAAGGTGATTAACATAGGATCACAGTTTCCATGTGTCAAGACATACATTTT
Source organism: Diadema setosum (assembly GCA_033980235.1). Lineage (NCBI taxonomy): Eukaryota > Metazoa > Echinodermata > Echinoidea > Diadematoida > Diadematidae > Diadema > Diadema setosum. The sequence goes on from CM067063.1 coordinate 35,537,449, forward strand.
GTACCAGCAGTGGCACACACAAAATAAAAAGAGGCCTCTTAAACTGAAGGGAGATAGTTCTTTCATCGAGTGTTTTCCTCACCTTTTTTTTTTTCTCTTATAACATAACTTGCCCCATTTTCGAGGCAAAAATAAAAGGTCTAAAGGCTTTATGTGTCAGTAATGGCCACCAAGCTCCAAGAGTGGAAAACTGATTGTCCGAGATCTAATGCATGCCACTGCACTTTCTCCCATATGATCTGTACTTATCCCAGAATGGATGTGCGCACCATTTCCATGAAGCTATCAAATGATGAAAGATCTATTAGCATTTGAAGACTTTTCTTCACGGAAGTTTAGCCTGACTCCAAGTCTCTGGGCCATTTTTCTTTCTACTTGTACATGTATGTAATTCTACAATAAATGAGTCGGCCTAGACAGAGACTCTCATCCTCCTCTATGTCAAGTCCTTTCAGTACACTATTCAATCAGGGGCAGATGCATTACTCTTAGACTACTTCTTCATTTGCCACACTCATCTCCTCTGACGGAACACCGAGTATGCATTACCTACTCCATCACACGGTGAGGCAGACACCGATTGATTGTAAACAGAAGAGGGCACTCAACTGTTATCACTGTATAATGTGTTCAGGTATTTCTCGCTTGGAGAGCACGTTGGTGCAAAAGTAGTAACACTCGGCGATATCCCAAGGAGGATATCGTTTTTCCCGCCGTACGAGAGATTCTCTGCTGCATGTGGCACAGAGCACGCTCCCTTCATTAAAAATGATAGGATGATGGGGGGAAAACATCCACAAGGGATTGGATTACCTGGGTTTTCATAGACAAGAATCATACAAGATAGAAGAGGGCTACAGCTAGTGGGTCTGGATTTCAGACTATGGCGCAAGGTAGATGGCCATTGCCACAGCCACATAGGGAATCCGTGTAAACTATTAAATAAGTTGAGTGCTCACAAAATTGCAAAGTCTGTGGTCTGAATTACCATTCTCTGCTGGCTCGCAGCCAATGCATATAGAATGAACTTGGCGGATAAATTCACGGCATCCTTTCTGGCTGGAGTTATAGTTTAATTCTAACCACACCGTCTTTGATACACACATACCTCAAATGCAGTTATCCTCACTTCTGCCTGACCGGCATGATCATTATTAGATATATTTGCCTGATTATCTCTTTCCCTCTCTCCTGCTCCATTACAACCTCTTTAAATGTTGAATCTATCATCCCATTTCCTTTTCTCCTTTTCTATTTATGCGTTTGGTTTGGCTGCGATATCAATTTTTCTGATAATCTCTCTCTTTTTTCTCTCTCTCTACTCCTTGCTTTGTCTCCACTGTATCTGACAGCATGAATATCATTTTGTTTTTCTCTCTCTTCATATGTCCACATCTCTTTCTTCATCAGTAAGATTATGCAACTATCTTTCTGATATACTTATGTCTATTATCTCTTTTTTTTTTTCCAGTTTCAATGTGACATTTGCTAGTAGCTTTGTGAACACCTCTTTCCCTTATATTTTTCTTGGTCTGCAACATATAAAGTTTCATCTATTTTCGTGATTATTCCTTTCCACCTTTTTACTTTCTCCTGCAGTTTGAGGATAATATCTTCTTCTCTAATTATCTCAGTTCTTCCATTTCTTCCTCTGTCAGATTCAAGACTTCTTGAATTTCTCTCCATCTAATTGCATTCCTTGCTTTTATCTAGTCACCCCGTGTATTTAGCGAATCTACTTTTCCATGAATCAGGACTTCCAAATAAAGAGCGGTTAAATTCAGGATCATGGAGTACGTTAATGGACAGAGAAATGCACTCTCACAAGTTGCATTTACTTCGGGATAAGAGTTGATATTTTTGTGTGTTATCAAATCGCTAATAGCATCCGACTCATGAATTTCATGAAAATAAAATGCCCACAAAATATATGCCATGATAATATACAATAGGCCTATCTATTTGACTGCTTGTGTGTGTTTTTGTATGTGTTTATCCCTCTTCCTTCTTATACTCCTCTGTCTTTACATTTGCATGCTGAATCAATACACCTTGAAATCACTGTTTACTTTTGAATAAAGCATCTGGTGCTTAATTTATCATCTCCGCTTTTCTTTTCTTTGTATCTTAATTTTCTTCAAAACAACGGCATAAAACAGATATTTCTAATGCCACTTTAGTAATACTGAACTCGTCCTTTAAAACTTTGACAAGATATCTTGAATGTGTGGCGCTAAATCTTCCCATAAAGGTTTATAGGTCTGCCTATGGCCAGGAGCTACACTAAAACAGTCCTTCACCACATTTCATTTCCTCAAGGGATTATGTGGACAACCAAGAGAGAGATGCGGTTCCTATAAATAGTTCCCCCGTTCGTGTCTGTCGTCTTAAATTTTGAATATTTTGTCCTCCTCCCAAGGTGGCCACATGTGACTGCCGCCAAGGGATAGGACAGTTTTGTCTTAAAGGGTTAAATAGGCCTCGGTAGAACGCCTGACTGAACGTTATCTTGCGGCTTCTTGTGGATGATTTATCATCAGTTTTTGCGGAGCAGTCAGTGGAGATACAGTACCCCCTCACAAGACGGTCCCCCTCTTTTTACAGTTTTTCACAGTTTTGTACATACATGTATGCCTGCCTGTCTATCAGTCTGTCTGTCTCTTTATCTCCCACGCCTCCTTTCTCACTCACTCTCCATAAGTATTTCATATCTAGAGCAGAATGTCAACAGGTTTAAGTTCATTTGTCTGTCTGTCTATCTGTCTGTATGTCTTTCTGTCTATTGTTTCTCTCTCCCTCAACTTCTCATTCTCTTGTTTCATCCCGAAGCCCTCTCTGCGGAAAGAGGGGCGTACAAACATAACGTCATGACTTGTCTCATGTGTCTAATTACAATGCCACCTAAGTTCCCACGTTACATACACCAGGTGAGATCATCAGCCGCAGTCACTGTGGATCATAAGTTGATGAACTAAAGAGCATGCCAGACAAATCTCTCTACCAGGGTTGGGGGGGGGGGGGGTGTCAGTCAGTTTACGTGATTTGCATGCATCACTTTGTTGCTGGAACATTACTTTGACTGCCTTGGGAAATGTGTTTCATTCGAAATCACGAGCTGAATTGTTGCATTGTCAGCCATTGTTCATATAATACATGCAAATAATTGAAAATGTGTCATAATAATACAATGGGATGACTTTACTATGAGCCACTAGGCACATCTACACCATTGTTTAAAAGATTAGAATATCAGATGGGGTTGAGAAGAAGGGGTGGGAGGAAGGGTAGAGATAGGATTGCTTGATTCATTTTATGGTTTGAGTAATTTGTCTAGAGATTGAAGTTTACAAAGTCTTGCAGTGACATTCCTTGTCCTTTCCTTTTCATACGAAAATGATGATGTTGATTATGATAATGACAACAATGTTGATGATGATGATAATGATGGCAATGATGATTGTGAACAACATCACTACTCAGCAGCAATGCTCACTAACACTTTGGGTTCTTAACTGAAAGTTTACTTGAAAATGAGAACATACATAAAGTACCACAAAATTCCCAATATTTTTGATTGTGTGTATCAACAAATTTGGAAACAAATTGGAATCTTACTCCAGGCATTGTGCACATCATACTACGGATATGTTATGAAAATCTGCTGTCATTATTTTTCTCCTTTTCTCTTTTTGAATAACATTTATGATGCAACTAGCAATTAGGCCACTAAAAAGCGATGGATTGATAGGTGGATGGACAGATAAATCGCTAGATGGGTGCTTGTCTTGTTTTTGTCCTTTAGCTTTCTGCGTACATGCCTCATGATGTATCATTTCACATGTTTGAGAAGGAAAAGCTTAGCGGTGTTGTTCACAGTAACACCCAAAATATCACAGCTACACCGGAATTTAAATCAACACCACAAACAACAGTCTAAGCTTTGTGAGCGCCACAAAGCAATAGACATGGCTTCGGTAACATGGAGTGAATTAATTTGAGGTCCAATTCAGAGGAAAAAGGGATTTGTTGCCACCGGGATATAACCTCTTTAAAGGAGATGAAGGATCAGGGGTTTCAGCTCAGAAGCAGTGTGAGAGGAAGTCTTGTTAAAGCTTTGGAGCAATTGGCACGGCTTAACGTTAAAGTATTTCCTTGAGTCAGCCCAAGAGGTGTATATGACGTCACATCCTCCGTGAAGAAGCGCAACAAGGGAAGAGGAAAAAACACAAAAACTACGTCACAAGATGAATCAAACCCCTTCGACCGAGTGATCAAACGTTCAATTTGCGCACACGCGGCCCCCCATTCCCAAAGCACAACGAGCCATTTTGGGCGACAATTGCCCAGACATTCGTAATCCAAAATGGGGTGACTGTGTTATAGAATTACCAAGCGGCATGTGTTCCCCCCAAGGACACAGACACACAGACACATACACCGTCTTATGACGCAAGTCACAACGTTCGCTGATCACTTCCTCTAAGAACATCCTCACATCGATGACACCGTCCGTGCATCCTCGTGTCAAACAACAACACCAACAAAAACCTCCTGAAGTGTACATGATTATGCAGAGACCACTCTTACACTGCCCTGAAGTTTCTTACAAAGAAGTCACTTTTAAATATTTTATGGATATGTCCTTGATGGAAAGCATTAATCATTCGACATAGTCATAAAAAATTTGTGGCATGGAAAGTCTAATTAAAGGCTGACTCACACACTGCACTTTGTTGGACAAATACACAAGTGTTGATTACATTGGATACTTTCTTTGCCTAGATTCAGACAACTCTTGACCACTGTTAGATCAACTGCAGCCACTCAAACAGAACAAATGCTTTGCAGACAATCTCTTGATCCCATGATGCTCAGTTCAGTTCAAATGGCTCAACTTCTTTCAACCTCAACACTTGGGGAATATGTATCTTTGACAAATTTGCTCTTGAGCTTTCCTTATAGATTGCTCTTTCTCTGTCTTTCTATATGTCTCAGTTTTTCCCATGGCTATATGACTGTGTCATATGTCTGCATATTTCCGTTGCATTTATGCTGCAAAAAGGCTGACCGCAGGAAAGAAAAAATAGAGATTCATTTTAATAGTTTAAAAGCTCACAGTTCACAAGAGTTGGCAACGCATTCCAGCTTCCAACCAACACCACAGGGTCTGACTAACAAAGGGATATAAGAATAATTGGCAAGACTTGGGCATTGAGAAATGCTTGTTATTGAGTAGCATTACATTGCTTTAGCCAGTGAGATTTATGCACAATTGGGCAAAGACTGTAGGTGCCAGTGGCAGATATCATGTCAAATTAGACTCAAACTTTTGAACGATGGTCAACCAGATGAAAGCAATTTTACCCTTATACATTGAGGACGGACTGATTTTGCTACAACACCCATTTCCCACAGTCACCAGCCAGAGTATACTCGGGACTCATCCTCAACAGGTTACAAACTGTTTATGGCCTTTCAGTGTGTCCTAAGCATTTTAGTGGTACAGATTAACAAGAAATATGCAGGTGCTTGCTCTCTGGAGTCACAGCTTTACAGGGGATTTAAAAAAAAAGTTTTTTTTGATGATTTTTTTTTTTCCACAGAAAAAACCCCTAACATACAGATAGCACCTACACTGGGTATTGAATGTTTCCTGCTAGTTTGGCTCATGTTCTAAGTCTATTTTTCAAACAATTGTCACCCTTTGAACCTCTAGTTTCAATATATTATGTATTACACTTCTGCGATTAAAGGCCAAGATACATCACCAGTCATTTACATCTCTCATTACAACATGTGCGTATTCATGTATGTCCCTGCACAGTATTTAGGTACAGTATTCATCGCATAATCGGGCATCTGATAATCGGGAACCTCGCTTAAATGACATACGCTTCCCAGAAACATTTCCAATGCATGTTATTTTCACTGGATAATCGGGCGGGGACCTCTGATAAACGGGACAATTTTTCTTCAAGCGATCTTTGAATTTGTTGATATTTTACACAAAAAATCTACCAAAATACCATAATATTTCAAAGATTCCCTATCAGTTGTCGTTTACATCGAACTTACAAAGCAAGCTTCTGACTGGTGTGTTTTGACCTCCGTCCATCCAGTACACGTACATGCATAGCCACGAAAGCGCCGTGTACGAGTATAAGTATCCATGCCATTGCGAAACACATGCTTTCGAGAACATTCTTCTTCCCTACATAAGCAAAGCCATGTGCAGGGAGAGCTAGAGGGTCGCGCCGAGGGGTAGCGTGGTTGTATATTCATGTACATGTACAGTACGTCAGTGTGCATGCATGTGTGTGTGTGTGTGTGTGTGTGTGTGTGCACTATGTACATGTATGTCGTATGCCATTAGTGTATGGTGAGTGCTCATCGCAAAATCGGGCACCCCAAAGGGGCCGTGTTTGCTACTCCCAACCTGTCCCGATTATGCGATGAATACTGTATAAGTGGGCTGGAGGGCATGTATGGTCAAGTTAGTTTCATCTATATATCTACTTACTTGATCCATTTGTTTTGTTTTTTTCATTGATCTGTAATTTTGATCATACACATAAATGTAAACATTAAGTGCAGCAAATCACATGTATGCACATAATTCATAAATACAAATGTGTACATTTCTTGAATAAATCTGTGTTACCTTAATTTTGATACCTACTTTTTACTATTGTGTCTATCAATCAAGCTGTAAAGAGGTAGTATGTGTATTGAAATGTACGAGAGATTGAAGAGTAGTCTTGTGAGCACTAAATAATGTAAGAAAGACTGTAGAGTAGTCCTGCGTAGTGTTTATATGTAAGACAGGCATTCCACAAAGCGAGGCCAACCTGTGTTGGTGCCACCCGTCACGATCCAAGCCCCCGTGGTCCTGGCTGCCTTGCCCAGCCCCTTGCACAGCACTCTCTTCAGCTTGGGTTGGATGGCGAAGTCCTGGAGGCCGCCTCTCATCGAGATGAGCAGGTTGGGCAGGCCCAGGTTCCAGTGCTTCTTCAGCAGCTGTAGCACCATGTCCGGGGGCGTGTCGTCGGCAAGCCTGATGTACTGTGTGTGCACGGAGTGCATTCAAGAAGAGTTGGCAAGTGAATAGATGATGTTTAATTATACAACACCAGAAAAGATTCCAGCTATCCGATTGGTCGATTACTTGTCAATTGACATGCAATTTAAAAGTACCACTCTACAATGCCGCCATTAAGCAGTGCAATTTGTTCATGGATATCATATGGCTGATGTCATCAATTTACATTGACTCCCATGTTAAAGTTAGTTAGTTTAGTTATGAGTTTTTGTTCCATTGCATGACTCTGACATCACAATAAACATACCTTTTCCATGTGCACTCAAAAATTAGTTGCATGTGTGCACTCTGTCACTCATTTCACTATCAACATCAACTGATCACTTCCACAGGCAACTCCCTGTACTGTACCAGCCATACACCTTCCCCCCCCCCAAAAAAAAAAAAATAAATAAATAAATAACTAGATATATCGCTACGGCAACTGATATGCCTCTGCCATAATGCATGGTTCTCCTAATAGGTCTATAGTACAATGTCTTGACAATGTGTGATGACAGTTTCACACAATTGACAAAATATTAAAATGACAGGTTTGCCACAAATGTGCTGAATGTTCACTTTCCTAGAACTAGGTTCAATTGGATGAATGTTTAAAAATGTCAGAGTGCAGGTATTTGGGGAACTGATGATTTTTACTTGACTTTTGACCCTTTTATAAGTTTATGCATTGAGTAATTTTCAAGGTATTGAGAAAAAGTATAATTTCAGTATCAAATGGGAAAATAGCATTATCTAAACCTGGAATTTGACCTTTGACCTCACAGTTCCAAAGAGAATCACTGTTAGGTTGAACATGCATAAATATGTAAGTTTCATGATGATACCTTGAGTTACTTTTGAGATATGGAGGAAAAAGTGCAATTCAACACTTTCACTTGACCTTTGACCTTTTGGCAAGAAACTTCCCACAGAATATATATCGGGTAATACATGCATACATCAAGTAAAAAAAAAAGCAAACCTTCAGGCATTGCATATTAAAATATAAGGAAAGTAGTGATATTTTGAGGAGTTGACCTTGATCTTTGACCCCCTGACCTTTGAACCATGACCCCCAACTTCCCTCGATAATCACTGCCCATTGGAACAAGCATAGATACTAAGTTCCATGAAGATACCTTGAACCATTTGCGAGATATGGAGAAAAACATGAATTTTCAACCTTTTTTTTTCACAAAATAACATGTGACCTTTGACCTTCGACCCCGCGACCCTAAAATCCAAACAAAGTATTATCCCCCCAGGATATACCCTCATACCAAGTTTGATGTAAAACCACCACACGGTTCTTGAGATATCGACAAAAACAAAATGGGACGGACGTACGGACGGACAGACGGACGACCCGAAAACATAATGCCTCTGGCCACTTCGTTGGCGGAGGCATAAAAAAAATTGGTCACGAAGCAAGGCCAGCGTCGCACACACAAACAGACACTTTTAAATTTACTTTTTCATGCATAAAGATGGAACAAGCGAGGGCACCATCACCAAAAACAATAGGCGTCTTCGTTTTACCATAACACATCTTCATGCCAAATTTGAAGATGATCTAAGAAGAACTGCAGCCAGTAGAGTGTTCACAAGAAAATCTCTGCGGCGGATGCGGCGCAACGAGGCCAAATCCATAGTATCCTCCGAACTCTGTTCGGGGGATACAATGAGTGGATGACCTAGATATGTCAACACTCAGCATACTTTCACACCCCATGATAGCATACTATGCAAATGATATGCAAATGAGTCAATTATGCCCATTGCATATGGATATGAAAGATTGAAAATACTGAAAAATGTGAAATACATACACTTTGTATGACTACGTTCCTCTTTAACTGGAACATTTTTTCTGTGTGTACAGCTATTATTGTCATCTACAGATTGTATGAAACATTAAAATTCAAACTTCAAAACTTTACCAATTCCTCTCACACTGAGGAGTATAATTGCAGTCTATAATGTTCGGAACAATTGTATTCTTTATCTGGTATGTGTTTGTTGTTGTTTGCCATTTTCTTCTCTGTTGTCATGTTTGAACATGTGTTATATCTATCTTTTCATTTATGAAGCGCCATGAGAACTAAAAAGCGGACCTGTGCGCTATACAAGTAGCCACTATTATCATTATTATTATCATTGCTACACTACTATTACTACTACTACTACTACTACTACTACTACTACTGATACTAATTGAACTCTGCAATACACATCTTGTAAAACTATGTCTGCTGATTCTTTAACTCCTTTACATGTATCAGTGTTTTTTGTGAGTGAATATATACTACTGTCATACATTGTACAGTACATGTGTGAATAATGTGCACAGCTATTAATATTTACCAGGTACCATATTTTTTCCTTTCATTGATTTCACATTTTTCACAGAGGAAGACATTCAAAACTACAGAAGCACTCTGAGAGCGCAGACCTCCGCCAAGCATGCAGCTCATTTCCACCACTGATCTTGTTCTTCCATAGAAGTGATTTCCACCCATACATACTTTTAGCATTGTGTGCTGAAAGTCGCCCAATTTCCCAATATAGAAGCCTTTGTTACGTCATAAACCCTCAGCTGCACGGCGCGCCTCGCCCTAGCAGAAACTAGAGCACACACTTTAGTGCGCGCATGCAAACCTCAAATACGCGCAGCCTGAACTCCCAAGTTCATTAACCCTACCTGCCAAAATATCAAAAATCCTTCATAAATTCCTCCAAAATTCTCAGATCACTACCAAAATTTGATATCTGTTACTTGTATCAATCTAAACCTTTCCTGCAAGTTTCATCCAAATTCGTTACCTACTTTTTGAGTTATTTTGCACACAGACAAAACTAACTAACAAACAAACAAACAAACAAACAAACAAACAAACAAACAAACAACGGTCAGGAAATCATATCCTTCCCCCTTGGCGGAGGTAATAACACAGTAACAGCAGATTTGTGACCGAAAAAATCTACTTTGTCTGCAGATTATCCTATCATTGTTTTGAAAGCAGAAATTCTAAAGAATTTGATAGGGTTGGGGTTTTAGGTGGTATGGAATTGTTAAATGGTATTGTTAAATTCAAGTATCAGAATGGCTAATCACTTTCGACATCCAGCTGAATCCCTGCTTGGCAAACTGCTTGGCACACTCTCTTATTGCCACAAACTAGCATTAGACTAACATGAAAACATATGAGTGGGACTGCAAGGACAGCAGCAATTCTGCTTAACTCACCACCTAGGCTTCAGTTTCTGTACCCGTTCACATGGGTGAACCAACATTTAAGAATTTTTAGCTGTCAGAAATGTATCAATACATTGCTTTGAAAGTGATTGCTATACAGAATCAAAGCGTATGTGAGTTTTGTCCTGGCAGCTCATATTACAGGATATAACAGTAGTTGTTGAATTCATGTTCATGGAATACAGCAGTAAACACAAGAATGTACACATGCACGTTACATGATAAGGACTTGATATTTTCACATGTTGTTAGATTTGCAAATAGTACCCAGATTGCAGAATTCCCACAAATAACCCCAGGAAAACAGGTACGGTATGAAGTCTCATTAATAAAGATTGTCTTTGCTGCATTTGAGGTGACAAAAAATGATGTCAAGTATCAAAACTAAATGCAATGATCGTAAAATTTGCTTTGTGTTTGCTCTGTGTTGTGGGCTGCTCAGGTACAGCCCTGTCGCGATTTATACAGCGACTGGGCTGTGTATAGTTAGTGTACAGTGTATTTACATAATATGTGTATGCACAGGCCTGTCACATCATTATCACAGTAAGTCATGACTGTGTATAGTTAGTGTACAGTGTATTTACATAATATGCACAGCCCTGTACAGTGTATTTACATAATATGTGTATGCACAGGCCTGTCACATCATTATCACAGCAAGTCATGACTGGTACTCTTAGTGTTCTCAGTCTGGTGGCCCCTGGCTGGGCCCCCTGCCTTGAGCCAGCACTTAGGCTCCTGGCCTCAGCCCGGCCTTGGGCCCCTGGGCCACTGGACTTGGGCTATGGGCCCCTGGGCCTGGGCCCACTTGGGCACTGGGCCCCTGGTTCCGGGCTAAGGCCCGTGGCCTTGGGTCCGGCCTTAGGCCCCGCCTTTGGCCCGGCTGTACTTTGTACATGGTCTATGTGAAATCAGGCTTGTCTGTAACTGTATAATTACAAATAATTACAAATAATCACAAATGATCAACAGGTCCATACTACATATACTACATATGAATATATGAATATATGATTATATGAATATATATACAATGTATGTGAATATATATATATTATTATATATTCATATTATTATATATGAATATATAAATGTGATCAGCCATTCTATTACATTGTCAGATCTGCAGTCATTCATATATAGCAAATTTTATGCATGTATAAATGGCATACATTCATGTGTACAGTATGCTACTTGATTGAACCAGCCAATGGAAAAAGATCACACCATTGAACAATACTTGAAAGACATGTACAGTTCAATGACTCAATGCTTGTTATTATGAACTCTGTAGAGGTATGCAGCCCTCTTCAGATGGAAAACATACAGTTGGCTATCAAACAGAGCTTGCAAAACCATCAACAATTTATTGAGTTGGATTTGTGTGTGTGTGTGTGTGATAGAGCTATTTGGCTTGTTTCCTTTGCATGCATCATCACAAATTCCCGAAGTCTGAATAAAGTGAAACCAAGACCTTCATATAGATGTGCTGCATTGTAAGGTGCTGGATCAGAGCACTGTACTACCATAAGATCGACACCATGGCGGGTATTGTGCTAACAGTGTACTATCCTTCCTGTGCATTTATGTTAAAGTGTACCAATACCCTGAAAATCACATTTTAAAAAATAACCTGTGACCTTTGACCTTCAACCCCGTGACCCTAAAATCCAAACAAAGTTTTATCCCCCCAGGATATACCCTCATACCAAGTTTGATGTAAAACCACCACACGGTTCTTGAGATATCGACAAAAACAAAACGGGACGGACGTACGTAAGGTCGGACGGACGGACGACCCGAAAACATAATGCCTCCGGCCACTTCGTTGGCGGAGGCATAAAAAAATATTGCATTTCTGTACTAAATTTAAGAATAAGTTCATTTACTGGGCTTATGTTACAAATGGTATAAAAGTGGTAGCTGAACTGCATGTCTAGACCAAGAATTGACAATCTTTTTTTGTGTGTGTGTTATATTTGTTGCATCACACATCAGACATGGGAAAAAAGTGTCTGTAAAGAAAAGCTTTATAAAATGTGTGCAGTCAACAGTCACAATTCCTATATTATATATCAACTAATTGCAGCATTTTGTTTTGTTAATAATAGATTTTTGACCTCATACTTTCTTATTTGCTTTTACGTCAAGCAAGCTGAGACCTTGCCGCAGGAATGAGCTAAAAAAAAAAAAAATTAGTAGTTACATCATCATCTTCATTTAATGTCCTTCATCAGCACCTATCATGAAAAGCATTTCCTGAATGACTCTGCTAACAGGAGAAAAACGTCTCCACACTCACATGAAAATGTTACAAGACTTGCATACCAGGTAGGCCATGCGGGTAGGCAAAAAATGCTGCCACAGCTTGTAATAAATGATTTTGTGTGTGTGTGTGTGTGTGCGTGTACAGAAGTTGCTGGAAGTGCAAAATGTAACTTGCAAATTCTATAAAACATACAATGTAGTGTTCAAGAGATTGAAAAACCCGAGTACTGGGTACCAGGCCACATTTATCCTCCTTAATACGAATTTTAAAGTACCAGGGTATTCCATTCACAATCTAGCAGATAATTAATTGCATTATAGCTCATGAGTGGATGCAATTACCTACCACTACATTAAAGGCACTGTTTACCTTTGGGAGGAGTGATTTAAAAAATGTTCAAGATATCGCATTTGATGCATATGTGTAGGTCAGTTGTATCACAAAACATCCTACCATATACAAATTTCACAATAAAACCCAAAATAAAAGGAGATATCACTATTTTTCTCATTAACCCATAACTGTAGATGGTTTAGTCTGGAAACATTTTTATTATAAATACTGTTCACATTTTGTATATTTAACAATACTTAACATTAATTATACTAATTCAAATTTTTACACTGGTTGTTTCTATCACTAACTCAAATCTTATTAACTATTTTGAAGCACTAATTGCTTTGTTTTTGTTTCATCTGCAAATGGTAAATTATGCCTTAAATTTGTACCAAATTGTACCCGTTTGATAACCTACCTTTGCTTTGTTGCCATGGCCGGCACCTTGGAACTCCAGCAGTCCGTAGGCATCCGTCGCCAGGGAGACCGTGTGGCTCTTGGAATTCCAGAGGAGGGCGCCAGAAGAGGCTCGCAGGTGTGACGTCTGGGTGAGCTGGCGGTGGAAGGCGAGGCTGCGCCCACATCCGCATCTGTGAGGAACGCAGAGGACGGGAGGGGGAAGAAGCAGATGGAGAGGGGCAATTAAGTGATGATGCGGAGAATGCTTGATGAAACATAAATCAGATCTTGAATATGAGGTGTCCTAACCTTTAAACATGAACAAACACACAAGTCCAGCAGAACCTGTGACTGAATACTACAAACTTGTTTCCAGTTGGCAGAAATCCTGTGACGCTTCTGAAAATACAAAGACCAAATGCAATCTCATAAGAGATAAACATGCACAATAATACTTAAAACTACATACCAGGAATTCAAAACGAGAGCTCTCTAAACACTACTCGGTGATCTGAGAGTACACTTCCTTTAAATCATCTTACAGTTGACATAGCATGTTATTATGGAAGAATACCATTTCCCCCTCGAATTTTGATTAGTCTTCTTGTATTAATAGCAATTTTTTTCTTCAAGCTGTAGCCTGGCCTTGTCAGACAAGAAAGTCATTACATCAAATTAAATGACCTATAGCTACTGATCTCTGTGGTACCACACATGAAGACTTAAATTACCAAGAATGTTTGCCAAGAAACCATCATTGTTGGAATTGGCACACCTTTGCAGAGTGATGTAATATTTTTTGAGATGGCATGTCGGCCTGTTTATGATTTTAATTGACTCCTTAATCTCTAGGAAGGTGAGGTGCAGCGGAAATGCCTGTCATCTTCATTAAAGAACTTAGGTAAGAAAAGAAAATATGGCAGAGTCTTCTATAATAATAGCTCTAAGTGACAAGAGTAAGTTGCATGCTCTATTTCTTTGGAGGGAGGGGGAGAGGGGGAGTGGCAGGGGAGGGGGTTGGATTTATGTTAAATGCCATGTGAATCTTCAGGTATAAATTTCCAGATATTCAGAGGTACACTTCCTCTACAGGGCTGATCTTGCATAGTACATTCAATCAATGTTCAAACTTGAAATCTATTGTATATCATGAGCATGTTTACTACCATAAAGAACTCACAGAGTTATAACGGCTTTCAATACATAAATACAGATAAGGATAATAAAAAAGCATGAATTTCAGACACAAATCTTTTGCAGATTTATCTGTTAGCCGTTACCTTCACTGATAACAGTACAGTTAGTTTGTGTACATAACAACAAAGTACGCAATATTCTACTATGTATTCAATTACCACTCTCAAAACCGACAACTGAAAATGATACTGACATAGCATGCAAACATGTTGCCCGCAGTACCCAGAGTTAGTACACATACTGAAAATATTGTAGACGACATTCACTTGAGAAGCAATGCCAGAGCAGAAATGGTTTGAAACAAGTCACAAGCACAAAGTCATGCATGATAGAAGTATGCCATAATTGAAGGAAATAATCTAAACAGGAATGAGGCTAACTGCACCGGCAGTTGTAACATGAGGAGTACACGGATGACTACTAGTGAGTGGAACATACCTAGCTCATGCTGTGGTTGTTGCTGAATGCTTTGGCATGGAGAGATTTCTAAAGAAAATAATGATGCCTATCAAAACAACAAGAAGGATGGAATTTTCCTGCATGATTGATCAATGTTTAATCCAATCCCTGCAAATGTCTGAAATCCTCATAGACTTTGGATACAATCAACCATGACAGAGGTTTACACAGGCAAAGGGTGGAATCTATTTATGCCATGAATACAAATAAAACCTCTGCAACAATTAAATGTCTGCAATGATAAACATGGGTTGCAATGAAGGAAGAATATTGTGTGGGCAAAGTAAAATACTAAGAACTATACAAGTTCTTTGAAAAAATAATCATGACTCATTGTACACTGAAACATAAAAATGTCTAATACGATGATTTGATGTGTACTTTAAGATGTAATGCTTACAGCATGTACATGTAGCTGACAGAATTTGTATATACACATCACAAAATGTGTTAATAGCAATGATTCTTTGCACTTGCATAAAACAGCATATGAGGTAAAACAAATGCTACATGAATGTTTATTCTATTTCACGTCCATGAAGAAACGAATCTTCCTGAACTTATATAGAAATTCTGCGATGACACAAGCTACACGGTACTTGCTATGCAGTGTCCAGGTCACTGCGTTTGTAGGACACACCCAAAGAACTGTTTGCTCTACTTAGCATGACATCCTTTCGTGCTGATCAAGATGACATGTAGTTTTCATGTCCTTCCACCAAACATTCTCATTAAATCACTTCCTTTGGTTGATGTTGACATATCCCTTCTGCTTTCATAGATTCATCCCTCAACAAAATGTTTTGTTTTGTTTTTAATTGTTAGTCATAACATTTCAATTTGAGCTCAAACGTATACACAATATAATCCATTGCATTATACACATGTATAATGCACTCACAAGATACATCACAATAACAATCTATTTTAGGGGTAGCTCCCCTCAGGGATATTGAATGTCGAATAAAAGAAACAGTCAACACAGTTTTGAGATATGGAAAATTAAACATGCAACAGTACATGTATCTCCAACTATATCTGGGTCATGAAGCATGCATGATCTTATCAAGTCGGTGAGGAGTTATGAATATTAATGATGAGAAATAAGAATACTCTAAAAATAAAAAGACTCTGGAGACCACAGCCAGAAATATTCATGGATAACAACAAAATGTATAGTAAAGTAAATGAAGAAAAAGACCCTCCTCTGTGTATTTATAGTACACAGTGGTTTTAAAACACTGCTTAACCCGTCGAGGACGAGTCCCGAATATACTCGGGCAAGGGTCTACGGAAAATGCGTGTTGCAGTAAAATCAAATCGTCCTCAACGGGTTAAGGGAAACTTGACTCCGAGTAATCATACAGCAGAGGTTTCATCATGATAATGATGTGAGCTCTTTAATCTAAAGGAGTATGAAACCCAGATATATGTATGTATGTGGCTTGAGTGAATGCAGCAATATTAGTAGAATCCAGCAGAGAAACTTCATGAAAATCTGAAAATCTGTTCAAAATGTTACGAGTTGTTAAAGTTTCTGAGCCGCCCATTGCCGAATGAGCTGATAACAACATTTTGTGACAAATTCAAGTTGCCAACTGCGCACGATGCTCTCGGCACTGGAGGAGTTAATCGAAACAAGCTGGATACTTCCATTCAAAATCATCAGATGGTTTCACAAAGCACTCAAACCTGCACGACAGCAGTGTGTGCTTACAGATTTCAGCAACATTAGCCAAACCTTCTCAGCCATGCAATACAAGTCACAAGGCTTTCAATTCAATCTACTCCTTGACCCGTCCACAGGGGAGAAAAAAAAAATGGAACTAGGAGACATCAAGAACACAGGGCTTGGAATAAAGTAAAGGAATCCCCTTTTCTGTGTATAATGCTTGCTACATTGCTGTCTTCTGTTATTACTAATGTCAAGTACAATGCATTGCCGCCACACACTGACCTCTTCAATTTCTGGTGATGCGTAAATGGGAATACCCAAAGTCACCTTGCAAGTATTGCGTTGTTGACATGTCATCACCACAAGCTATCAAGTTGCAGTGTGTTTCAATGTTGCTCCGCCATCAAATGACAGGGAAAATAATCATAAAGTCAAGAAATATGCATTCAAGGGTGAAGGAAAGGGATGAAGAAGAAAATAAACGAGAGAAACATGACAGGGCGTAAAAACCTCTTTGAAAAGGTCTTCGGGGAGATAGTGCCGGTTCAGGGAGGGGCAGGAGATTTTCCTTTTTTTTTTCTTTTTTCTTTTTTGATCGATGCTATCAACAAAGAGTGAGGAGCTGGCAGAGATACAAGGCCCCCTTAAGGGACATGGAAAGGGGTGTTTTTTGATAATCAGCCAGCTAGATACCCTGCGACTCAATTACCATGATCCATGATGTTCCCCCTAACAATAGGCGGAATGAGTAACCTGGATACTCTTAGTCTATGCACCCACAGACCCCATCTTTTGACGACCCTTAGCTGCAATTGAGCCGTCCGTCGTCAGGTGAAGAAATGGTATTAACAGGGCGAGAGGTGGGAGGTCAGCATTTGTTTTCATTCAGTCTGTAAATGATGTGAATAGTTAAGCAATCTATGAGTATCCACATCTACTGGAAGAAATTGTTGTCTATAATCATACTATGCCACAATTTTCATTTTCTTTATTCAAACTGACAGCAATTTTTCATACAAAATCTTCTTCTCCTGTGTAACCACTGCATTTTCATGAAACTGTAAACATTTTTTTTTTTTCACCTACAAGCAAATAATGCAGAGTTGAATTTACACAATGTAGTTCAAGTTGACCACGGAAGTTTCGAAAAACACACTGAACCTAGCAACTGGGTCTTTACTAACAAAGACTAGGTCCAGCAGCATGATTCATGTGATTCAAATTTTCACTTTAATAAAGTGATTCTATTCCAGTTTAGTTAAGAACATAGAGGGAAAAACAAAGTGCCATTGACTCCTATCCATTTGACATTTTACATTCTACCAATATCTTTCAAAACATATTATTTTGGACCATTTGAAAGTTGGTAGCTTACCTATCATGGCATCAAATAAAGATCTATTGCAGGTACTGTGACACTGACTCTTCTTTAATTGTGTAGTACTCATGGTCAGTAATATATCACATGTCATTTTTTTTGGGGGGGGGGGAGGGGGAGGGGGTCATTTTTGTAAAGGATTTCACTTCCTCTATCTTGGATGACTTCCAAAAAAATCTGAATCATGGCTCAGTTATTATTCAAATAGCTCTTTAACTTTCTTTGTGAAGGAAAATCTGTCTTTGCTGTCACCTGATTGTGTCTGTTTCATCAATATGTCTTTGTTGTACTTTGAAAACTTTCAGCAAAAGTGTTGAACTGAACTTTTATCTTTCATCAAAAAGATTTTATCGCACATTTAAAAGGGTCATGAAAATGACTTTTCAATTCACCTTTAGAAAGATTCATCATATATTTTATTGTACTTTTTAAACACTTTCTGGAACAGAATTTGTATAATTCATTGGGTGCCCCGAAAATGACACCAAAGCTGCAAGGTCTGTAAATATAATGTGCGCCTCAGTGGGACCCACCTTTTATTGGGATCGCTTTGTCTTACTTTCTTTTTGGATATATCAGTCATTTCAAAATTGATTTTCATCATGTAAAATTTGAATTCCTCTTAGAATTGTATGCATTTAGAGCATTTCATTAAGTGGTTTTTAAGTACCTCGCAAAAAAATCAAAAGCTGAATCCTCATCTCAACCAATACTATGTATCATCCATTTAAAGGCTGTATCAAATATGTTTTCATGGCATTTTTTATACAAGTATCAAGAGACACCAGCTGACTTGGTTTTGAGTAGCACTTGATTCCACTGACATGGTAATATTGACTATTAAAGTTAGCCATCGATCAATCAGCCAAGACATAGCCATATGACCAAGGAGTGGCACGCGACTATAAAAACCTCGTGTGACAACACATCACATCCTGCTGTACAGGTAGCTGCTGTTGTCTTCACGTTACCATTTGAACTCATCATCAATCGTGACGCAGGGATAAACTGTCGCTAAAGGGCACTTTCTAACAACTTTATGATCCAATTTTACCTTCAAGCTTGACGTCACAAGGACAAGGATGAAGCATGCACAAGCAGCACAGCAGTTTAAAAATAGCTGTTTAAAATCTTAACATGCTGAGATATTCTATTCACCCGAGCACATAACATTCAAGAGTGCAGTTCAACAGTTTGATATAAATGATGTGTTTGAGTAAGCAATAGCAGAAAAAAAAAAAAACACAACTTGATGAAGCAATAAGTTTTGTATTTCTTATACACAGCTACACTTTTTTTTTGCCTTAAGATCTGCTCATATCTTACTCATTTCACTTAAATTCAAGTTGTCGAATTTCAGGTGTTCAAATCGCTTTTGCATATATCCTTGAAAATGTGATGTGAAATTATCAAATTTCAGTCACACCATCATGATTGTCAAAAATAAGTCAGAATGTCACATTTGTTTTGTCACAGAATACATCACTGTCAGTAAAATATCATCTTGTTGTGTCCTGATAACATTAACTGATTTGCTGCACATCTGGGTCATTTTGTTGAGGTCATAGCATTGTTTTAGATCTCTACACGATGGGAAGCACAGCCAGTTTAGAGTAAACTTTCAATATCTCAATAAATATGGTTTGGAAAGCTGACCTAATTTGCCCTCCACACACACACACACACAAAAAAGAAAAGAATACAGCACACTAAAGCAAGGGCAGAATTACTCCCACGAATCTCTGGTAGAGACGAAGCTGAACCCGGTCTCTAAGGCTGCCTGTGTGTTAATCAGCCACGTTTTCTGTTGCCATTCTCTGGTCATTCAATTCTTCAATAACACTGGAGACTGCCTCGCGGCCCCCATGGCAATCCCAAAATTAGGTGAGGACTGCGTCAAATTAGATCGTCGCTCCATCTTGCCCCCTTGAGCTACAACTCAGTTAAAGAAGCATGTCTCTCACACAGGCACTTTAATGTTCCATGCACAGCATTTTGAAATATATATGTCCTTAAAAAGTTGTCATATAATTGGAATTTACCCAAGATAGTATAAACATGCATACCCAAAAGTACTTTCTGCAATATATCTTTGCTGCATATATCCTCATTTCTGCGCAAAAAAAAAAAAATAGAATTATATTCCCTTGATGTTTGGCAGAGAAGAATAGCTCCGACATCTTTCTTTTCTTTCCTTTCATTTCCTCCGAATATTTTAAGGCATATTCCAGGAGGTTGCAAGAATATCAGTTATCTCATATCATTCTCAGGTAAATATTTCATTATGACCTGACATCGCACAATGTGATAGGTTCAGTATTCAAGTCCTCATTCTGAAGGAAAATGAACCTATTTGTATTCAAGAGCATCCGCGTCGCCGACAGAAGAGAACGGTTGTCTGGTCTGCGGTAAAGTGAACGCTCTCACTCGATGACGTAAAACCTGAAGAAACGAAAAACACCATCTATTCTTTGTGTGTGAGTTTGGCTGTGTACCTCACATTGCATCTTCACCTTCATTTCTATCTTTGATTATTTGGTGGCCACCCTGGTGGCTGTGAGATAATGTAGTTCTGCATCTTTGATGTAAAGCATTCTAGGGTTTCCATCAACCATCTTTCAAGCCGTCTCAAGCTGTAACCTATATGACACAGTATATCTCTAGTTACCACTCGACAGACACATCTCTCATAGCCTAAACATGTAAAGAAATACTATTATCATACTTTCAGAACTGCACAGTCGATGCAAACAGTCCGGCAAAGTGATGCCCATTTTTACTTTAAATCAATTTTTAACCTATTTTACCCTAAACCAAACCCCAATTTCTTTCTCTTCCTCCTTCCTCTTATCTTCTTTTCCTCCTTCATTATTATTTGCTTCCCCTTCGTCATCTTCTGCCACTTTTTTTTCCTCCTCAAACTCCTCCCTCTCTTTCTCCTCCTTCTTCTGCTCGTTCTTTCCCATCATTTTCTTCCTCTTCTAATTCTGAGAGGGTTTGAGAGGGTTTAGAGGGCATGCTATATGCAGAAACCTTCAACCACCCAGGCCTCTGGGCATCTCGCACAGAAATATGCTCCACTATCAGCCATTTTGTAACTCATCTCCACCTATATTCTTTACAAGAGATATGTTTTATATCACCATAATCATTACTGTAGAGCTGGATACACTATTTTAGGATGAAGGTGGTTGGAAACAGCATAGCTTGCCCCCAAAAAGGAGAAAAAATAGACTATGAGTGTACATCTACAAGTGTGGGTGGTGCTCAATTTTGTTTTCAATAAACCAAGAAAAGTGTAAAACTGAAAGAGTGAAGGTAAACAAACAAAGAAAACAAGACAGGCACTGCCAAAGGCATGGAACTTCAAGGGTTTTTTTTTTTTTTCAATACCAGAGATATTGGTCATAATTACATGTATGCAAAGGTTATGAGGTCATGATGTAAACATTCTCTTGGCCAATAATAATTCATGAAATATTTCATCAATGATATAGTAGCCTTTGACTCCTGTCATTTGAAAAGTCATGATTGCAAAATATTTTATGCAAATGCAAAATTTTTTTAAAATTCTGTTAGAAAGGGAAAGTTTAGTAAAGATGTGTGTGTTTAAACAAATGTAGGATTTGTAAGATAATGGCACCATATCCTCATCCAATTTGTATTAGCAAATATGAAAACTAACACTGTTGCACGAACACAGGCAAACTTTAAGATACTGCCCTTTCCTTTTTTGTGGTGATTCACTCTACTCATTAAAGTTAAATCCAGCACTGAGCAGAGTTTTACTTTAAAGAGACTGCCCTGAACAGTTGCATCACAAAAGTTGGCACTGAAGGGCACGTTACACGAGCTTTAATCACCCGAGACTCACGTTAACCGCTAGTACGTAGACAGTTGCATTGACGAACACACCCCGTTTTATCTCTTCCATCTCCTCTATCTATTTTAATTCATGCACCTTGGCAAACAAAGTGAAGTACTGTAACGAGACAGCGCTTGTTAAGGTAAAAGGAAAAGGGTAGAATCACTTCATTTATCTCTTCCTGGTAACAAGGTATTCTCTGCAGCGTTCATCCCATCATTCCACGGTTCTGGGACTTGAGCTCAATTTAATTTTAACTGAACATCCAGTATACTGTATTACTCATCTCTACTGCTTAACTTTTGAATATGTTTGATACACTCAAAGCAGTCTTTGACATACGCTCTCTACCTATACTTCTGCGCACAAAGTTTTCTCTGAACAGACACTGAACTGCACTGCCATCTTTAATTTAAAACAAAATTGAACACCAAACAGACAAATAAAGATTCCCGTCCCCCAATGCAAACACATCCATGATATGTCTGAGAGAACAATTTACTTGCAGCTGAATTTCTAAATAACATTTAACTTGCCAAGTGTACATGCCATTTTTAGGACAACAAATTTTGGCACGAAACAGTGCTCCTTGCTCCTGGCTGCAAGTCAAAAGCGAATCTCTGCTGCCAGCACATGCGGGACAGCGTTTCAAATCAGCATTGGGGAGCACCGGTGATCCGAGGGAATGGGAGGGAAGAGTGCCTAAATATAGCAACTTTTTAAATGGTTTCAATGCTAATTGCTTCACAGAAACGTCTTCAGCTCACATGCGAAGACAGATGACAAATGCAGCATCTAGCTAATGTGGATGTCGCTACCTAGCGATGACACACAACATCAAGGACTCATTCTAACTGATTTACATGCCTCCAGCCTAACACAGGCCGATAAAACCAAATGGTGCTAGCAATCCCTGAAACAAATCCCTTGCTATAATTCTTTCTTTCTTACCTTTCTTTTTTTAAGTAAAGGGACACATCTCAATGAAATGACATATAACTAACGATGTGCTTTGTTATCTTTTCAGTAGTATATTTATTTTATTATTTTTTTTTTTAAAGAATCAAACAAACAAGGGCCTCTTGAAGTATGGCACAAAAATGATATTGCTTTTCCTTGAGGCTAAAATCATTGTTCATGTGGCGGTGACATGAATTGCTGTACAAGCTTCTTCTTAGTTCTGAGGATTTTTTTTCCTCCTGGCAGTATGAAAAATGCAGGCCCAAGTTACTGCTACTACTGAAGTGCTGTACACTGTAAGTGACAAAATGTCTTCATTCTTTTAAAGACAAGCTTAATGTCTTGTAAAATGCAGAGTCACAAGATAAAAGAACAGTTTTGTGCTGGTGCAGAACACAAGCATTGCACAGACAGCATGTCAGTCGGAGCAAGGACTTCACTGAAGGGAAAGTAGTCACGGAGATCAGTATCAATACTAAAATTATTATTATCATCATTCCAGATTGATCGTTTTTACAGCTTAATTCACTCTGAAAAGCCATAAACTATGAATGCCAAATTGCCAATCCTTGGACTAATATTCATCAGCTCCAATATTAAATGATGCAAATGAAACAGAAACACATAAGGACAAGAACATTAGTACCAACATCACACTATTCAGGAACCCTCCCCCCCCCCCCCCTTTCAAACGGTTCCTCCCCTAATTAGGAGACAGAAAACCATCTCTCTTTTTTTTTTTTTTTTTTTTTGGTCTGGATTCTGGTACCCAATGCTGATCATGTGGAAGGGGCAGAGCATCCAGGAAAGATGTTCAACACTTGGTAGATGGAGAGCTGTAAGAGCAACAGCTATGCATAGCACCAACAAAAAAGTAGTCAGCAAGCGAACTACATAATTTCTAATCAATTCCCCAGGCCCCATTACCATGATGGCATGATAATTTTTGAGTCAACCTTTTATTCAGGGAGGAGAGTATGATTCATTCAACCAGAGCCCAGATCTAAAAACAAAAACAAGAACATTATCTGGAGATATCGCCATAATTTGGGGGAGGAGCAGAATCGGTGTGGCGTCAAAGGGAGCTTGAGCTTCAGAAGAGATGAAGTTTTCGTAATCTGGCTCATTGCTTTTCGAGGGTCTTATGTTTGTTGTTGTTGTTGTTTTTTTTTTTTCATCTGCTCAAGGAAAACCCAGATGCCACCATGTGCAATTTGTCTTGAGCAACGTCCTGAAAATTGTCCTCACGGAGCAGCTGTGAAATCGGGCGATGATGTACAGCGATGAGTAAGCCCATGGAAAACATCACAAATCTCTGAGAAGGTTATATGCACACTCGCAGCTCTTCCTTTCTGTGTGTGTGTGTGTGTGTGCGTGTTGTGAAAACTGATCTCTACTCACAACTCCTCCGCTAATCCCTCCCACATTTGTGTAATCATTCCGCTTGTAGGCCATCGACCCTGCACCACGGAGAACAAAAGCGTTTTCCACGAAAAGTAGTAATTTCGCATTCCTTTGTTTTCATTGCTTTGGTTGAAAATGATCTTGTCTCTCTTAAAGAGCTTGCATTTCTTTATATTTTGTCCTGTATGTACTCCCTACTCACCAAACCAACCTGCATCAGCCACATAGGAAATACAAATTACAGGGGGAAAAAAAGGGACTTTCCTTCTGACACGTTTTTTTGTTCATTACTAATGCATCCACACTTGACAATGAATACTAATATTACAAGAAAGTTGATCACATATTTTTCACTCATCATTTCATACCAAGGGCAAGAGATGAAAGAGGGATATAATACACAGGCCATCCGTACCTTGCACCTAGCAACAAATCAACAAAACACGAGACCAGTCATGCTGCCAGTTGCTGGACATCGGATGGTAAGTGATCTCAACAGCTCCCTTGAGCCCTTCATTTTTATAGCTCAAGAAGTCTCTTACCTACCTTGCCACTCTCAATTTTGCTTTCATTCAAAACAGGCTATTCTCCAACCCCCCCCCCCCCTAGTAAATTTCCCTGTCAGCAAAACTTGCAGCATGTAATTGAAGAAGAGTCAACTGTCTACAGATAAAAAAAAAAAAAAGGTTGGTTTAAAAAGAATGCATCTATATTTTCCCTGGAATATTTAATGATCCTTTCCTTTTTAGCATGTGATACCCATTTTACCAAAGAGGTCAGCATTGCATTTATACTGGAAACCCATCCAAGACAAGCTGGAAAATACAATCTTCACAGATGGTGCACCCTTCAATTTATCTGGCTGCCGGTCTTTCATGTGGGATCAGAGCATGAATCCAACATAGATTGGCCAGAGTCCCCGAAATGTCTTAGAGGCTAACTCTTGTCCAACGGTACTCATCTATCAACTTTGACAGAAAGAGAGCAGAGCAGAAAATCTACTGTTACATTCGAGACGGGAAAAAATAGACACGGGGATTGATTCTTCTCTTGCACAGAAGAGGGAAAATGAGATGTGTGGGACAGAACATTTTCAGCCATCTCCATGCACTGAAGCTGTAAGTACATTGTATGGTATTCTCAAATGCGATAGAGGATTCAATCGCAGGTGGCTAATATTCTGCTATGTTCATATAGGTTCCATGACATTTGCTCCTGCAACAATTGCTCCCATGAAAATTCTGCACTCTAAGCCAAACATAAATTCTGTCCACAAACATAACCCTAACTCTAATCCTAATCCTCACATCAAACTAAACCTAAAATCCTATCACAACCGTAACCCTAACCCTAAGTGCTTGAAGAAAATAACACCGGGGCAACTGTTCATATCATATGTCATTCATATGATATTCATAAGTTGCTAGAAGCATACAGTGTTTTCTCTTTCTGCTTGAAAAAAAAAAAAACAAACAATCAAATACTGATTTCTTCTTTGGATGGTTGATCTCAAACTTTGACAATGATATCATTTATACAAGCATTGTCATGTTACAGAATAAAACACAAATATATCAAGTCATAGAAACTTTTGAGGAAACAAAAAATATGCAATACTCATGGATATGGAGACATACAATGAAGTTAATGAAACCCTCTCCCTGCCCTGAGCTCAGTGACCCAAATTACTGAATTACTGCACGGCGTGAGTAAGTGGGACTTTTCCAGAAGGGATGCCAAATGTGTCATGTTATTTAAGTATGCGCTACTGACATAATTCTCCCAATTCATCACTCTTCATGAGAATGATCGTATCCGTCACCTGTCGTACCTCGAGCATCGTGGCGGTTCTTATCAGCAAGCAGGAGGAGACGGACCCACTTTCTTTCAACTAAGATGGACAGAGGGAGTGATTCGATCCATAACCTATATCAACACCCTGCTGCTGTTTATCTGGACAGTCCTCCTGACAGACATTTACAGCATCTTTTTTCTTTCTTTTACTGTTTTTTTTTTTTTCCAGAAGCATATCAACGACAGAAATGAGGGATGTGCAGCTCTTTGTGTGAGACGCATGCAAAAACATATCATGCCTGATAACGAGCCTCTGAAAGAAGTTGCACTGCAGCTGAAGTAGTTTGGTTGTTGATTTACTGGCAAATTATGTAATAGTCTGGAATTAAAAAGCCTTGACTGGCATGACATTCATGTAAAAGATCACTCCACCACTTGGCTGATTATATATTCCAATTTAGGGGTGTATCACACCAAATTTTAATGTTGAGGTGCTCTTCATGATACCCTTTTTTTTCTAATGAATATATTTATCAAGCTTGACCTATTTCTGGATGTTACTTTATCAGGCAAAGCTCCATAAAAGTTCCAGGGTTGCCTTACATGTACAGCAAAACCCTCCATGACGGATTATAGAGACAAGGACCTTTTAACACATTGGTGAATTAGTCTATTCTTTGCTGTATAGAACTCCCCTTGTATTACAGCCAATAGAGAGAGTCTTGGCTTGCTGTTTGCTGGGAGGCAGGTAAAACTGTAGCTGCGATGCAGGGGTCTTGTTCGTGGTTTGGACCCGCTCCAGATGGAGACGAGCGCATTACTCATGATTCAACTTATATCACAGGCCACAGTCAACCTTATTCTCTTCTTCCTTTTCCCTCTGTCTCTCCCCAGATTCCGGGCCACGCGTGGGCCACGAAAGGGGTCTCCCCTTCCCCTACCCTCACATCACACTGTATTACTCGTACAATGTATGACAACACCTGCCCACATCTCCCTAAATGCAACCTGTTTGTACGACACACATGTATGCTCTTAAAGCAGGCCTTGTTTCAGTAACTTGTTATACAGTCAAGTTTTTTTCATTTGGAAACTCTTCTCAGCCACAGTGACATGTAGTGGTATTATCACTATTATTAGTAGTAGTTGCAGTAATAGTGAAATAATAGCAGCAGCAAAAGTAGTAGCATCAGTAGTAGATGTAGAAGTAGTAGTCAAAGTAGTAGTAGTAGTAGTAGTAGTAGTAGTAGTAGTAGTAGTAGTAGTAGTAGTATAAGTCATAGTAGTTAATGTTACATTAAAACAGTTAAAGCATAAATATAAGTGGCAATGGCTTGCAGTAAATTTGTAACGTATGTCAAGGAAGAACTGTTAATACCACTGTGGAAGGCCCAGTGGAAATAATAATAGCAGCAGCCATAGTCGTAACAGTAGCAGTAGCAACAGCAACTTTCAATACCAGAATAAAAAAGTACTTGCAGCTTTGTTTGAAAGACAATAGGTCTCTACTACTGTGATATCACCAAAGAGAGAGAGAAAAAAAAAAGAAAAAGAAAAAAGAAAAAGAAAGGAATAAACTTTCAGGGGGAATAAGATACCATTACAATTTCCAGTCAAAATAGTTGCAGTATATTTAATGTGTACTATACCTTGTATTTCTTTATCTGAAGAAGTGATAAAACAGGTAGTTGTCCATTTTGGTGACACAACATTTTTTTTCCTGAGACAATCGCTCCAGTCTTATTTTCTCCAAGGACTTAGGGTTAGGGTTGGGGTTGTGATAGGATTTAAGGTTTCATTTGATGTGAGGATTAGGATTAGGGTTAGGGTTGTGCTTGTGGATAGAATCTATATTTGGCTTATATAGTGTGCAGATATTTCATGGGAGCAACTGTCATGGAACCGTCCATTTTTATATGTGAAGGTTTTCCAGTGATTTTCTTCAAGATCAGGGTTTGATGATTTTGAATAAATAGCTTGAAAAAAAATGCTGACTACAACTTTGTGATTCTTCAAGCAAATTTACATTTACACCCGAAATGACTGAGAGCTGCACCACATGAAATTAATTCACTTCCTACATCAGTCTCAAGATAAAAATTTTTCTTCAGCCATAATTACTTCACTTGTTTTGCCAGCCACAGATGTGCCAGTCTGTGAGCACTTCCACAGAAACTTCTGGCCATATGATACATACATGTTTATACTATACATCTTCAACTGAAGTCCTTCTTCAATAAATGCCCCTTCCACAATATTTGGGGAACCTGTCATGCGTTCTGCACCACTTCCTAATTTACTCAACCTCTACGCTGGGGGGCCCTGTCTGTCAGTGGAAAAAACAGCGGATCAGAGAGTATGTGGGACAGAGCGTGGAACCCTCTTATCGGGCATCGAAGGTCCATCACTTGTCCGGAAGAGCGATCGGCGATACGAGCAGAAAGCTGATAATCCCACCGAAGGAGAAGATGGAACGCATGATACGTTAATTGCCTGCGACACAGCTGCTTCTGTACCCACCAGCTGAAAGACAATGCTCATTATAGATGGTTGATTGGCCAAAATGACAGACGACATGGCAATTTTTCTGAATGAATACAGACTGGGTGAAGAGATACACATGTAACTAAATTGAAAAGATGATTTAAGAAGCAAATCTGTGCAAAAAACAAAACCAAATGGTATCGCGCAATGAATTACACTTATTGCAGAACTCATACTGCAGTATCATATCATTTCAGAACAGGATTATCAATACTGTAAAATGAGGAATGTTTGCATGCATTTTGATTTCGCGAATTTTGTGAGACCCAAGATTCGCAAATTTTGTGAGACCCAAGATTCGCAAATTTTGTGAGAGCCAAGATTTGCGAGATTAAAATGCATGCGAAAGTTCTTGTCTACACTATATGCATTGAATGTTAGAGGCAACTCACAAAAATTTCATGCCATGAAAAAGGCAGTCGGCTCCAATTCACAAAAAATTTGATGCTGCGAAAATCTTGTTTTACAGTATGCAGTTCTCAGTGCTGTGAGAACTGGCACAAAACCAGAACACAACCTACTTCACAGCTATCCATTTACTTTTTTACATTGAAACAAAAACAAAAAAAGAAGTTCTGTTGCATTGTTGAACAATTTCCTACAGGAAATTATTATATTAACGAGACAACGAAACTAAAATGTCACTTTCAAAACGGAAGTTTTGCTTGTTGACAGTCTTACAGACAGTTGTACAGCTAGTAAATGTTCCTAGCAGCCACCAAGTAGCAGTAGTCATTTCCTTAAAGGACAAGTTCACCTTCATTAACATAAGGAGTGAGAGAATGTAGCAATATTAGTAGAACACATCATTGAAAGTTTGAGGAAAATCGGACAATCCCTTCAAAAGTTATGCATTTTTGAAGTTTTTGTGCAGTCACCGCTGGATGAGAAGACTACTGCAGTGTATGATGTCACATGCGTACAACAATATAAGGAAAATATAAAGAGAATTCCACAAAATTTCATCTTTTGAAAAAAAGTACACATTCCCTTGACTCGTTACTGACATATGTTATGGGTAATATTATTCCCATTGCCTTTAGAAAGAGGCAAGTCAAGTGCTCTTTTATCACGCGAAAAAAAGTGAAAATATGTTGAATTTTCTTTACATTTTCTTTATACTGTTGTACTCATATGACATCACGAGCCTTAGTAGTCTCCTCATCTAGCGGTTCCAACACAAAAGTTTTAAAAATTCATAACTTTTGCATCGATTGTCCAATTTTCCTCCAACTTTCACTGATGTGTTCTGCTAATATTGCTGCATTCTCGCAATCCTTATGTTAATGAAGGTGAACTTGTCCTTTAAGCAACGTCCATTATACACTCGTGATGCACAGCTATAAATCACTGATTCACATAAACAGCTTTTGCATACCCATGTATGTTTACATCTGACGATCTACAATTGTATTCAGCCACCTTGCCCATTCCTTAATCATCACAGATATTTCCTACAGTCATAAATAATCTCAAATGCACTGTTTTTGATAGTCCATTCTATCCTCTTAGTAGAGCAAGAAAACAAAATGCCACAAAATCACACATATTCACTCTCTCTCTCACACACACACACACATGCACACACAAAAATGGTATTACAATTCAAATGGACAGATATCATGTCCTATTTTAATGACTGTTAATGAAGTTTCAATCTCTTTTTTTTCTCACTATTTCCATACCAGAGTAATAAAAACTGAAAAGAAAGAGTGCAATATGAAAGGACATTTCAAAGATATACAACATATATCCCATGGTAAGCATGGGAGGTCTAAAGAACGGGTAAATCATTCCTGAATATGTACATATTACATTAAAAAGCCACTCTTTCTCATGTTGATGTAACTGGGTGGATAAAATTCAACAAAAAAGAGAATGGATGAAGTTTCATTTAAATCCGAGAGGAAAGCTTTGGAATTCAAAAGTTTCATATGCTTAATAAAAGACAGTGGCATTGATCATAATCCTAAATGATAATTAGAAGGGGCACTAATGTCATCTCTTTGATGACCTTCCACTGGTTGGCACAAGAAAAAAAAGTATAACTAGTAATTGGTTGCTTGATAATTGACAGCAATAACATTGGGAGACTTGAAAGGCATTGATAGATTGAAGTGTTACTTCTTTAGAAAGGAGGATGCGCTTTATACATTCAGGAAGTAATAGGAAATTGAAAGTACAATTTTCATCTCTCAGTTGTTTTCAAAAAATGGGAGAGACTTTTTCTTGCGGCCGGACACAATTTACACTGATCACCATCGATAAACAAAATGAAAAACATGAAAATTTGTGGAAATGGGAGGGACTGCCGTCAAAAAGAAATTTCCTGTCCTGATTCATGCAATCGCAGACCGTCAATTACTGACAGGAATCTACTTTAACGAACTGTGTTGAGAAAGAGTGAAGGATTGTTCAATCGACAAATAACTCCTACTTAAAGGTCAACTCTGCTACGTTTCAGTGGCTATCACATTGATCTCAAGAGTGGGCGAGAACCTCAGTGAATGAATTGTTTGCTTAAAATGAAAATTGAAAAAAAAAATTCCTGATGACTATCATCTTTGATAGCTGCATGCTACAAATCAGTTGTAGGTACTCATCTCTACTCAAACACGCAGCATAGGCCACAGAAATTACACAAATCTAATTATCTTTGATCTTGGTATTCTGCCATTTGTTCACATACTTAGCTGAGTCAGACATGTTCATGAATTAACAGCAAATTATGTGAAGATATGATAATTCATCTTCATTTAAAGTTCATGGTTGTATTTCAAAGCCTTAATACAACCAAATAGATATAAAATGATTTGAATACAGTATATCATAAACTTCCCTGTCTATCATCTAAATGTTATCTGGACAAATGGCACTTAAGCGCTGCCACAGACTGATCGACCCACTTTATGGACAGGGGAATATATTACTAGCTTGATCCATGTAAATTTGAAACTGGAGATTGCATTATCAGAAGCGGCAAGTGCGCAGGGAGAATACATATGATGAAGGAGCTGTGTTGACAGGATAAATATGTCTATATGCGCATGTATACATCGGATTGTACTCGCGATGGAAATGGAAAAGAAAGGGAAAAGAGGGAAATGTACAGAGATGAGGGGAATTTTCATTACCGGGAGAGTGTGGCATGCCTATGGTTCTTTTTGTATATATGCCCCCTCACAAAGTGCAGGCATTATTAAATCAGTAGTCATGGCTTGGTGGGTAGCAAGTCCTGTCTATGACGCCGGGTGCACTGCAAACCGCGAGTTTGGCATTGGATGCCCAAATTGCCGTCAACCTCATGGCACCTCATGGCATCGGAGTAGCTTAATTTGGATCTCTTTTGGCGACGAGATTGGCCAAACGCTTATACACTTTGTATGTGCACAGAACTCCATATATGTAGATGGTCAAAGAAAATGTGGATTTCTATACAAAATTGACCCTTGTGTCTTCATAAGAACTCTAATTGTGGGGGTTCAGATTTCACAATCCAAGATTCATCACAGAGGAAAAAGCACTGAAATTAGAATTGCTAGAATCAGTTTGTAAGAAATATAGCAGATATATACAAATTGCATCTCTGTGATTGTGTGTGTGTGTGTGCGCATGTGTGTGTGTGTGTATCTGGAACAAATGTTTTTTGAAGGGTTATGATGTAGTGATACTAAACAATTCTTGCAAGACAAGAGTGAAATTTGAATATGTCAAAAGAATTGCAACAAGGAAAATCTGTTTGTACAATTAATATAGAAGTTGGCACTTGAAAAAATGAAATACTTTTTATAAATCAAACTGGGGTGACATAAAAAACTAGATATATCGCTACGGCGACTGATATGCCTCCGCCATCATGCATGGTTCTCCTAATAGGTCTATAGTACAATGTCTTGACAATGTGTGATGACAGTTTCACACAATTGGCAAAATATTAAAATGACAGGTTTGCCACAAATGTGCTGAATGTTCACTTTCCTAGAACTAGGTTCAATTGGATGAATTATTCAAATGTCAGAGTGCAGGTATTTGGGGAACTAATGATTTCTACTTGACTTTTGACGCTTTTATAAGTTTATGCTTTGAGTAATTTTCAAGGTATTGAAAAAAAGTATAATTTCAGTATCAAATGGGAAAATAGCATTATCTAAACCTGGTCTTTGACCGTTGACCTCACAGTTCCACAGAGAATCACTGTTAGGTAGAACATGCATAAATATGTAAGTTTCATGATGATACCTTGAGTTACTTTCGAGATATGGAGGAAAAAGTGCAATTTAGCACTTTCACTTGACCTTTGACCTTTGACCTTTTGGCAAGAAACTTCCCAAAAAATATATATTGGGTAATACATGCCATACATCCAGTTTAAAAAAAAAAAAAAAAAAAAACCTTCAGGCATATTGCATTTTAAGGAAAGTAGTGATATTTTGAGGAGTTGACCTTGACCTTTGACCCCCCTGACCTTTGACCCATGACCCCCCTGACCTTTGACCCATGACCCCCAACTTCCCTAGATAATCACTGCCCATCGGTACAAGCATATATACTAAGTTCTATGAAGATACCTTGAACCATCTGCGAGATATGGAGAAATATGTGGAATTTCACATTTTTTTGCACAAAATAACCTGTGACCTTTGACCTTTGACCCTGTGACCCTAAAATCCACACAAAGTATTATCCCCCAAGGATATACCCTCATACCAAGTTTGATGTAAAACCACCACACGGTTCTTGAGATATTGACAAAAACAAAACGGGACGGACGGACGTACGGACGGACGTACGGACGGACGGACGTACGGACGGACGGACGTACGGACGGACGGACGGACGGACGACCCGAAAACATAATGCCTCCGGCCACTTCGTTGCGGAGGCATAAAAAGAACATAAATTCATTCACTATCATCATCACAATCAAACATAAAAACAAGAAAGTTACAGAACTCCACAGTATCGATATGTTTTCATGAGACAGTGCGATACATGTCGCTTAGACCACAGACTGCAAATGTAATAGATGAAACAGTAATATGCGAGATTTGTAGTAAGTTTTTGTGCATATATGTCAGGAAACAAACTATAAAATCCAACACAATGCGTTGTTTATGCAGTCTACGACAGGGAGTGCCAAATGATAAAATGTACGGTATGTCATGTTACATGTGATGGCCACTAAGACGTTTGTCTCTCCCTGGTTCATTCGCGGGGGATTCCGCTGGCACAGTTCTGCTGTCAGACAATGTACAGTCCCGCAACAGGAAATGGTGATCAGGTGAAACATGCTATACATGCATACTGTCAACTCAAGTGCAACATTTGGCTTCCCCGCAAGAAAAAAAAAACAGAAACAAAAACAGTAGAACTTGGCAGCAAAGATTAGATTTTTCACACTTAACAGCTTCCCATTGGGGGAAAACATGCACTGACGGCTAGGCGCATTATAATAGAGTACCTTGCTTCTCTCATCAAGCGGAAGTGAGTACCCTTACATTTCAAAACTACTGTAAGACCCAAGCCCTGTGAATAATTTGGAAGATCCCCTGCTCAGCCTGCTTGAAAACATTGCGGGGCTAACCAGACTTCTTTTTTTTTTTTTCTCTCTCTCTCTCTCTCCCTCTCTGAAGAGTCTTAAAGGTGGTACATTTTCACCAAAAGACTCAGGCTTTGTAATCTAGTATAAATGTGAATATTAATTTTAGATAATGTATACACACATAAAACACACACACAATTTTACACACAATTCTTTGAAGAATATGAGGTATGTAGTGTGATATACACAAGACATCAAAATCAACACTGCACACTGGCAGTAGTCCAAAGGTCCCTGACCAGTAAAAATCACTGTCGTACCAGTAACTTTTTCAGGAACGGACCAGTAAAACATGGAAAAACTGGGTACCTACTGGTCTAACAGACAGGTCGGACCAGGAAAAAAATAGGTTAGTGTGCTTTAAAAAGATTTTGGGTGTCTCCCTTTGTAACAAAAGACAAACTATTTTGGGAGGGGGATGTTTTTGTTTTTGTTGTTTAACTAGTAATAGATTGGTCTGTGCTAAAACATGACTTACACTTGGGAAGCTTAGAGACTTTGCCAGTGAGGACAAACAGATTATACAGTCTTTGGGATGAGGATACATTGGTAATTAATGCTAACTTTGGGTTGGCGTGTTGGTCATACGCACATGCACACCACAATCAGAAACCACAGGTAGACAGTCATCAACTGGCTAGACTCTTTTGTGATGCATCACATACAGTATGTTCAGATGTGAACACAGCTGTGTAATTCACTACATCTAAATACTGTATACGCGATATATTTCACGAGTCTAAATTTTCACGAATCAGGAACTCCTGACAATTTCGCGAGTTGTTAAATTTGCAATCGTGGAGTCCTGTACTGAACGGACAAATGTACATGCGTACGTCACATTCACATCGGGATCAGAGTTAATATTTTCGTGTGTCTTTAATTTCACGAATAGCACCCGTCTCGCCAAATTCGCGAAAATAAAAACCTCGTGAAATAGTCGGCGTATACAGTATACAAACAAGCTGCTAACAACCATCATCAAGACAACTAGGTTCCAGAAACCCATCAGTTCAATGCACCGCAATACACTTAAATTTCCCCAATGACAACACCTAATGTACTTGGCATGCATGTACCACATCTACAGGCACATTCCTGGAGCTAATGACATGGGCTTCTTATGCATTTTACATCAACCGATAGAACGTCTCTTATCTCCACTTCCGACTCATAAAACATTGCTGCAAATCAATTCATAGTCGTAAGTAATGAAACCTTTTGTGGAAAGGTTATTCCAGGACAAAGACAAAAATGTGGTTCAAATTTTAATAGCAAACATTACTCAGATGTCACAATTGAGAATGCATTTCGTGTGGGGATAGTTATCTTCTAATTTCTTAGAATTTATATACCTGGTTTATATCTGCTCGGTTTAAAATCATTCTCTTCTGAAATATATAACCGTGCATCACAAAACCAATAAAAAGTTGCACCCCTTGATTTTACATGAGGACTCAAAATAGGTGAACTGGGTCAACCAAGTCAATCTTGAGTTTTTCGTATTTTCTGATAAAGCTATATGTATTCTTCTTTTACACTGTAAATGTGAAAGTGTGTTTCAGCAGCTTTTCTACAACTTCTTTATTTGTGGAGTAGTGTAATCGGTTATGTCTTACAGGCTCCTTTTCATTTCTTGAGAGTTCTTAACACACTCTTCACTTTCAACTCTAATAACTTTTGAAAGGATGATGCTATAATGCTTTGAAAGTTGGCATTAATCATTGACAAAATGTGTTAATAGAGCATTCTCAATTTTCAGGTTAATCTGATAATCCCTTCATTGTTGTTGCCACCTTGATTTACATCCTGTTTTTGTCCAACTCATTGCACAGCTAGCATGGCTTGGTAAAAATTAAGTGCTTCAGAGCCTCTTTTCTCAGTTCACACTTTTCCAGAGTGTGTGCTTTCTTTCAAATATTTAGATTGGTTAGTAGAGTCTGTTTGAATTGAGTTATACATCATTTTAAAGCTTTGAGTCTGCTCTTTCAGAATCTGTCCTTAACTAAAAAAATCCATGCCTGGCAACGTTTTGTTGGTTTTGTGATGCATGGTCACATATGGGCATTCCTTCACTGCAAGCTGATGTCAGGAAGCCCCTCAGATAGGTTTCAGCTACTCTAACAACAGGACAGGGTAATTATCACTGCTGACACTGTGGTAAATTTTAATGGCATATTCCAACCTGCTCAGACAGAGTTGAGATGCAAACCCTCTTTTGCATTATCCCTGAATAACGAATCTGAAAGTGGCTTTCTGTCTCAGATAATATAATCGGGTCGGACAAATGCTACTGAAACACTGCTTTGAGAAATAGTAAGACACAATGAATGCTAGAAATGTAGATCTTGCATCTGTATGTTTAAAAGTCAGTATTATAAAACCTTTATGAAATACATTCATGTAATGTATTCATGCCATTGGAGCAACATTTTTTTTTAAACAAGAGCACTAAATATAGATATAACCACACGAAGATGGGCAGCTATTATGTGGTGATTCTTGTTTAATCTTCAGCAATCAACCACTGGCTCAAATGGCAAATGCGACATCTTTTCACACTGCTTGTATCTTCAAAAAGATGATGAAATGCAAACTATATATATATATATATATATATATATATATATATACATATATATACACATGTATGCAAACACTATGGAGGAGGCTGTGCTATCATAAGAGTTGAGAAAATCTAACTGCTCTCCAGTCAGTTAAACTATGCACTTTCCACTGATTTAGGTACAATTTTGTAAAGTCAGTAAATTCCATGTCTAGATCCAAACAGAGTGCTTGCATAACAAATACATGCAAGCTGCAGAAAGCATGGTTTCAGCTGTGATTGATACACAATTTTGTTGACAGATGCTGTTTCTGCAGCAGTAACTGTGGAGACGTGCTACTATATAGTACTATTCAGGCAAGTCTGGTGAAATCAGTGGTTTCTGGCTTGTCGTAGGCATTGGCGGGCGGGGTAAAGATAATTTGCATAAGGAAGAGTTTAGCTTAGATGCCTAGAAAGGGCGAGGCAAAGACGAATCATACAAGCCTTCTGCTCCAGGCAACCCAGCATGTCTTCTGATAAACAGTTGGTTGCTAGTAAACACAAGGAGTGGTTATTGTAAACACCTGGAATTTAAGAGCTATAAAATAAATGTGGTTCCAATTACAACCATAGGGATTTTCCCTAGTTAGGGGGCTTATCAAGTTTTATCTCTGGTTTCCTACATAATGCTTGGCTATGCTTCAACAAAATACAATAGAAATGCTATTAAAGACAGTTGTTACTAAGATTGCGAGCTTCTGAATAAATTTTCATATGCATATAACTCAAAAGCTTTATTGCTCTACCACTTTGAAGAAAAGCCATCTTTTCATACGAGCACCAGAACAGGTCAGTTTGGCGTAACACAAAATAATAATCTATATATGGATTCATCTTCATGAATAAACCAAGACACAGCATACTGTGGTTAAGCAGGCTTGCCTTGGTGTATGTCTGAGGTGGGTACTGTTCCTGCGGCGAATCTTTGAAGGATGAACAAGCATAAAAAAAACCCACTGGCACATGACTGTACTTTGGGAAGGACCCACCCTTTTCACTTTTAATGTAAAAAAAAAAACAAAAACACCAACATTCAATTGCAGCCTTACTTGTGATAAAATGTTTTCCTATTAGGTGTTTCTTACACTTGAACAGACAGCCACTAGTTTGTTGTTGTTATTGGGTTTGTGTGTGTGTGTGTGTTTATTGTTTGTTGTTGTTGTTGTTTGTTTGTTTGTTTGTTTGTTGGTTGGTTGGTTGTTGTGTGTTTTTTTTTTTTTGGAAGGGGGTAATATAATCTATTTTCATGCAAACCTAGAGATTTCTATTCACTGCAGAATCCACTGCAAATTTACTCCCCGGTTTCCATGGAAAGTCAAAAGTAACTCTCTGGGAGACATAAATACAGTTGCATATGATGTTCATGCACGCACTTCAAACAACTATACGGATTAACCCTCTGCTTTGAGTGTCTATTGGCACAGAAGACCCCATGGTGTTTTACATCCTGTCCTATTAATAGTCTCTGGCAATAGAAAGGGGTTCAAACAAACTGGATCAAGTGAGAGGAATGTTTAAGATGATGGTGTACACCAATCAAATTTTCTGCAACAAACACACATACACACACACACACACACCCACACACAGACCTACAGAATGCACTACTGTGCTAGAATCAACTGTCTGGCAAAAACATAGCCACATGTACATGCAATGCACACTATACATTCATATCAAGTTGAGAAGCATGCTTAAATCTAAATTGCAATTTAGGGCTGATGGTTCATTTACTTTAAAAATGTTAGAACAATATCAGTATATCATGTATGTCTGCACTAATAAACTCAATAAACTCAAGTCAAGTGTTTCTTTTCTTTCTCCACCCCAAACCTTTTAACTCCTCCTACCCTCCCCCCCCCCCCCAACAAAAACAATAACCTTGTGAATTCAAATTTTTCCTAGTTGGAAATCACTGTATCAAAACATTCTTGGGAAAACATCTCAAAGAAGCAAAGATGACCTCCCATCCCCCCCCCAAAAAAAAAAAAAAAAATCAATAAATCTACAAATAAAAAGGAAGAAACCAAAGAAACTAAATTGCATGAAAAAAAAAAAAAACCCACACACAAATGAATTTAAGCCATTGTCTCTGCGATATTGCTGGCCTCTTCTCTACCTAACTTGTTCTGGAGCATGGGGGTGGGGGGGGGGGGGGGGTGGGGGGCAGAGGGAGGGGGGAGGGGGAGGAAGTGAAACCAGTACAGAGTCTTTTGCAAATACAATTGACTGTCACCCTCAGATATCTCAACACTATCCAAGCAGGTTCGTCTGAACAGGTGAATTCAGACATACAAATACATGTATTGTAAATGCAGCGACGTCCAGTACGGAAACGTAACAAACAGGAAATATCGCTCTGTATGCAGGTGAATCTGCACGCACGTGCCGATGCTTCACCATCATGAAGTAGTGAGGCAATCTGGGAATCGGGTATAACCGTAAAAACTTACATCAGACAAAGAACAAGATGTCCTAATCCCAACGCCAAATGAATGGGCACTTTCACTACTGGATGCTGTCCTGTGGATCTCCCGCTCCCCCATCTGCACTTGGCAGTTTACGCGTAATTGGTTAATACTTCGGCTGGAAGAAAAAGTGACCTCCAAATCCGCCGTACTCATCCTCGTGGATTAGCAAATTGAGAGCAGCGTTTCAAGTTTCAGGCAGCCAACAAACCTGTCCCCGAAACTTTTCTCTCATTGTATATGACACAAACAATGCACCTGCCTGAAACATCCATCCACACAGCTGCGAGCAAAATTTCATAAACAATGGGGGGAATCAAAAAGTACAAAATTGCAGCCCGCTGGTAGTTCAAACAGAAATACACTTCTTGGTGCATTATGATCAACAAATCTTTTACTTTCTTTCAATTCAAACTGCTTAATCTTCAATTGTAGAAATTTATATATAAAGTTAGCAATTTTTTTTTTTTATGATTATTTCAGGACAAGAAGGATGCGCACATTATTCAATTTGGTATACAATACATGGTAGTTACAAATCAATGATTTAGCGGACTTTGAATAGTCATGCATATCACGTGGAATTAATTTAGACATACAGAACACAAACTAATGATATATTGGAAATTACGATTATAACATAACTTTTACTCTGTTTATCCAGCAACCACTAGATGATATTTCAAATAATAGTGCTTTGCCGTTAAAGAGCAATCCCTATTTCAATACCTACACAGTACAAATGGAGGATGCAATCTACACTGTGTCTGTTATATTTGATAATGACTTATTGGGGAGAAATAGCAACTGCAATACAACATGTTGCATTTTGGCACTGACAACAGTGACTAAGAAGCCTACTGGGGTCCTATTCACTATTTTCCAATAACAACCATTGAACAGCTGTCTCAAAACATACAAATAAGATTCACCTTTATTTATCTTTCAGGGGAGAGAGAGTGTGTGCTTATACATGGAATGACTGTTACTACAAGTCTTGCTTTGAATTGTTTTGCTGGAGTTCTAAAGGTTTGCATGTCACTTGTTATATTGTATGTTTTTTGATATTCTGTTCTGCTTTGATATAGGAGCACTTTCCACTTTCGGACCAGCAGAAGTTCACGCAATGGGGGCAAAAAACTAAAGGAGGCCTACTGATTTGCTTTCTGCAATAAACATACAGTTGAACCTCTCGTATCCGGACAAGTCGGGACCGGGGCTCATCCGGATAAGGGATTTGGCCGGATACGGGAGACTCAATGCTTTATACATGTACATACCGTATAATAGAGCTCTATGGTACATACACATACACATGTACTGATGTAGCCCATTGTAGTACCACATGTAGTAATGTGTATACTGCGACCTTTTCATTGTTACACTCAGTAACAGACCCCAAAATAGAGGTTCGTGTTTGCAAGCGGAAATCATTTTCTTTTATAAATTCTTGGGATGATTTACCTAAATAATTATTAAGAAATGTATCAAGTATATGTAATTCATGTGTGTTTCCTCCCGTAATTATTAAAAAAAGATAAAAAAAATCACGGCGAGATTGCGTCCGGATAATAGAGAGATCCGGATAAAGGGAGGCCGGATAATAGAGGTTCAACTGTACGTTCAAATGCCACAAGTACTGAGTAATATGTACAGTACCATGCCAGAAATTGGTTCAAAAGAAAAGCTGCTGCTTATTCCTGTATGAATAGATTCAAACAAAATAGGGAAACTGATAAGAAATGCACCATGAATGAAATTACATGTGGGACTCAGTAAGAGGACAAGCACACATTTTATATCACTAGACTTTAATGCAAATCTAGATATGAAGTGACTGAAATCAAGATACCTATTAAAGGAATTTATAATAAAGATACATTGGAAAAATGTATTAGTATGTCCATGAGAAAGAGAGTAAGAAAATAAAAGAATAGGAGAGAGAGAAGGGGAGAGACAGAGTGTGTGGATATGTATACGTGTGTGAGAGGATCAAATGGGACAGTTTGCGATGTTTCATTGTTTTATCAATTCTGCAACAAAAATAATATGAGGTGTATGAACGCATACATATCGTAAGTTTGATAAATGAGCGGTTGCACATCAAATTCAAGAGAGAGAAAATGCGAGAGATGACACACTACCTCCATGCACATAAAAGATGCAAGACCGTACTGTCCCTGCAGACCCATGAGAATTCAGAGCAATTGATTTTGTTTTTGTTTTGTTTTGTTTGTTTTTTTAGTTTCTCGTGGAAAAACACCAGTTGTTTCCTTGGAGAAGGCATGGTATTGCCCTCCCAATGTGACTTAAAGGCTTCATTACAAGGGTTTGATGCATCGTATATAACATCAGATAGAAATGATAACTTTCAAGGCAACTTCACACCCTTCTCATTCTCAACAGACGGTCAACACTCTTTTGGAGTGGTTATTTCTCACAGTGATAGCAGAATGGACAATAATATGAAAAACATGATAAAAAAAGCAATCCATAAACTCAGTCAGTAGGAAAATATAGAGTACATTAGCCTCATTTCTGCAGTCCTTGGTTAATATTTTCCTCACACGGCAGGCAGTAAATTACTGAGAAAAAGTTTGTGTATTCATCAGCAGCCGAGTAATTACCAAGCATTAGCAGTCAGTGTGCGAGCCTCTGCAAATTACCTTAGCATGGCATTCTACTTCATGGAATTGAAAATAACACTTTTAGTGCGACTCCTCATAAATATCCTATATACTATCATCATAACATCAACATGAGATAGAAGGTTTTTAAAAAAAAGTACCCTCAGGCGTGCACAATGCATAAAGTTTTTTACATATGTGATATATGTTAAAAGAAAATTAATTCTGTCGGTGTTTACTGATTTATTAAAACACTCTCTCTTTTTTTTTCCCCTTTTTTTCCCTCTCTCTCTCTGCTGTAGCTTTTTTTTCCTTTTTGTTCATCATGGCTGTACTCAACTGAGAAATCATCACATCTGTTCATGACATTGGTTTCATACTTTCGTCAATTAATATGTGTCTTACCTGATGGAATTCTAATTAGTTTTGAAATAAGTCACATAATAACATCAATATGATATGGAATGTACTTTTCATCTTGTTTTGCGATCTTATGTTGCTAGTGCTGTTAGATATTTGCAATAGAGTACTTTGTTTTGGGATTTCTACTCAATTTCAAAACAGGGAATTATTGCAATAGTCCCTACAGCTGCATACAGTAAGTCCTCCCTTCACTAGAATTCATGGATGTCTAGCACATGAAGAAAATGACCTCAAGTGCAGATTTCTATTCTTCAATATTGAGCTCAGAGAAGGGGAATTAGAGTTAGTGCTTTTTACTCGTGGAAAAACAAAAACAAAAACAGAAGGACACTGCGATGGCTCAGCTAACAGCCTGCGAACAGTTCTACTGAATGAATGTGAATGCACTTCACACAACATAGCAGCTGTTTTGCAGTGGCCATTGTGGGAGCACTATAATCAGATATTGAATGAAAACAAGTGAGCGAAGAAGACCATGGGCACTGCACTACTCTCACTGCTCAGACACAACAGTGTACAATGTTATACTGTAAAATTGGAAATTTTTGTGGTGTTGAAATTTTCGCGCATTTCATGCAACCCAAAACTAACGCGAAAATAAAAGAATGTGAATATTTTTGCTTGCTAGATGTTCCTGTAGTTGATGTCTTGTATGTTATGTCACTGGGAATTTGAACTGATGGTAATCAGAGGGCTAATCTTCATTCAATAGACCTACTCCCATCACACATCAGAATTTCATGCATTTATATACACATTTGTATTCTTAAACACAAAGGTTATCCCTGACAGTTCCATAGATTGTTGGAGGCTAGCCCAACTACGCAACAACTAATGAAATGCAAAGTGCATACAAAGTAAAGGATGACCAAAAAAAAAACAACCTGTTTTGCTACTGCCAGAATGAAAATCTATGCTGACATCTGAATTAAACATATGTACTACATTCAAATATTGAATATTCTTGGAGTGAAGATTACACATGGGAATCAGCTCATGCGAATGGGAGGCTATAGATGAGGGGGAGTGAGAAGGAGAAAAGAAAGAGACTGGAGCAAATCAATTAAAGCTTTCACTGGACTTGGATGCCTCCATTTTCTTTAATAGTAATCACTATGTTCTGTTGTAATTATATGGCCCCTTCATTTACACTTTAATGAAGTTCCTTGACCCTGGCCAGTGGCCAGTGACTATCATTAGGATTAACCTTCAAATCTCTCTGCATGGGGGAAATATTTTCTAATTTATATCAATACATAACTTTTAGAGGTGGATATTAAAGCCATTTTCTTTTCTTTTTTTCTTCTTCTTCTTTTTTGTTGTTGTTAGAGAAGGCCCTACATGTAGTGTTCTGTGTGTTTATGTCTTCAATACCTATGGTAGAGAGTGAAATACTATCCAATATTGCATTGATATCCGTTAGGAGTCAAATATCACTTTGACGTGCAAGTTTCTATTCATGGGTTATGATACCAGTATATATGGGAGCTCGTTTGTATGAGAATATCATAAAGTGTTATTACTGAGGAGAGCATACATATCAACTGGAGGTACAGGAGAATATAAACCTTGACTTGGATACATGGATATGATTTCTAACATGTAAAGTTAGTGAAATCAAGCATTCACATTTTGAGCAATGCCCCTGCTAATTGAACAGATGAACATGAATAATGAGATCTATCTCCTTCACTCTGTATCCATGCAATATACACATAAGATTAAAGGGATACTTTGGACGTTAAACAACAAATGGAATATCACATGATGCAGAAAAGAGATAAAAGAAATAAAAAAAAGAGATAAAAGAAATAAAGCCAGCAAACAAACAACAAGCATCATCATAGTTGCATGCATGTGTACTGATGGCTGAAGACGCATTGGAAATAGAAGAAAGATGTAGATTAACTTCGTATGGCAGATTAGTATTCATGATAATGTAACCAGCAAAATGAACCATGGAGCGATCAATGCAAAAGAATTCCAACAAAATATATTGCTTTTGACATGCTTACACATCCAGTGACATGCAGGTTGCTTCATCATCCGGACTGGGAAGAGAGTGCAAGGGGTACATTGTTAGGGAACAGTGCATTCAAATCATACACGTATTAAGTCTATTGTTTACTTCTGGTGATCAAGTATCTCTGTCTGAATCTATCTTTCAAACACATATATGGACAAAGACTTCAAACTTTAATCATGTGCATATATTCATCTATCTTATCAAATGTAAAACCTGCCTGCAGATTTAAGGACAATTAAAATTTAAAAAGAAAGCAGCGTCTCATTCTCATGCTCATATGACTATGGCTGATCCTCGCATTATGCACATTTTTTAATATCATTGGCTCAATTAAAGAATCAGAAGTACAAGCAACCACATGCTCCAAGAACTGTTGATACACATGCCATAAGCTACAATTTATACCAATTATCCCAATGTGTCTTGTGGTAGGCATGACATTGATTTTGACTGCAATCATTACAAAGTACAGTGCCCTATTACAAAATCTTGACTAAAAAGTTTTATTTAATAATGACAAGTATGCTTTCTGAATTTAGTGTTTATATTGTCCAATATTTATTTGACATAAAAACATGCATGTTCAATCCA
This sequence comes from Diadema setosum, assembly GCA_033980235.1. NCBI lineage: Eukaryota > Metazoa > Echinodermata > Echinoidea > Diadematoida > Diadematidae > Diadema > Diadema setosum. Next base: position 35,582,414 of record CM067063.1, read on the forward strand.
ATGTCCAATGCTAAATTTAGTGAATTCCTCCTTCATCTTAGATTGAAAACCAAACACTGGAACATATGTAAAGAGTAAAATTTCTGAATCTTAATCACTTGACCTTTGACACATGACCTTGACAAAATTTTGCTTAATCCAGGCACAATAAACATTAAGATGGATAGATAATTGAAAAATGACTCTTAATATAATGCCTCCTACATCACTGGTAGAAGCTTCACAGCCAGTTGAAAGAAGCCACAAAATTCAAATCCATCTTTATCCAATTTATCAATATTAGAAATGTTAATACCTGTTGTATTTCCAGTCCAACCAACAGTTACATAACTAGCCTTACAATACACTAAAAAGAAAGTGCATCATATGCTCCACATACCGATAGTCATGTAGATTCAAACCACACAGTCAGCAAGATTTAGCATTAATTGCTTTCAGTGACCATATAGACTGGTTTTTCCAAAATGCAACAGCTCCACCTCACTGCACTTTCAATAGTCTCTGACCATTTTGCAAGGAAACCATTCATTATAAACAATCTCCCCTCATAATTGAATAAGTTAGCAACTGCACTGCACTGGCCATAGCACACATCAAAATCCATTTCACTGAACTCCAGAGAGGTGGAGGTCATATTTCAGTCTTCTTTGCTTTGGAAAAAAATAAGCTCCTATTTTTTTCTGGAAGAATTAAAAAAAAAAATGCAATGAAGGGTGTGGCACACACTTTCTTTCTTTTTCTTTTTCTTTTTCTGTTTTTCTGTGTTTTTTGTTTTGTTTTCTTTTGTTTTGTTGTTTGTTTGTTTGTTTGTTTTTTTGGGGGGGACTTTTTTTTAAGGGGGGGGGGGGGAAGCCACAATATTCTCTTTCGACCTTGAATTCATTAATATTTAACCATATTATGTATAAGACCAAAGACTGTCTTAGACACAAGGTGTAAGTTTTAAACATGCAGCAGAGATACACGTTGTAGCAGTCATACACTGTACCTCAATTCCAAAGGAAAGAACTGAGTTCTTGTACCTGGTAATTTAACTTTTTTTTTTTTAGTACATTCATCAGGTTGTATCCATTTTCAATGACAAATAAGGAAATTTATTGAAACAAAGGATAAAATTGAGATAAAATGTCACATAAAGTGCTATATTCAGGCAAAAGTCATTCTACAGACCTAATGCTGAATGCATGCAGCAGACAAATGCAGTGCAACAGCACAAAATAAATTTATAACTAAACTTTAAAAAAAAAAACTGCATTGAATCATAGCATCATTTCTCAAATAAAAATCGATGTCTTATTTGAGAAAAAAAAAATGCATCAATATTGTAAAGAATATTCAAACGTTTACAAGAAATAGCAAGTTGAATCTTATCCTAAAGCACTACTTGCAAGTTTAGGTTGCATCATATGGTAAACTAATAATCTACAATGTTAAGTACTGCACTCACTTTCTTGGGTCCCTTCGGCTACTGACGAACTTGGCACACTCCTTCCTGTTGAAACGGCTCTCAATCCACTCTCTTCCCGCCTAATGGGTGCAACGAAGACAGACCAATTTTTGTTTGCCCTTTCATCCAGGAACACTCCATAAATACTACATCCTGTATATTAACAACTCAAAATATCATTTGCAATTGATATAAACACCATGCTTTATCATCACTTTAGGCCCCACATTTATTCAACATTAGATTAAAAATCAAAATATAATGTAACACATTGTGTTTCTTTTTTTTATCAATGAGTTCTTATATATTTGAACAATATATCAAGCCTCAATGGTTTTTGTTTGTTTCATATATCAACTACGTATTCCTATTCTGCCATGTCTGTCTACATGTATCTATATACTGCTATATATAGCATAATTTCTTTTGACCTTACATTAAGCTTTTCATTCACTTTTCTTTTTAGAGTATTTTAAATACTAATACCAGTAATATATTAATGAGATATGACTTATTACATAGTGACATAGCAACAAAGGAAGAATTCCAAGGTGATAAAACTAAAAAAGAAGACATACTAGTTTGCTCTGACAAAAGAAACCATTTTGTTAGAGTGAGAAGTCTTATTCTCTGCAAATGGTAATGGTAGATGACAGCAATTATTAATTATTGTTATTGTTATTATTATTATTATTATCATTATTATTATTATTATTTAATTTATTATTATTGTCGTTCTTATATAACACGGGGATACCTTTGGCAAGGTCTCTATGTGCTTCAGAGGAAAAAAATAAACAGGAAAAGATAATTACAGAAACAATAAAATGCCGCATAAATCTCTCATCTAATCACTACATCATTTTTGAACAGCTAAGTTTTTATTTGAGCTCATTGATGGATTGATGGATTGATTAGATACTAGTGTTCTAATTTGAATCAGAAAAAAAAAAACTTATCTTGTTGAGTTTTGATACATCAAACGAAAGAGCGTGTAGATTATACCACTACCAGTACAGTTGTAGTTAACGTTAATTGACCAAGACAAAATTTTGAAGAGATTTTTCAGAGGAAGTTTGAACATAGGCCTACTGAAATTTATGAAAAGACTACCAAGTAAACTTACTTGCACATAAGCATCTATGACTATCTTCCTTACAGCAATGACAATGTAACATAGTTGGGATTGCACAATATTAAATATCTTCACAAAAAAAATCACGCTCTTGATAAAACAAAATAAAAACAAAACAAAACATGGTGTTGTGAAGCATGCGAGTATCAACGTTGTATAAAGTATGCTACTAAACGACGTTATTTATTACTTAGTTATCAGTAGACAAAAGCAAGAAGTCACTGTCTTCACAAAGATTTTGAACATTTAGATATTTTGTCACTCATACTACTGGTACAGCAGTAGTTTCGCCGTAGTTTTCACATACTCTACCGCTTTAAAGCAGAACAAGTGTGTAATCTGATGGGCGAAATGTGCGAAAAAAATTGGGCAGCGGCAGCTCATCCGTTTCTAAGTTGAACCACACACATGAAAGTTCAAACATGGGACTAAGCTACGGCGAGCAGTCGGTCAAGTTCCAAAATTTGGAATAATTTGCTTTCCGAAAGAGAATACATTACCATTTTGGTCAATGTGGTCATTATCCAGTAGGAGTACAAATACCAGTCCCCACGTACTCATTTCGAGATCGAACATGTACTGAAAGAAGTAATTTGATAGTACTGTCTTGGTGGCACAACATTACATCCGACGTTCTAAATCTGCACAGAGTAGGATGTAGTAGTAAACGTGTGAGCGAAGCAAAGGGCGCCCCAGGAACGATCGACCGACAAAGTACCCGTACCCTGCGCTGCAGCTGCGCTTCTCCAGCTCACGAGTTTCTATCGCCTGACCATGAAGTGGAACTTGCCGAGTGTACGAAGCCGCGTGTACGTACGTGCTGATGGCAGCAGCACTGTTTCTGTGACTCGAGTTTTATGGACTACGAGTTCGACTCAACAGGTTTCAGACGATGAGTTCCTTCAAAGACGTTCACCATTGTGGTGAATAGAACCTATATTTTATGATCCCTTTCCTGGGCACACCTGTGCATGACTAAGCTGTTAGTTTGGGCGTTGAAATAGTTAGGCATTAATGTCTCCTCCTCCACTTTATTCTTCTTTCCCCTTTCTTTGTTCTTTCCCACTTGTTTCTGTTATTTTTACTTTCTTCTTCAAGGTGAGCGGGCATTGGGTTAGTTTTCAAACATTTCCATTTTCTCCCTGAAGTATCGTTTAATCTAATTCTCATCTACTCTACATCATCATCTACAAGCAAAATGTTATTGAAACTTACAAGAGCAAAAATAAATGGGTCTTCGTATTTGCCTAAACGTAAACATCGCGATTTAACCATGACTATAAACAGTTTAGCCCATTGCTTAAGGAAAACCGATAATGATATTTCGGAATCACCCTATCTCTGTTTAAAAACAAACAAACAAATAAACAAAAACTGATCAGCGTTAGAGTCCAAATGGGGCATGTAGCTGGGTTCGATGTAGCCTCAATGTGTTTAGGGAAAAACATTCAAAATATTGAGACGTTTTGATGTTGCTGGGAGAGACAATGAACCAGCAGTCGGAAACGCGTCAATAACAAAAACTTGAGGTAACAAACAATTTCCCCCGTCCCAGCAGAAGTGGAGTGCAGTGTCTACAAGCTATATATAGGTCTACCAATCTATATACAAAGTACAATGTTTTAATGCAAGCTTTGTCGTTGGTATAGAACAATACAAGAAATCTTACACTGTAAAAACATCGGTGTTAGATTTAACACCATGGGTGTTAAATTTAACACCGATCAAGTGTTAATAGAGGACCACACCCACAGGTGTAGAAAATGTATTGTGATGGTGTTGAAAAGTGTTCACCTGGCACTTCGTGGTGTTAATTTGACACTGTATCTGGTGATATTTTGACACTGTGCTGGTGTTAATTCAATAATGACACCGCACGGTGTTGATTTGATATTGCTGGTGTTAATGTCAATGGTATAACACCCGTCCAGCTTCAAAAAAACAAGTACTTTATCGGAAAATTCTTGATCGTCTTGTTGAAGTTCAAAATCAACAAGAAATGCAGTTACTAAGAAACTCTTCAAAAAACAATTTTATATTTTGAAATGACAACCGGAGGTGTTAATCTAACACCATAAATGAGCACCGAAAATTTAACACCAGCTCGGTGTTTCATATTTAACACCGGACTTTTTGCAGTGTATTCTGATTTTGTTCTCCACAGTAAGGACAACATAATACCAAAAAGGGCAAATAAGTACAAATGAGGAATATAATTCAACTAAAATTAGATAAAAAGGTTCTATACCGTGAACAGGAGCGCAGTCAATGTAATTATTTCAAATGATTTTGTAACACTAATAATTGAATTTCAACTTGGAGTCTAAATTGTGTATTGACTGTCGGAACATGGTAAGTGATGCGTTTTACAGTTTCAAGAAGGATATGAAACACTCCATACCAAATTAGGGAAGCTCAGCATAAAGTAATAATAACAATGATCTATACAAGAAATCTTACCTTGATTCTCTTTATTCAAATTTACACTTGAATTTAATTGACTATATCGATTTTCACTTCTTTCTCTTCAAATATGTACAAAAATTCACACAAGTTTGTTGTGATACTAATGCAACAGTAGTTACAACAAAGTGATGAAAACAACATTAATTGAAAAAGAATTTATAATCATGATTGGTTGTTATACGTTCATGGTCATTGGCTATCAAAAGAAATTGTCTCAAGAGTGTAATCATGTGAACTAAAATATAATGATTTAGTTCAGAATTCAAACTTTAGGACTGTGTGATTAAATGAAAGTTGAAGTTATACTCACCATTTCAATGAGAGCTAGTCCGATGATAGGTCAAGAGTGAGTCCAAAATTACATCAATTCCTCTTTGGATCAACTTCAAAAACACAATAGGGAGTAAAATCAAGGAATCCGGGAGTCAAAAATATAACGTATTGGGAAATGCACTAAACCATTCCCATGAAATCCCTTGCTCACTCCTCCATGCACATAATACCCATATATAGACTTTGTCACCCGGCTAAGATCCAAAAGGCAGCGCCAGCATTATCCTGGGTAAACAGTCCACCACTAGCCCGGAGAGTTGTGCGTTCCCGCCATCAGTCGATCCAAGAAATTGTTTGACAAGACGAAAGACTAAAGAGTCACTCAGAGCTAAATAACTTTAGACCTGCGGTGGTGCAACACGTGGGCATAAAGTTTCCACCAATCGCGTGCCAGGAAAGGGGAGTGCATGATGATGTCGATTATGTACCGCCGCTGTGCGCGTGTTGTCTCGTGTTTAGGTTATCTCCTGTGAGATCGCGAGGATGAATCACTTCTCTTTCTCCATTATGCATTGTGTATAAAGTAGTTAGCGTTTACAGAGAGCAACAGCTAATAGTGCATGAGTTGCGAATCGACCTCGTTTTAGTAAATTTGGCACGCAACATTTACTATCATTTTTTCTTCTCTCTTAGTCTACGCAAATTAGCCGCTATTCAACAAGTACAAAACGAAGTAATAGACTGAGATTTTCGTGCACAGTTGTTATCGAATTTCAGCTGTGCAAAACAAGGCTTCTGTTTAAATTGGGTAGATCGTGAATTTGGGTAAGAGCATGCACAGTATGCGCCAACTCTTTCTTAAGACGACTAACAAACAGACAAAGGAACAAAAAGGCAAGCCGCCGAACAAACAAAATAGTTTACAAAAATAACCCTCATTTTGGAAAGGCCTGGGATTACCATAATGAAAATAAAGAATGCATCAAATAAAACCAACATTTTTTACATTAATGAAACAAAACGGAGACAAAATGGCTCAGTTTTTTACCCATATCAAAGTCCCTTACGCTTATGTCACATGGAATATATTGACATTTTGAAGACAGTCGTGAGGTATACTTATTATGGAAATTATAAAATTAAAGTATCGGGCGTTTCAGTCAGATGACTGATGGTGAAGGCCTATTCATATTCTTTCTGTCAAACAGCAATGCATAGCTCTATATATCTAAAGAAGCAATAATGATATCGAAGCAAACATTATATGGGAGAAAACAGAGATTAGTTGATTGACGTCACAAGGGTATTAATTCGTCAGTACAAAGGAAGATGAGAATATAAACACACAATGTTGATACCTACGGTATGGGTCACCCAGGTCATACACAGGGCACAACACTTTAAGTAAGAAAGAGAGGGAGGGAGAGAATAGGAGACGGAGAGAGAGAGAGAGAGAGAGAGAGAGAGAGGGAGAGACAAAAAGGGGGAAGAGGGGTAGAGAGAGAGAGAGAGAAGGAGAGAGAAGAGGACAGGTGAGATCACATGCAACCATGTAACTCATGAGAGTCTGGTGTGTTTTTATCAGCTGTCAACGCTGCCGTCATAGACTATAGGATTGATCTCGAACGCTAAATATCTAGTGCTCTGAATAGTATGATGAAGTGCACTGCGAATTTAATCCCATCAATGATAACTGAGAAAACAGGTTTGTTTTCGAAATAGTTCCTGTAGGCCTTTTTGAATTGTAAGCATATAGATAATATGTTTTTCTGACAGGAAGTGGGAGAGAGACGACAGAAATATTCATCTTAATGATCAACTAAAAAATATCAACTTTTGTGATATAGCTGAAACTTTCTTTTCTCTTATTTTTTCAGCCAGTTTGTAACCAAAGACTGAGAGATTTATACTGCTTTGTCGACAATTGCAAAATACCTTGATTTTGTTTGTCCTGTTTTAATTTTTTGTTTGTTTTTTTAAGTAGGCATATTACATGTACCTGCTATTATACTTATTGGACGAAATCCAGAATGAAACAGAATAAAGGAACAAATACTATACCAGTTGTTTGAAACAGAAATGCGGAGGGATTAACAGTAAAGGTTTCGAAAATATTAGGCTAGCATGAATACCTGCCAGCGAAATGTGTTTGCCAACTATCATGGTTGGCCTCTGCATTTGTCAAAGGCGATGTATATCTGATGGGCTACACTGCAAAAACATCGGTATTAGATTTAACACCATGGGGATGGGTGTCAAATCTAACATCAATCAAGTGTCAATAGAGGACTACACCCACAGGTGTAGAAAGTATGTTGTGATAGTGTTGAAAAGTGTTCACCTGGCACTTCGTGGTGTTAATTTGACACTGTGATAGCTGGTGATATTTTTGACACTGCGCTGGTGTTAATTCAATAATGACACCACATGGTGTTAATTTGATATTCCTGGTGTTAATGTCAATGGTCAAACACCCGTCCAGCTTCAACAGGAGACCACACCAACTGATACTGTGGTGTAAATATGTTAACACCCTTTTTCAAAAATCATCGTGATCGTCTTGTTAAATTTCAAAATCAACAAGAAGAACAATAAGTAAGAAACTATTAAAAAAAAAACAATTTTGCATTTTGAAATGACACCCAGTGGTGTTAATCTAACACCATATTATGAGCACCGGAAATTGAACACCAGCTCGGTGTTCCATGATATTTAACACCGGACTTTTTGCAGTGTATTGACAAGGATTGAAAGAAAGTGAGGAATATTCCGGGATTATGGTACGATTATTTTTATTGTAAAAGATGAATAAAATGAATGAGACGTTTAGTGCCTATGGATAGCATGACTTTGTTATGATGTTTCCTGGTTCATCGATGCATGGAGCGACACGCCGAAAGATTACTAAGTATGATTTTTATAAACATGATCAACAAACTAATAATGTATATAGACATACATGATACGTGAAAACAGACAGACAGACAGATAGATAGATAGATAAATAGATAGATACGAAGTATATAGATAGATAGGTGAATTGATTAATTAATTATTGATTAATAATGATTAATTGATTAGTAAATAAGTGCATGAATAAATAAGTAATCAATATATAGTTAGATAAATAAATCAAATAAACAAAAAAGATAAATAAATGAATTAACAAATAAATAAATAACAAATTAATTGATTACAAAATGAATCAATGATTCTTTGACAGATGGACCAGGTAAAGTCGTGGGTTAACAGACAGGTAAAGATCGATAACATGATCATGGGATCAAGGAAGAGAGATCCACTAGGACACATTCTAAATAACTGCGTGTTTTTTATATGCTCATTTAATAATTTCATTTTTTTTTCTTCTAGAATATATGCATCAAGATTTCAGACTGAATATTTACACAAGCTATAACCAATAGGCACATCAGACACGTGTAATGTTAGTTTACAAATTGAAACATGAAACATGAAGGAGCCTCTATATATCATTTATTATGAAGCAAGCTTGTTATAATTTCAGGTTCCATTAAAGCATTATGGCGTTATACATCGTACAATGACAGAAGATATTAGACATAAATTAATAAGATGTGGTCCATGCACATCCCACATCTTGACCCTCCCCCCCCCCCCAAAAAAAAACAACAACAACCCACGAACAAACAATTCAACAGCAACACACGCATACACACACACACACACACACACACACACACACACACAAACAAACAAACAAACAAACAAACAAATAAACACTAAGGGGTTAGAAATCGAGAACGAGAGGAGTTTAAGATTGTGCATAAAGAGTACGATTCATATAATAGTTGCATAAGAGTTGTGCCTGTATTAGAGGACAGAGGGAAAACACCTTGTTGGTTTTTGTTTTTGTTTTTTCTGGTGGCCTCCAATATTACAATCAATAGTAGCTAGACGTGGGGAGAAAACAGAAAAGTATATGGAGTAAAGCATTATCACCGCAACATCTGTCTGATTGCATATCAGTGTTCCAGACAACACGTCAGCAGCGGATTATTGCAGTAACATAGAAGTAGATCGAGAGAGGTATATACCTCACTCCATGCAGGCAATGCTGGAGTTAGTGAGATACGACTATATAAAGTCATACCACTTAGCAGGAGACCTGTCATTTCGAATGTGTATGGATTACAAAGTCGCACATATAGATGTTTATATGAGATTATGGAGCATAAAAAATGTAATTAAACATACAATTATGTAATATATATATATATACATATATATATATATATATATATATATATATATATGTATATACGTGTATATATAGATTTATAGATAGATATATATTACATTATCGTGATTGTAAATGTGCGTCCTTGTGTGTGCATGTATACGTGTTTACTGTCTTTCTTTTTTTCTATCTCTTAAGCAAATTGTCTTTTTTATGCAATTTGATTTTCCCTTTTTTATGAGGGGACTGCATAGTATATATACAAGCTTTGCTTTTTAGCAGTCCCTTCCATTTCCAGTAATTTTGTTTCTGCCTTTACCATAATGATATAACATTTATTTTTATCTCTGTTAATACACTACCCGTGTCTTTATTACATGTTATGATGTTCATCACATTGTTGTACCGATTTTGTGACATAATTATCATATATATATGCCAACATTTTATTGTATTCCTAATAATTTGTTTGTTGGAAATGAAATAAAGCAACTTGAACTTATACATACATATAAAACAGTGATATAAAAATGTCTTTCTGTACATCTAATCGTTATTAATTCAAATTCACATTGGATACTTGCAATTAAAGATTGCCTCCTGAATAGACACATTATTTTCATAATTATACTGATGGTTTGGGGCAGGTTGGCATGGTGGGACTTTGGATTATGTTGGGCTTAGGTTTGCAACTCCTTTGTGAAATAATGAAAAGCTTCTTAATATAAAAGAGCATACAATCCCAAGAGGAATTCAAAATTTATTAGATGAAAATATATGTTGAAATGGCCGAGATATCCAAATATATGCAAATAAATTGTCACTGAATATTGAGAAGCCAAAGTATATGTTTTTCAGTAATTCTTTAGATAGATTACCAGGTAATGTTATATTTGACACTACTCCTCTAGAAGAGGTTTCGTCTATTAAATTCTTAGGTGTTTGTGTTGATAATAAGTTATCATGGAAGTGTCACATAAACAATATTTGTAAAGTAATTGCACGTAACATAGGCATAATGAATAGATTGAAATATTATCTTCCTTCTTCGGCTTTGATTACGCTTTATTCAAGTTTGGTATTGCCGTACTTGAATTACGGAATTCTTGCTTGGGGGAATACATATTCGACATTGTTAGATAAACTTTTAATTCTGCAAAAGATGGCGCTCAGAATCGTTTTTAACCTTCATATCCGAGCACATACTGACAAGCTTTTCCTTGAGCACAAAATTCTGAAAATAAAAGATTTGTATTTGTTTCAACTTGGTCAATTTATGTTTAATTACAACTGCAATCATCTACCCAAAATATTTTTTCTTTATTTCACCGTATAACAGCCACGTACATAATTATCCCACTAGACAATCTGAAGAATTTCATATTCCCTTAGTTAGAACTGTACACACTCAAAATACATTTGTTTATACCGGACCAAGATTTTGGAATAGCTTAGATAATGATCTAAAAGAATCTGTGAAGTTAATTACATTGAAGTATAAACTCAAAAAATATTTGTTTTCTAAATATACCAGTAAATTCTGTTCAATGAAAAAAACCCGTCATGTTTCACTTTTCCTTGAGATTTTGTAGTGTGTCCACAGTCCTTTTCCATCCCTCTCCTTTTCCTTCTCTATTCTTCCCTGCTCCTTTTTCCTCGTTCTTCGTTGTCCAGTATCTGTCTGAGTGCATTTCCTCAAATTCTGTTATTTCTGTGTATTGTGTTATTGTTGTTGTTGTTGTCGTCGTTATGTTTTTTTTTTTTTTGTGGCCGATTGCATATCTTCCTTTCCGTTCAATTTTCCTGGCACACCTGGCCCCATAGTGTCTGTGCCACAAATGTGATATGTTATATAGTTTATACGTTTGCATCCTACAATCCTAGTAAGTATTGTTCATTGTATCAACATCATTATCAATGAGTAAAATGTACAATAGTATATAGAAGAATTTAAAATGAATATGCCTTAATGATATAACAAATTGGTGCTGTTGTTGTTTTGTTCCAGTGTTCCACGTTTTACAAACGTGGCTTTTTTAGTGGAACACTGTTTTCCATCATTGTGATTATTTACTATTTTTGTTGCCATGACAAAGTGCATTGTTTCTTTTTTACGACATCATTCGTGTATAATATACTTTATTTTGTATTGAAAAAATCCTTTATCGGACGAGTGTAAGAGAAATGAAAAAAAATGTATCACTTTGGATTATGTCAACTTTTTCTTTTCTTTTCTTTGTGATGATGGAAATAAATAAACTATTGAATTGAATATCGAGAAACATAATTAGTCCTAATACTAGATGGGACCCACCTTGTATTTATAGGACCACTTTGTTTTTATTTGTTTTTGGGTTTCACAGCTACTTAAAAAAACATTTTCACGAAATAAACTTTGAATACCTCTAAGAATTGTAATGCTCTTTAATATTTTATGAGTGGTTTCTAATTGTGTCACAAAAAGTTAAAATCTGAATTCCCCCCGCTCAACCAAAACTGTACCATCCCTTTAAGTGCAAAAAGAAAAAAATTCAAGACCAATGTATCCCGGCCTCGACAGACTTAGGCCTACTAGAAACATAAAAACAACTTTAAGTTTCCGGAAATGTGATTTAGAACTTGATTTAGATGATGGGAAAGATGAGAGCGGCCGGACAGTGAGTATTCAGCGGTATTCACCTTGAAAAGTGAAGGGATTTTCCCCCCTATGGATCGAGGTGCCTATCTTGCAATCATGACGGTTGCTTGCCTCTGTTACAACACCAGAAATTATCTTTAAACTGATCTAAATCCATGGTAACAGATGTGATTGACGAGGAACTGTGTTTTCTGCTCAGTGATCTTGCGCGGACGGTTTATCGTAACACGTGAGGGATCCAGCAATGTGATGTTATATAAAAGATGCGCGCCTGTTCGTTTGATCGATATCTTTGTATTTATTTAAGATGTTTTTGTTTAATTTTATCCATCACGAATCATTATCTTAAGTAGAGATGACGAACGCACGTGTTTGTCATCTTAATGAACGATGTCCTCATTTACGGACAAGGTTCTGTGAGATTTCTCTTTCGTAGTAAAGTTGTTTTGGAGGCCTAGATAGTGAAAACCCTGTGAGCACAACAGTTTCATTTTCATAATCACGTGAAATGTCGCCTGGATTACGTTCGAGTTAGGAAGTTTTGATATCAAATTACTCATCGCAAAAGCAGCGGGCATGTCTATGTTTTTAATTTGAGATTCCTTTTTTTAATATTCTTCCCATTTGAGAGATTTATTCTCATTTTTTTTTCAAACCTATATGTGCAGTAGCTGTTATTTTTTCTTCATTACCATCATTAGAGATGTAGTTATCCATGGTGGTGTGATATATTGCATTTTTTTTTTCGAGCATCGAAAAATACAAAAACATCCTATATACGAAACAAAAAGAACATGAGACAATCAACATCTGCGAGTGCAAGCGCTATATCTACTTCATGTACTGGTATGTTAAATTTCAGTTTCTCCTAGTTTCCAAGTTTTCAGCTTCATCAGTCTAGAAATGTAATTACTAAAAGTATTAGTGCTCATGAATTATGATGCGGTGTGTTTATATTTCTCATTGAAATGTATATACAAAACATGAGCATAGATATTATTACATTTAAAGGACAAACAAATGATATTTCATTGCCTTCTATTTCTTCTTCCCATAACGGATAACACCACGAATCTAAGGACGAAGCCTGCAGGACTGTATGCAATCGCGTCCCCAGAAGTGCGTATGTGGCGGTAAGGTTATGTTTTGCGCTGAAGACCTTTTTTTTTTTTTTTGCTTGTCAGCTTAAGATACCCAGAAGTGGAGGGAGAAAGATGAGATGAAGACCTTTTTTTTTTTTTGCTTGTCAGTTGAAGAAACCCGGAAGTGGCACCAGAAGTTGCGCAGAAGGCCTTAATTTTTGTTTTCTTGTTAGCTCATGAAACCCGGAAGTGCCCCCCCCCCCCCCCCCCCCCACCCACACACACACACACACACTTTTGAAAACGCTCCGCCAAGCGTGAATTGTGATAATTTCCAGTCCGCTCCACGAGTGGACAAGTTTCATGACACGTAGATCTATGCCTGTTCAGTTTGTGACACTAGTTGGCGCCTTTGCTACTTGAGTGTCGTGGCTTTTTCTGTCCCCAGTCACTGCTCAATCAGCTGTTCACCAGTACAGTGGGGATCGGCAATCGCGGGAAGTTCGTAGCTGAGCGCGCGCCTTGCCGCCCGAGCTTGCGATCTTTGTCAAGCCTGCATACCGTACACCCGTCGGCCGTGTACACACCCGGTACCCAGCATCACAGGCGGTCCGTGCGGATGCGATGGGCCGGGTGGTGGCTCGCGAAGCAAGGCGCTAGGCGGCAGAGCAGAGGGGAACGAGTGAACGTGAGTGGCAGCGACCTACCTATAAATTTACTGTGAGTATTACTCATTAGTCAATATGGTGAAACCCTTCATCATGTACTTTGCCGAGAAGATGCTAGAGCCGTAAGTCTAGTCTAGTTCTGGTTAGTAAATAGACGTGGGTTTAGTGTGTCAATCCATACCTGATCCTGTGTGTAGGTAGAGACTGATCGTGACTTGACAACCTGCTGATGAGCAGAGCCAGAGTGCTGCAAGTTCAGGCCAAGGCTCTCTGCTCTGCTCAGCTCTGCAACCCGTCCCTATACCGTGTGCGCGATACCAGTATTCCCTTCATATGCTCAGCTTCTCAGCGGAGCCAGCACTTCACTAACTGTAGCTATACAATTGTGTGACTGTTGGTGAATGATATCGGTTGTTCTCTCAAGATCCAATTCCAACTGAAGTTCATGAGAGACCTAGGGATGTTTCTCGAAGAATGGAAGTCGAACTTAAAATTTAGGATTGACTAAGTTCCGCTAAGTTGTGGTATGCCAAGCACAGGCACAGGTCAGGCTCCCTGGACCCTGTTCGATAATCACCACCCACTTCAAATTTTCATTTATGTTTACTGAATAACTCCTTCATTGGGGTATATTTATTTTATCTTGCATTATCCATGGCTGCATGTAAAAAAAGTCTCCAAATCTTTATTTCTATTAGAAAGTTGAGCAACATTATTGAAGACACACAGCATATCATAATTTTAGTGAATCTTAAATTTTAAGATCGTAGCATCCTACATGTGAATTTTTATGACTATAAAATGCCATTCAGCCTCTTTTAAGGTGTGATCAGGAACATACTGGCCTACACAGATGAGATCACAGATAGTCACTTGATGTTTTCACATGTGCATGTAGAATTTGTTTTTTAGCCTATGCTTTTCACAGTGTTACAGGAAATGACAGAGAGTTCCGTGCTTAATCCACCACATGCCCATCCATCAACACACAGAGCCACAGTGAAAACTTTAAATTCTTGTCAAAGATCTCTGAAAGTTGTTGATTCTGTCATGTTCAGTATGTTGTGTGACCCATCTGTGAAATTTCAGTGGTGCGCTGTGCTCTGTTCTCTTTCCATAGAATTTTTTTTTGTAAGCTATGTGTGTAATCCATATTTCTTCTTTCTCCTTCCTCCCTTCTCAGGAAAATGTATCCCTGTACGCTCCCAGAGTGTGTTTGTGCGGAGTTCACAGCAGGCAAAACGCAGCTAAAGAACTGTGATACATGCAAGCACGGCTGGGCCGCCCATGGTAATTTTAACCCCTAGTGTGCCAGGGGCTCAGTGTCGAGTGACAAGTTTATTTACTTATCCAGACTAAACAGCACTTTGACTCCAGTAAGAGACATTCTTTACAGGCAAAGAAGTAAAAGTTTTGACCAAAAGGATTAATGAAGAATATAATACAATTTGCAGAAATTGATAGCAAGGTATCATGATCATAGACAGTGATATGTCTATGATCATGTCTATATATGCTTATTGTCGATATAGATGAATGTGACATTCTGTTACAGGCAAGTACACATGGAGGTGATGTGTCAAGGGTTTACTATAGAATGAGGAATGTTCACATGCATTTTAATTTTGCAAATTTTGCAAGAGCCAAGATTCACGAAAGTAAGATGGATGCGAAAGTTTCTGCCTAAACTATATGCATTGAATGCCTGTGATAATTCACGAAAAGATCTTGCTTTACAGTAGACGGTGAATATCTATGATTGGTTAGCTAATATGTATAGTTAGAAAAAAAGTTTGCGATCTTGGACACATTCCCGTCAATATGTAGGGACCTAGATACAAAATTCCATTGGAACTTATCCTGTCTGAACCACATAAGGAAGAAAACACATTTGATGGGTGCATATAACAGGACTGAAGACAAAGAATACCAACTAGGTCTACATTATCTTGAGTAACATTCAGCAATTTGTCAATGCAACTACTGCTCAGGAGAACAAAAAATTTTAAACAGCAATGATGCCTTCAATGAACCAGGAATGACAATGTACTGTGTGGGTAACAATAGTATCCATTCTCTATCCATCTTGATGTCTTTAACACAGATTCGATTACAGAGGCACAGGCCAAAAAAGTAAGTTCTCATTTCCACTATCTTGCCTAAAAGATTGTAAATATGGTCTACATTTGTGATGTATTTTGTGCTTTGCAATTGGTAAGTGCACAATTGAATTAAAGGACACAGTATGAAAAAAAGGTTCCTTGAGCCTTTCAGTGCATTTTTATGGGCATTTATACATACCATACCAGGTACAAAGATAATTAAATGTCTGAAAAAGCGTGTAAAAGGTCAGCACGCGTAATCATATGGTGATAATGATAATAATGATATGTACTTGTGTGAAAGTAGTTGGTAGTTTCATTTGAATGATGTATTGGTGTACAAGTTGGGGGTTTGAAATGTACAGTATACAAATGACGCACAGGTCTGAGTGCGTCAGTCGGAATTGTGTGCATAAGGTAACTATGGAATGCTTAACCCACGAGGCGAAGCCGAGTGGGTTTAGGCTAAATTCCATAGTTACCGCATGCACACTATATTCCGACTGACGCACGAAAAGACATGTGCGTCATTTGATTTATAGAATGGGTAATTTTCTTGTCAAAAACCCAGTTTTCTATCGTGTTACCCGATGAAAAAATTACTGGATGCATTTCCTTTTGGCTTGCCGTAAAGGGCATGCATCGCCGTACTTACCGTTTTTACTGGATGCATGGCCAGCCATGCATCAGTTTTTACTGGATGCATGGCCAAGCTGAGTGCGCGAACGCTTGCTTTAGTGCGCGAACCTTTGTTACAAGTACGCGTACTCTTGCTAAGTGCGCGATAACATGTTTACCACTGTGACTCAGCGGTGCGGCCAGTAAAAATGAACCCACAGCTCTCGACCAATCATATCGCAGGATTCTCGCTACCCATTCTATAATATACAAATGACGCACAGGTCTGAGTGCGTCAGTCGGAATTGTGTGCATAATGTAACTATGGAATGCTTAACCCACGAGGCGAAGCCGAGTGGGTTTAGGCTAAATTCCATAGTTACCGCATGCACACTATATTCCGACTGACGCACGAAAAGACATGTGCGTCATTTGATTTATAGAATGGGTAATTTTCTTGTCAAAAACCCAGTTTTCTATCGTGTTACCCGATGACAAAATTACTGGATGCATTTCCTTTTGGCATTCCGTAAAGGGCATGCATACCCGTACTTACCGTTTTTACTGGATGCATGGCCAGCCATGCATAAGTTTTTACTGGATGCATGGCCAAGCTGAGTGCGCGAACGCTTGCTTTAGTGCGCGAACCTTTGTTACAAGTACGCGTACTCTTGCTAAGTGCGCGATAACATGTTTACCACTGTGACTCAGCGGTGCGGCCAGTAAAAATGAACACACAGCTCTCGACCAATCATATCGCAGGATTCTCGCTACCCATTCTATAATATACAAATGACGCACAGGTCTGAGTGCGTCAGTCGGAATTGTGTGCATAAGGTAACTATGGAATGCTTAACCCACGAGGCGAAGCCGAGTGGGTTTAGGCTAAATTCCATAGTTACCGCATGCACACTATATTCCGACTGACGCACGAAAAGACATGTGCGTCATTTGATTTATAGAATGGGTAATTTTCTTGTCAAAAACCCAGTTTTCTATCGTGTTACCCGATGACAAAATTACTGGATGCATTTCCTTTTGGCATTCCGTAAAGGGCATGCATACCCGTACTTACCGTTTTTACTGGATGCATGGCCAGCCATGCATAAGTTTTTACTGGATGCATGGCCAAGCTGAGTGCGCGAACGCTTGCTTTAGTGCGCGAACCTTTGTTACAAGTACGCGTACTCTTGCTAAGTGCGCGATAACATGTTTACCACTGTGACTCAGCGTGCGGCAAGTAAAAATGAACACATAGCTCTCGACCAATCAGATCGCAGGATTCTCGCTACCCATTCTATAATATACAAATGATGCACAGGACAGAGTGTATCAGTGAGAATTGGATGCACGAGTTTAACTTTGGAAATGTTAAAACCCACAAGTGCAGCGAGTGGGTTTTAAACTGTTCCAAAGATAAACGAGAGCGTCCAATTCTCATTGATCCATAAAACAGGCCTGTGCATCATTCGTGTTATAAAATGGGCCAGTAAATTCATGAAATACAACCATTTTCCCCATCATGCGTCCGGTAAACCTTCAACACTGTACAAGACTTGAGTTGTGCATTCGGATTTTACCAGATGCATGGCCATGCATTCGGATTTTACCGCATGGCTCACTGTGGATCAGTAAAAATCAAGGCATAACAATTGACCAATCAGATTGCAGAGATTCTAAAGCCCATTTTATAATGCCATATGAGCCACACCACATAAAAAAAATGGATGTGTGAATTTAGACTAGAATATGTCCATCAGGAAAAGTGACAAGTGTCGTTGTCCACATTAACTGCAAGACTGCATTGCCGTGGAATACAATTCACTATGTAGTATGATCAAATTTTCATGATATTTTCAAAGATTCGAATAAAAGGTGCAAAGAATGGGACACCATGTCAGAGTGGTAACTGTGCCTGCGGTAACTACCAGCGCCCGCCTGGTGTGGCAAAGACGTCGTGGCTGGCTGCCTGCGAGAACTGCAAGCACTCCGAAACGGAGCACCGCTACCCGACCAAACTCGACAAGCTGAAGAAGCACAACCATGAGAGGGCGGCAGACAATCCCTGTGTGGGTTGTGAAATGCATTGTCCTGGTTTTCAGTATCCGCCAGACAGGTACGTACGGTTTACTGCAGTTATAACAAAGTCTTGGAACTGGCGGTTTTCTTTGGTTATAACCAGACAGTATAGTATGTAAAGATATATAGAAGATTATTTCTATATCTGCATCATGGGGTATTTTCAAAATAGGGAAGATCAGGCGTCTGCTTGATCAATCATCAGCTGAGCTGCTCGTCCATGCCTTCGTCTCCTCCTATCTGGACTACTGCAACCCCCTCCTTGCCGGCCTCCCTCTTTCTCACATATCCCCTCTCCAACGTATCCAAAATTCAGCCGCTAGATTAGTCTCCCTTAGTAGGAGACATGACCATATATCTCCTGTTCTCCGCTCACTACATTGGCTTCCAGTCCATTCCCGTATTACTTTCAAGATCCTACTTCTGACGTACAAAATCACACGTAATCTTGCACCCATATATCTTCAAAACCTAGTCTCTCTCCGCTCCTTCTCTTCTGCCAGACCCCTCCGTTCATCTTCCTCTCTCCAATTACTTCATGGCCCACGTACAAAAACCCGTTATGGTGACCGAGCCTTCTCTTCCATTGCTCCCACTCTTTGGAATAAACTTCCTCTGTATATTCAGAATGCCTCATCTGTCGAATCATTTAAAATTCTTCTTAAAACTCACCTATTTAATCAGTTGTAAATTTTTTTTTTCTCCTGGAGGCGCACACAGTTATCAATTATTGTACCATTGTATCACATGTATTTTTCTTTTCTTTTCTTTTCTTTCTTCTTCTTTTGTTACTGTTAACGCTGATTTTGTTAATGTTATTGTGTTTTCTAATCTATTTGTATGAGTAGCAAAGTGCGCTTAGAAACGTCAGTATGAAGCGCCATATAAATGCAATTATTATTATTATTATTATTCGGGGACTTGAATTTTGATTTCATAATAACATTTAATAATAAGAACTTCGTTATAACTGTGCTTGTGCAGTAGCCAATATATTTGTTTGAGGAACAGCAGCCATTATTTCAAAGGTGTCCTTTTTATTTTTATGCCTCTGCCACGAAGTGGTGCCGGAGGCATTATGTTTTCGGGTTGTCCGTCCGTCCGTCCGTCCTTCCGTCCATCCGTAATGAATTTTGTGGACAAGGTAACTATCAAAACCAGTTGAGGTATCCTAATGAAACTTGGCATGTATGTGTGTTAGGGGGTGAAGTTGTGCCTATCAACTTTTGGGTGCACATGCTCAAGGTCAAAGGTCAAAAGGTCAAGGTCAAATACATAAAATTTCACTATTTCCGCCATATCTATTGAATGCCTGAAGATATTTTCTTGAAACTTAGTGTATACATGTATTACCCAATAAAGATTCTCCGGTGAAAGTTTGGGTCATGAGGTCAAAGGTCAAAGGTAAAAAGGTCAGGGTCAAATACATAAAATTTCACTATTTCCACCATATCTATTGAATGCCTGAAGATATTTTCTTGAAACTTAGTGTATATATGTGACCCGCGACAACGGTTTCAGGCAAAAGTCGGGCATTTTGAAAATTCATTTTTTCACTGAATCACATTGCCCATTTCCTAAGCTTTGCATTGATATAAAACACTTGTATTCTTCGGCACCATAAATGGGCATAGAAAGCGAAATAAAATGCACTTTTTAAGTTGTTAGCCAGACAAAATTGCGAGAAAACGGGCTTTGAAGATTCACCTCTTACTCAAAGACAATGTCCGAGCGGCGATGCGAGGTGAGAATCACCCATCCGTACGATGGTGCCAATCGATGTGAAGCTCCGCCTCTAGCAACCACATCGCCTTCTGATTGGCTCACTGAGAGAGTCAAATATCCCGGGCACCCTTCCTCGGAGCTCAGCGTATGGAGACGAAAAACAATGCGGTTCGCTCGGGTTCGTTTTACCAGTACGTCTTTCAAGATGGCGGATACGATAATTGCACGTATGGTGTACATGTGTATGGTGCACGCATTACGCAATGGCATCCACACGCCATGATCTTGTGCATGTAACAGGAGCGGGTGGCGAATCCACACATTTACAAATCGCGTTTTTATTGTTGTTGATTTGACTTTGGTTGGCGACCCTTTTGAAGGCAGAAAAATGCCAGAGCTGGCAAGGGTCACGCTTCCTTTTTGATTTGTTTTTACAAGCCGTGCATATGTTGCCTTGATCGGTGGTGTTGATTATATCAAAACAAACAAACAAACACGTACCACTTGTTAGTTTGGTGCGATCTTGATGTGTAGTATTTCAATATAACAGGTTACATGCGACCTCTCCTTTCCTCTCATCATCCTTCCCTTGAGTCGGTCTGCTGTCATAATTTTTACTACATGTACAAGTAGACTTTTTTTTGTCTTTTTACACGATTATGTCGTGCTACATGATTTTTTGTTTCACTTCCGTTGTCGAACATTGCGGTAGAATAGTTTGGATAGAAAGCCAAACGAAGAGCACGTACTACACAGCGAGCGTATAAACCACTATAGCAAGAACAATGGAGCATGTACATTGTAATCATGCACGCGTGGACAAAGCATTCCCAAAACGCTGCAACTGGTGTCTCCGAAAGCCGAATTATGTAAACGTGTGCGACGCACCAGCCAATCGCATGCGAGACCCTGCGCCGTAGCAACGCTGGGGATATTGGCGCGGCGTTCGAAAGAAGCTCGAAATTGACGAGTGCGATTCAACATAGGGTGCTTAAAATTTCATTTTCGATAGGAAAGACGTAGTCTTATGCTATGAAATTTAGTGTAGATGTAGAAAACATATCAAAGATTCGATTTCTGCAAAAAACCCAAATCGACAAAAATTATGGTAAAAATCTTTGTGCCCCGCCTAGGAAGGAATTTGCTCTTGCGACTTTTGCCTGAAACCGTTGTCGCGGGTCACATATGTATTACCCAATTAAGATTCTCTGGTGAAAGTTTGGGTCATGAGGTCAAAGGTCAAAGGTCAAAAGGTCAAGTAAAAATATTAAAACTTCTTTTTTTTTTCTCCATACCTTGGAAAATTGTTCAAGGTATCTTCATGGAACATAGTTTATACATATACTGACTGGAAGTGATTATCTAGAGAATGTTGGGTTCATGGGTCAAAGGTCAGGGGTCAAAGGTCAAGTGCAACACTTCAAAATGTTACTATTTCCCTCCTATCATGCAATGCCAGCAGGGTTATTTTTTTTTTTTACACTTGGTGTATGCATACATGTGTAACATAATAGAAATTCTCTGGAAAGTTTTTTTTTTTCTTCTTTTTTTGCCTCAAAGGTCAAAAGGTCAAAGATCAAGTAAAAGTGCTGAACTAACTTTTTCCTCCATATCTCGGAAGTGGCTTGGAAGTATTTTTTCATTTTTGAAGCGCCATGAGCACTGAAAAGTGGACCTGTGCGCTATACAAGTAGCCACTATTATTATTATTAAGGAAGATGAACATTCAACACATTTGTGACAAACTTGTCATTTCAATATTTTGCCAATTTGTGAAAATGTAATCACACATTGTCCACATGTACTATCTAGACCTATTGGGAAAATCATGCATTATGGCGGAGGCATACCAGTCGCCAAAGCGACATTTCTAGTTTCATTTCATGTTATCAACTGAAGATGGCTTCTAAAACTCCCTTTTTTCTGAAATGTGTGGGTTGTTTTTTTTTTTGTCTTCCAGTCTTGAAAAAGGAGATACCCTTACCATTTACATGAAGGAATTCAAAATGTATGATAAACTTTTACAGTCAGCAACAAGAGTTTTATTTGTACCCATAATGACTGCAGTAACGGGGCAACACAGCAATTGCAAAGTTCTTTTGAAAATGGTTCCAGGATTTTTGTCATTTGTGAAATATTGTAGCACACAGGGAGATGGACTGGTGTCCAAGAAGTGCAGTTTCTGCAACCACATGATGGACACACACCGTCCACCCATGCCCCTGGATGACTTCATTTCAGACGAGCTGGATGCATGCAGCAACCTTCAATGTCACTGCCCATCACCGGCCGGTGGTAGACAGGTATGTTACCATCAAAGTCTTCTTCCTGTAATGCAATTATAACACAATTTTGGGAGTGGTTGAATTCATGATGTGGAACCAAAATTGATATGAATGAGAATGAAAGTATATAACTTTTTACAAGAAAGATTTGTGATTTCCCACATTATATACAATACATACAACACATTTGTATTATAAGAGGCAATATTTTGACGAGTTGATGATTTTGCAAACATTACTTGCATAATACTGTGCAACATACTGAGTGTAATACAGTATTAACTGGAAAGGCTGATGTTATCACACCCCCATGCAGCAGGTACGACCATCCTGTCGGAGCAACGATGTGGACGACGACGCATACCTGAACGGGTGGCTGGAACCGACGAATATTGACAGGGATGAAGAAGTGTCAGTGCTAGGTGCTGCTATTTGCCAGTGCAAGGGCTTTGTCTTTGACGACAAGGCGCGAATCTGCAATCAGTACTTTGGCTTTCCGTGAGTTGGATTTGTATACTCTGCAAATCATTTGCTGCAAAGTTATTACAGTGTCTGGCATTAATGCTGTCAAGGCAGATAGTTTATGATAAGCAACCCTCATCAGTGCAAATGAGTGCAGACTTCCAAGGTATTATGCAGGCATGTAATTTGACTGGAGTAAGTTTCATGATGTTCAAATTCACTGTCTGTGCTGCTGTCTTTTGCTTCACTTCATGATGGGAATTCATGTCGTGTTTATTGCCAAAAATTTTGCTACCTTATACATTTTCTTTGATGCTCCTTTACAAGACATTGGGCATTTCTTTCTCAACAGGCAGCATGCAGTTTAACACTGCTGTGCTCCATGATGTGTGTGATGATATGTTCTTCAACAAACTTGATTCCAATTCACATTTTTGCCACATCAAGAAATTTAGATAAAGACTGTCCAGGATGTAAATGGTTAGTTCAAAAATTATATGCCAGGACATTGTGACTGAGAAGCAAAGCTCCCAAAGGAATATGAATTTATGTGTTTTCAGTGTTGCATTGAGTTACTGGCAGAGAAGCACTCTATGCAATCCAATGTTGTTCATACAGTAAATTTTTCATGTAATTATGTTCTATCATTGTTTGAGTCCCTTATTTTATTTGAATTCATACTTTCTTCATTCTTGTGTTCCTTCATTTGTTTGTTCATTCACCCCACTCATAGTCATTCTTTTCTTTTAATTTTCTTTTTATTTACAGGCAGCATATCGTAGCAGAGCACATCCCCAACCTTGCGTGCCAGCTTTGTGCCCACGCCATGAGAAATCACAGGCAGCACACGGCACAGGAACTCAAACAAGTAGGTGCACAGTTTGACAAACTCATTTGTAAAAACAATGTAGGATAGTCCTTTCTGTAGCAGGCGAAATAATGACACATTTGATCTAAAATGAAAAAACAGTTTTTATTTTAGCAGCTGGATGATGATGTAGGTATTTATTTCCATAGGAGGAAATAAAACTTATATGATGGTAATCAAGTATTACTTCTCTTCTAGGTATGTGTGGAATATTGCCTCTAAAACTGAGAACAAAGTCAAGGGGAAATATTTGAAGTCTGTATTACAGTTCATGTACCCAACGAAAACTGTTTTAGCAGTTTGATTGTTAATTTTAAGGAAAGAAGGAAGTGTTAAAAGCCCATAAGTTGTTCCTTGTATGCCAGATATGTCAAATAAATGGTGATATGAAGACCTCATTTGTTTCTCAATACTTTTGTTATTTCACTGGAATTCTCTCTACAGCATGTTTCTTTCTTCACATTGCACTACTTACTGCATATGCCATATATTTCAAGGCAGTCATATTTTTCTGAATTTAACAAGTCAATTGATATTCACAGAATTTACAAGACGGCAGAATGCTGCATTTTGTGCAAGCACACAAATTCAATGTTTACCAGTTTGACTCCAAGGATTGATATTGCTAACTTTTTTCAATGAAAAGGAATGATACCTAGTGTACATCTCATGTAACATAGATCTCATACAAATCAAAGGTTATTGATCTTTCAAACAGGGCTTTCTCAAACTTTACTGTATATTTTATACTAGTTTGTTTCTTGTCAAAAATACTTGATAGAATGCATTACAATTTTTTGTGATTTTCAATTTTTTTCTTCAAATTTTTTGTTTCATTTTCTTTTTCAATTTTGTTTTATATTTATTTATTAACCAGCTGGATGCCAGAAAGGTGAATAATCTGACGTTTCTGAGTGTGGTCAGCCTTCCAGCAAGCACTAGGGCCGGTTTCCATGACAACGTGTGCCTCTCGCATCAAATCAACACAACTCTGGATTCTCACAGGGTATGTCATATTTCTATCTCATCAGATATTCCAGTTTTCCAAGTTGGATGATTCTCCCACATAAATTCTTGCTATCATGCTCCTTTCTAGTCTATGCAGAATCTTCTTGAATTTTTGTTCCCCCCCCCATGCAAAATATATTGCATAAGTTTGCATCGTGATGGTACTAACTGAGATCTAGAATTCAGATATTTTTCTTTATGTTGCCATACAGTGAGTCCGCAGCATGTATGCTAATGAGCCGATTTATTCAGCACTCTCGTTGACGATCTTTGCGTTCGAAAGGTGTCTTGTCGTGTGAGATTTTGCGAGACTTTGATAGGGCTATGGTTTTCACAGTGTAGTGACTTGTACATACATTCGTCATGGCTACAAGTCACGGTAAATTGTTCTCCAGACTTTGATCTTTATTTTGATACTAAATTTGCGTATAACATCGGATCTTATCATGACTATATAATCAGTTGAATTTGCGTAAATTTTACCTGCTATTCACGGAAGATTTTGTTGTCTAAAGTTCGTTTTTGGTTCCTGACCGGATTAAGAAACTGTTGTTTCTGATTTTGGCTATTTGGTAGGGAGGAAACTTAGATGCTCATCATATATTGGAGTCAAGGAGACGCTAGCATGATTTATATTAGCTTTTCCGTTTTGAAATGTCTGTAAAATTCGCTCCTAAGCCGGAAGTATGCTCCACACAAAGTTTACAGTGGCGCGAAAGAGCTCTCTCATGGGACAGTGCTTGCATTCAGCGCTTGAACTACATGCGTGCCAAGAAACCGCAAGTGGCATGAAAACGTTATGAAGCAGCGTAATGACGTAATGCAAGCGCTGAATGCAAGCGCTGTCCAATGAGAGAGCTTACTCTTGAGATTGCACGGTTTCAAGCTGATCAGCACTGACACCGATGTATATTTTACTGGTTCCTGACCGGATTAAGCAACAAACTGTCAATATAATTACATGGATACAAAGATTAGGAGATGGATTACCAAATAAAGCATTTTCATTGAGACGCAAGGTGAATTTGGTATTTTTTGACGTCTTAATTGTGTACTGCACGAATCACTTTTTTCATCATTTTTCAAGCTCAAATTACGCTATGATATTTTTCCTTTACAATAATGTGAGTAACATGTGACGATAGTTTACATATTTTCCTTGAATTTGATTCCAAGTTTGTGAATATGAAGTGTATTTTTGTTGCCAAAAGCCAAAGGACAAAATCCCCTTACGCAGCTCATTACGTATGCGAGCCTCGAGCGGGCTTGCATACGAGTTGAATAAATACGAGCGAATTATCGGGTGCTGCGGTCTGACTGCATAGCAAAACTATATCTTCAATTGCTTAATGAAATTCTTGTATGTGAGATATGTCAACCAGAAGCATGTCAATATTTGTGTACTGGTTTAAATGAATCAAGATAAACCAACATCCATGCTACAAGTGTGTGTAGTACATGTATAATGTGCATGATGGATAACACTTTACAAGTTAACTGTTCTATCTGTGAATCTTGGTGTCTTATGTCTTTATCTAAATGTCCAATGAAATGTCTTTAAAGAAGATTTTTGCAGATTGAAACATTAATGTACCACCATGAAAAAATCTGATGCTCTAGCTCTTATTTTCAGGAGATTCAAGAAAGAGTGTGGTATGCAGATGTGGATTTTTTTTTTTATGGATGCCATGTACAGACATTTAAAAGTGTAGATATGTTACATGCAGAGTGAGCCTGAAGCAACTAGATTATTTTTCACATTTCAGATTTTGCTGGCTGTTACAA
This sequence comes from Diadema setosum, assembly GCA_033980235.1. NCBI lineage: Eukaryota > Metazoa > Echinodermata > Echinoidea > Diadematoida > Diadematidae > Diadema > Diadema setosum. The sequence continues at coordinate 35,609,274 of CM067063.1, forward strand.
AACAAATGAAATCAGAGGACTCTTCCAATACAAAGAGCTTAGTTTTCTTGAGCAGTGCAACCTTCGCCAACCTCCATCACCGCGAGCGCATTCTCTCTGCCTCAAGCGGTGTCACGGATGCAGACGATAGCCACAGCGAGGAGGAGGAGGAGAAGGAGAACGAGGAGGAAAGAGCGACGGTGGTGACCAAGACGAGGGGCAAGAGGAGACGGAAGATGAGTAAGATAATGGAAGGTGTGAAGAAGAAGATCAAACGGAGGAAGCTAGTCAGCCGGAGCAGTATTCTCCCATCAGAGAGGTGACGTCTTCAATACACTATTAACCCTCTGAAGACTCGTCCCAAGTAAATTTGAGCAGATGCCTATGGGAAATTGTGTTATGGTAGAATCAGCTTGTCCTCAAGTGGTTAAGCTATATTTAGTCCTAGAGAATTTCACAGCGAAAATCATCATCCTGTTCTTCACTCAAATTGGCAACTTGGATTCTTACTTGGTTTCCTATATCAGAGATAGATTTAGATGGGACCGGTCAATTTGATTTTATCGATCTGCACAGAACCAGAAAGACATTGCCAATTTGAGACAACAATGTAAACTTTATATAATCTTCCCAAATGGAATTCCAATTCAAGAATCATGTATAAAGTTGGTTTGAGACCATAGTAAGGCTCAAATGAAAAGAAAAAAAAAAAGATAGAAGAAGAAGAAGAAGAAGAAGAAGAAGAAGAAAAAAAAAAAATATATATATATATATATTCTACATTGCAGATGACAAGCAAGGAATTATACAAATTATTTGAAAATAAATGGCATCAGGCCTCAGAAATTTAGATTCTGGGACATTGGTAATGACTTTAAATAAAATGAAATTTTCTTCAAATGCATACGTCTTTTCAGTGAATGCAGAAAAACACATCAACAACCACTGAAAGTTTGAAGAAAACCGAACAAGCCATTACAAATGTTATAACTTAATAACGTTTTGTTTGATTTCATGTGCTACTTTTCTTGAGGTAGGAACTGTATATCATTACATGATGTCACAGTAGCAGATTTTTAAAAAGACAAGCTGAGATAATCGTATGATTTCTTTACATTGTACCCGACTCATTGGTTGTCTGCAAGTACATCCATGTGCATTGTATTAAAAAGAGATGATTCTCTCTACCACTTGAATACTGCAGCGAGATGGATGCCATTGACCCAGGAGTGCAGTTGTCTCGGTCTGTCGCCCAACTTGTAGCCCAGATGGGACCTGTCACAGATGATGCAATCGATGTCACTGCAGTTGGGATGTCTCAGCATCAGGCAGAGGGTAGGGATATTTTAAGAAAAGAAGTCACAGTGTTATCATATTTTATCCCTTCTCCATTCAGTGGGATTTATTGAGAAATGTAGGGATGCAAACATTTTTGCAGTAAAATATATTTGCAAACACAAATCTAAGTTCTTCTCAGCAAGTGAGAAAACAGCTTGCTTATAATTACAGAATATGTGTTAGTAAGAGTGTAAGCAAACAACACAAAGGAAAATATTGAAGTTGTCTCAATAAAGTTTACTAGATCATGATTATTTGTTGAATTGGGAAATGTAGTGAAGGGTGAAAAAGCCTTTTTGATAAAGAAATACTGCATTATTTTTTTTCTGTCTGTGTGTTGAAATGATTAGTATGATTTCATATTGTGAAGAAGAAGTAGTAAATGAATACTGCCTTTTGATCCGTTTTTGCCAGCAGCAAACTACTGTGCAGTTACCACCGATGATAGAAGGGTCATAGTCTACAGATTGTGTGCCGAAAGCTCCAGTATCATCACAAAATCTGGGTTCCCTGATGGGGTTGACCTATGCACGAGGTATGACTACATGCTGCTCTGTTTTGCTATTATCTGTATTTAACACCGTGGTTGAAAAGTTCAGACCATCTATAGATAAAGATTTAGTATGTACATTGGCTGATCTAAAGAATCCCAGTCAAGTAAAAAAAAAAAAAAAAAGGAAAAAAAAAGTATTTAAAAAATCTTGAAGTATAGACTGTTATGTAAAACATCTTTAAAGATTAAATAGGGATTTTGAACAAGATTCTTGTCAATTGTATTGGACATCGAACTTTTTAGCATTGAACAAAATCTCAGTAGCAAGATTCTTCTATTTCAAGTAAATCACATGGGTGTATGCAAGGGGGGGTCGGGAGGGTCGTACGACCCCCCCAAATTTTCAAAAGGTCCATTTTTTGTAAAAGACATTTTTGTTTTTCGAGGGCTTTTTACCGTATTGATCTATACAACAGGAAAAAAAGTCACTTTTGTATGCACCAAATGGCCCCATTTTAAGATATAAAATTCAAAAACTCCCTACCGTCAAGGTGGGAGGGGGGACACCCCCTCCCACACCCTATCCCCGCTCGGTCGCTCCACTCCCTCGCAAAGGTAAAGGTCCAAAAATTGTGATTACGACCCCCCCAGAAAAAATCCTGGATACACCCCTGAATCACTGTATTTGCAGTTTTGAGGGGATTTGACTTCTATGACTTCATGAGGGTAATCCAGTGAGGGGTCACATTCACATGATAAAGATAAGCTTGAGAATTCTCCTCTGTACCTACTTTTCCATGTGTGTCTGCACTTTATTGGCAGTGTGGCGTGGCTTCATTCTGGGAAAGCCGTGGTTACTGGACACAAGTGTGGTACAGCCCTCTTGTGGAAACTTGCTGACACCCCTTCAGCCACAATGGAGTCGTCCGTTCTATCGCAGTCTTCTTCCCGATCGAGGGTCACCTCCATTTGCATTTCAGGGGATGACCGGTAATGATCTGATCCACATTATTGTATATTTTAAAAAGTTTGTATATGTATACAGAAGAACAGCGGCAGTTGTAGGAATTTTTTCAGACAATATTACTACATGAATACGGATATAAGTGCCAAGATAAATGTTATAAAGTGAGGTTCGTCTGTATCACAAAAGTAATAAAAGCACTTATTATGTTGCATGTATGCCACATGATGGAAATATCCTGAATTGCTTTTTATATGCAGTTTTCTCGTAGAACATTTTTTTTTTCAAGCGAAAACATTGAAATAAAACCACCAAATTTGAGAAATTTTGGTAAGATGACTCAGGTGCTCATAAATCAACTGATGTGATGCCCCTATTCTTCCCTCTGTTTGAAATTCAAACATTCCCCGAAAGTTGAACTTTAATGAAAAATGATTTTACAAACAGCTAAAAAGCTTATTACAACTACATTATAACAAAGTCAATATGTGAATTAGTGAATAATCATTTACATCCAATGATAAAACCACTTATTATGTTTGCCTATTTACATTGTTCAGCTCCATTTTATTCCTGTGGTATTGTTTCCTTTGTGTGTGTGTGTTCTTTTTCTTTTTTTTTAAACTTTTTGATGGAAGGAGGACAGATTACAGTTAATTGCCTAAGGGGGTGACGAAAACTGACTAGAATGTCAACTTTGAATTTCTGCCATTCCAGGTTTATTGCTGTAGGCTACCGTAGCAGTGAAGTCGTGATCTTTGACGCTAAGAAGGCACCTTCGAGGCGGGCCCTCGACCAGGCGCCCTCTATGTTTTCACCCGACTCCCACGTCTTATCTCGGTGTTCCATCCTCTACGGAGCTGTGCTGTGCATGGCCTGGCATCCCACAAAGTTGTAGGTTCTCCTCAAGAGCACATCATGATTCTCAGTTGTCATAATAGGGAGCTTTAGATTTTCGCAACAGGGACGTTCAGAGGGGGAAAAAAAAAAACTATTCTGATCATGCACAGAATCATGTATCAAAGTCCATCTATTTATAACTTGCACGCCTGAGTTTCACTACACGTTTTGAGCTACAGTGTATTTTTATGTCTGCTCGATTCATGACGTAGGGAGCTACTTCATGCACTGATCATATGGGGGCGCCATTTTATTTTTTATAGGTTGCGTCTCACCGTAATCTAAATCTACTTTTCAACACGACACAGGGAAGAGGAGAACGTCCAGCTCAAGCGTCGCCTCTAACGTCCGCATGGCAAATCTAAAGCTTTCTATTGTGTCATGCCAGTGCTGTAACTTGTTAAGCAGTACTGTTTACCTTCGGGGCAGTGATTAAAAAAAAACGTCAAGATATCACATTTGATGCAAATGTGTAGGTCTGTTGTATCACAAAGCATCCTACCATATAAAATTTCCCCAATAAAGCCTAAAATATAGAGAGATATCAGTATTTTTCTCAATAAACCATAACTGTACATGGTTTACAACGTAGTCTGGAAACATTTTTATTATAATTACTGTTCACATTTTGTGTATTTAACAATACTTAAACATCGATTATACAGATTCAAATTTTTACAGTGGTTGTTTCTATTCCTAACTCACATTTTAAAACTATTTTAAAGCACTAATGCCGGGTTTTTGTTTCATCTGCAAATGGTAAATTATGCCTTTAATTTGCATTTGTCACTGGTCTGAGAAACCCACTTACAGAGAACAATGTAGCAGTTTTGTTATAAGGGTCATTGTATCACAGCGGACCACACGTGTATCGCCTTAACGTTTAGATGGCCTGGAAAAAGAAAAGAAGCAAGTTGATGAGCTTATTGAAGAGTATATTGCATTGTTGTTGTTTTTTTTCTTCAAAAGCTTGAATCATCTTTGTCATAATCTAACTAAACTTAGCATTTTGTAATTTGAGTAGTTGGGTTTCTGGTCATGTTGGCACAGAATGGTTGCTAATTACTTGTTGAATTAAAGAGGTAAACTGTTCCATAGGCATTTTCAATTTCCAGTAGATGAAGAAAAAGTCTCGGCTGTAAATCCTCAAACTAGACAAGCCTTGGTATTGAAACTGAAGAAGAAAATTATAAATTTCAAACCAATCCATGGAGTCCTTCAATCTGATAATGAATAATTAAAAAAAAAATCATATTATGTATAATGATATAAAAAAAAAAGATATCAGCCTTATTTCTACTAGCTGTAGTATACTCTTATGTCATAAATATGATTGCAAATTTAATGAAGTCAAGTTTTCAGTTTATCAGCCATTGTTTCTTGAAGAGCCTGACCAAGTTATTTGCTGCCTCCATCCTTGACCCATCATGTAGCCTGCTGGTGGTAGGCGGTGAAGATGACCAGATCACTGTCTTCTTCATGAAGAAGCCAACTTCGCAGGCTCCAGGGAGGACACTCAAGCATTACTGTGAGTAGACAACAACAATCATGTGGCTGTAGTATGTGAGGAGGGGTGGATGCATGGAGGGATGCATGCTTTTAAAGACCTTGAAAATCGTAGGCATAGATTTACCCTGAGAAATAAAGTGAATTAAAGTTTATCATTGTGGCATGAACATTTTTTTCTTAATTTGGTTTGGAATCGGGTTTGATCACTGATCATAAATTCTTGAGAACATTGCGTTCAGTGTCTGATTTGATTCTTTGAGTAATAGAGAAATCAGCAACACAAAATCAACTAGTAGGAAAGTATATTTGTAGTTGTCCAGTATGTTGTGATTTTGTTGGAATCTGAGAGGATATTGATGCACATTCCCTTGCCTATTTAGCCATATTATCGAATCAGAAATAGAGAATATTTGAGAAACGCCTCTTTCTTCCTTATAGAATAATAATATCAGAAGATATAAAAGACATGTTTTTCCTCCTTGTCCCAAATAGACATCTTAACTTGAAAAGACCTTGGTCTCCTCCTTTTCAGTTTTGCCATTTTCTTCCCCTGTTATGTCTAACTATCTAATATGTCAAAAAAAAAAAAAAAAATAGATAAATAAAATACATGTAAAGGCCTTCTCTTCTTCGTCAACCAGTTTTGAACTCCTACATTTCTAAGACTTCCTTTTCTTCCCTGCTCAGCATTGTTGATATATTACATTTAGAAGAAGACATCCACTTTCTCCCTTTTCAGCACTAATGTCTCTAATGTAAAAGACATTTTCCTCCCCTGCCCAGTATTGATATATTTTGAATTTGAAAGATGTCCATGTCTTCCCTTTTTAGCATTGATTGGCATAAAATCTATCTTTTTCTTCCCATTTCATGATTGATCTCTTAAAATGTAAAAGATATGCTTCTCTTCTTTGTCAGGTATTGTCATGTGAAATTGAAAAGATCATGAATTCTCTCCTCTGTGGTATTGATATCTAAGTTTTTTTTTTTTTTTTTTCCATATTCAGCAGCGGCATATTTAACTTAAAAGACCATATTTTCTTTCCCGTTCAGTAATGATATCTTCTGTGCTCATTTCCAAGGAGTAACGTTTCCCTCCAAGTACACATAAAATTTCATATGAGGAACTTAAGTCTGATATTAAGGTCATAATCATATAAAGACAGAAGATATCACATAATAATGTATGGAGGATTTTTTTTTTTTTTTTGAAGTGCCATGTGGGACACTCGAAATGATGATGGGTTAAAGCTAAATGATGTTATTAGTGATGGGTGAAGTATTCATCCGTCTAGAGCTGCAGTGAGAATATAAAATTTGCAATTTTTTTATTCCAGTTTCAAGATCTCCGAGGAGACCAGCAAAGATGCGTGGCTTCCACCAATGTGCTATTCTAAAAGGTGAGATTAGTGTCACTGCCCTCGCATGCAGTGAGTCATGGTGTAGATGTAAAAAGGTGGAATTAAAATTTGACTACTTATTTTTCATCAAAAGTCTAGAGGCCTTTCAGGCGTTTACATACTGTGCCAAAATTAATACCTGTTCAAGTGTCAGAGCTGAAAAAAATACCTTTTTGGACTTTCCTCACAAAAAGATATTCTTTCTGTCACATTTGCGCCTTCGTTTGTTTGAGTAGTGCAAATACAATATCTTGCAAAGTTTGATAATTGCGAGCTTTTGTGGTAGTTCTGTGATGAAGCTGCCACATTTTTATAATACCACATTTTTGTTTCATGACTATGTCTATGAAGTGAACAAAAAAAATGTTGGATTATTGTAGGTGTTCACAAAATGCCCTGAGGACTCAATGAAAGGGAAGGGTGTCTTGAAAATGTCTGTATCATCTCTCTCATTGGGTACGAGTGTCTGTGTATTTTTATGCCTCCGCCATGAAGTGTCGCCGGAGGCATTATGTTTTCGGGTTGTCTGTCCGTCCGTCCGTCCGTCCATAATCAATTTTGTGGACAGCGTATCTAAAAAACCATTAGAGGTATCATAATGAAACTTGGCATGTATATGTAGGAGTGGGCAACGTTGTGCCTATCAACTTTTGGGTGCACATGCTCAAGGTCAAAGGTCAAAAGATCAAGGTCAAATGCTCAAAATTTCACTATTTCCCCTATATCTATGCAATGCCTGGAGGTATTTTCTTGAAACTTGGTGTATACATGAACTACCAAATGAAGATTCCCCAGAAAGAGTTTTGGGTCATGAGGTCAAAGTTCAGGGGTCATAGGTCAAGTGAAAATGTTAAAATTTCACTTTTTTCTCTCCATATCTCACAAATATTTCAAGGTATCTTCATGGAACTTAGTATATATGCATGTACTGACTGGCAGTGATCATGTAGGGAATTAAGGGGTCATGGGTCAAAGGTCAGGGGTCAAAGGTCAAGATCAACTTATCAAAATGTCATTATTTCCCTCTTATCTATGCAATGCCTGCAGGTTTTTTTTTTCTTGAAACTTAGTGTATGCATGTATTACCCAATACGGATTCTCTTGGAAGTTTCTTGCCAAAAGGTCAAAGGTCAAGTGGATATGCTAAATTTCACTTCTTCTTTAAACTTGCAAAGGGTCAGAAATTGGGTACAAATCCTCAAATTCCCAAATACCTACACTCTTAGACAGTATAGCCATATTCATCCAATTAAACCTAGTTCAAGGAAAGTGAACATTCAATGCATTTGTGACAAACTTGTCATTTTAATATTTTGCCAGTTATGTGAAACTGTCATCA